>PVKA01000292.1:0-225124 GCA_004027165.1 Ctenomys sociabilis | reverse complement strand
TGGTGGTTGAGGTGGTGGTAGAGGTGGTGGTGGTGGATTTGGTGGAGGGGGTGGAGGTGGTAATAGGGTGCACTTATTTCAGCAGCACTACAAGGCATCTACTGTTATCATCGTTTTAGAGATTGTGAAAGAAACTTTAACCTAAATCAGAGAAGTAAATTGAAACATTCTTGTATCTTATGATGGAAGCAGGCCTTAGCCCAGTTTTGCTTCACTCATGAATATATGAACTATAAGAGATTTGAACTCCCTATTAGCTGCAGCTTAAGCATGTTTTTAAATAACATTACTGGCATTAAGTTGGGTCTCCTCTCTATCTCGGCACTGCAGAGGCACTGTCTGCCAGCTATGATCTTCACACATGCACATGGATAGGGAGGAAAGCAGTTAGGGAGAAACCCTGACCTCTGTGGAGCCCAGATGGCCCCAGGGGCTCTGGCACCATTCCCAGTGAGAGACAAGCAGACAAGGAAGCAGGACCCATTCTTGGGACACACAGTCCTCCTCACTGGTGCAAAGGATGCAGTGAGTTCAGTAAAAGTAAATTGTCCCCCAAAGGAAAAGTAGGTTGTCCATGCAAACATCAGGAATGGAGAATCTGAGGAAAGAGGATTTCCAGACCCTGGAAATTACTTGACAAAAGAAAGGAATTAATATTTCTCTGGCCTGAGGGAAAGACAATAATGGCCTCTGAAGCCAAAAGGGTCAAAATAATGTTACTTTCTACTACTAGGATGAGTTTGAACACCATGGAGAGCAAACTTCTCCATCCTTCCATTTCCTCATGCGTGGATAGAAATCATTACATAATTAAATCTAAAAGTTAGCCAAGAGAATCAACTGTAGACAACCATACACACATCAAAGGTCCATTAGCTAAGTTTTCAAGCTGATTCTCTTACTCAAAACTTCTTTTGAAGGGGGTAATGGCTTAATTGACATATAATTAGCGTAAAAGTTGTATAAATTTCAGTTATAAATAGAACTATGTAAATCTCCTTATGATTATTTGATAAACATAGCATTTTAATTGCTTCTTTATGTCACCTTTTTTCTTTTTTCTTTTTTCATTTTAATGAGAAAAAGATAAAATAGCAGTGAAATAGTTTAGTAGGACAGTTACAATAATTAATACATTGCACTTGCAGTTATTCAGAGGACAAGATGCAGACATGATGTCTTGTCTAAACAATATTAGTACAAACCTTTCTTCATGAAGGAGAAAGTATATATATATATATTCTAAACATCTTGTATATACATATATATTTTTCACACACACACACAGAGTCCTTTATTTATATCCCACTTTTTTGTCTTGTTTGGTCAGAGGTGGGTGTTCCATTGCAGTAAGAGAAACTGTATTTGGAGAAGTCTTTGAAGAACCTTTTCATACTTAATGCCAGAACAAAGTTATAGGTACTTGAATTCAACAAAATAACCCAATATAGTCCAAGAGTCCATAATAGGAGTGAGTTATCAGCACAACTGGCAATTGTCTGAAGTTGTTGACACGAGCATTTTCAGCTCAGCATATTAATATGTCACCTTTTTTCATGTAATGCATTTGCTCTCTATGCTCTTTTTTCTTCTTCTTCCGTGTATAGTCTGTCTGGAGTGAAACCAGCCTTGGTTTCTATTCTCTTGTAGAACTCTGAAATTTTAGACAAAATGTTTTTTCCCCATGCACATGTTAGGGATTGAAAATATTTGCCCACTGAGAGCATCTCACCCCATAACTGGATGTTTTGTCCCTTAAGCATCTGCCTGACCATGCATTTCCTATATGCTAATTCTGCTCAGAAGCTGGGGTTCTTGTAAAGAGACAACAACAAAGACGAAACTGTCACCTTCCCTAAGCCGCATAGGGCACCTTCCCTGAAAGGAGGAGGAGGAAAAATACCCTTGTCGTCCCATACAAATTCTGGCTTTTAGCTCCCAGGATTCCTAGATGAGTTTAGAGCATCCCTACCTTTCCCACAAGCCCCAAAGGCCCAGTAGCAGTAGCAAGCAATAGACAGAAATGCATCATTTCCTGAGAGGTGCAGACAAATTCTCTCCCCTCTGCAGAAACCTTCAAGTTTCCCTGAGCCCATCTCCACCTCATCTATCAGAGAACAGGGCTTGTCACTGAATCATACATCATGTTTTGAAAATACTCAGTATCACAAGTAGCTGATTTCTTAAAATCAAGTAAATCGCCACATGGGTTTCACCAGATAGACTGAGCCATCTGGGACCCACCTGCTTCCTGGTGAAGACATAGGGTTAGACTCCCACCCAGGGTTTCTTGATAAAGGTAAGAGTCAAAGTCTCATTTTTGCTTAGCAACTTCTGGAAACTATGCCCAGGACACTTTCAATTAATTCTTAAACTTTCCTTCATATATAGTGATGCCCCTTGGAGAAGTGCTCTGTGGTTAACTAGAAGGTGGAGCACATCCATGGCATGGCAGAGGCTAGCTCTGTGCCAGCTATTCCACACAACTAGGGAAAGGCTCTGGTCTTTGTTCCTGCTTGATGCTAGTATGAGGCCAGAGCATGAATCCCTGTACACTGACCAGTTCCCTTGCTTACCTCCATGATCTCATATTTTTAATGTATTTGGTGCAGGATCTCACTACACAGCTCAGACTCCTAGTGATCCTCCTGTTTCCAGCCTTCCCAGCGCTGGGATTACAGGCATTCGCCCCCATGCCAAGTCTCAGTGGCCAGTTCAGCATGCCCACGGGCAGAGCCAGGGTAGACTGTGGTGCTGAGAATTGAACCTTGGTCCCTGAACTTGCTTAAGCATGCACTTAGTCTGCTGAGCTATCTTGCTGCCCCCCTCATATTTTCACATCATAGTCCTTAGCAGCCATGTAATTCTATTTTAATGTAAATAAAATTGAACAGTACATTCAGCTCTTCCCATTCATTACATTATTTAATCCTTTGAGATGCCTACTGCATTCATTCCATTTGAAGGAAAATACCTAAAGTTGGAGTGGAGGAAGCAGCCTTCTGAAGACCAGACTTCCATCATAAGAACTCAGCCTTCTAGCCCAGATCCAGAGTCAGGAAAAAGTCAGCCCACTAGGATTAAAATTCTTGGATATATTCTGCTTACTTTCACAAAATTTGACAGCATGTTTTCTGATTTTTAGAATGAAACTCACATGGAATCCAATATAAATAACTGTTTACTTATTTTAATTCAAACACAGGCTTATTGAGAGGAGAATTCCTATTGAGTGACCCAACTTGTAGGTGCATGAATGGCTGGAGACAGATCCATCAGACACAGCTCTGTCATCACTCATTTTTTTTATTTTCTTTTTTTATTACTATTTAAAAAATACAAAATAGTGATGGAAGAAAACAGGATTGTACATAATACAAGATTTCACTAAACAAAGTTATAGGAATCCATCAGTGGTTGCTGTATTGCACGATGATATGCGAAATTAGTTTTTCAGATTACCAAATATAAACGTATAAGTTTTGTTTTACAAGAACAATAACTAAGAAGTTATAAGAAAATCAAGAGAGGAAAAAAAGATCAGAGTAAAAACAAAAACTATAAGCATTAACTGCTCCTTTCTTTCTTTTTTTCAATTCATATAATTAGAATTCTCAAAGTAGACGGGAGTAGGCAATAAATATTTAAAGATTTAAAATTTCTGAATTTAGTTCAACTTATAATACCGTATTTCCAAGAAAAATGAACCTTTTGCACAAGAAATTTAAATAAACTCATACCAAGATACACAAAAATGAAATTGCCCAAAATTTATTATAAAGAAAAACCTGGTTAAAACATATACATAAAAAATATTATCTATGGAAGAACAAAATTAAATAGCATCTGATTCCACATTAGAAAGAAAAAAAAAAGGAACAAGTGTGTAAGAAACTAGACTAATTAAAGGGCTGAAATAAAAAAGAAGAGCTATCCTCTTTGAATTTTATACTTAGCAAAAAATACCTTTGAAAAATAAAAGTAAAATATTTGCTAGTTATACATCACACATATCTAGATGTCCTCCCAGAGCCTCATGTGCTTATAAGTGTGTGTTTCTGGAGGTACCTTGACACAGAGCAGTGATTGTGAAACTTTTAAAGACCACATACCCAAACTGAAACCCAAAGCTATCCCACTTGTTTCTTGCAAAGTGTCAATACTGCAGTTAAACCTGAACACTAAGGTTTTAATTTAGAAAATGCACCTTGTATGCCTGTCTCCTCTGCCCATCAAGAGAACTCTGTAGACCTGCTGTAACACACATGACATACACTCACCAGCACTGATCTAGGGAGCAAGTGAAGATGTGCAATAACTAAATAGATTTAGCAAAGGTCTGGATATAGATAATGCAAAAACCATCCTAGATGTGTGTGACACTAATCAACAGGCTTATAGCACCGTTGGAATAGAGAGTGTGGAGAGAAAGCAAGCTGCTGCTTGCCATTACTGCTTTCTTGAAGCCTTCTTCCTAAAACACCATGAATGGTTTCTCCTATGCCATGCCCCTCTGCCACACCGCCCTGCCTGGGAGTCAGCCCACTATGAACTGAAGCCTTTATGTACTGTAAGCTAAAATAAACCTTTCCTCCTTTAACTTGAGATGTTGGATATTTTGTTACAGCAGTGAGGAAGGGGACTGAGCCAGTGATCCAACTTGTAGATGTAGAAGGAGCTGAAGCAAAAGGCTTGGTCTGCACTTCAGGACCAAGCACTGGGACCCAGCAGCTCAGCTGGAGCTCTCAGGCTACCAGGGGCTTGCTGTGAAACCTCGAGCAATCCTGTGCTTATCTCCTTCACTGCAAATTATTGTAGCACATCTCAGCAGGTTGTTCCATCAGTCTCTTGACTTTCCAACAGGGAAAAAATGCATCCCCACTCACACATGCATTTCCTCTAACTTCATCACTCCGATATAGTTATTTCAGTTTTAAAATATTCAATGCTTACATGTATTATGATAAGTTAAATTTTTTCACTGCTGGGTTTGATAGTGTGTCACAATTAAAGTTTCTTTCTTAAATATGTTTTGTTGTTCTTCTTGGAACCTGTGTTTAATAATCCTTATTTCCTCATTTTCTTTCTTTTCTTTTAATTATTCTATACCAAAATCTTGTCTGAAAAAATGTCTCTCAATATGTGAAAATATGTCAGAAAACCAATCAGTTCCATGTTTCTCCCTGGGAGGACATCTCTCCAAGAGCCTTTAATTTTCCTGCTCTTTGGACTGGCTTCTGTCCTGGCATCCTACAGAGGAAACACCCAGAGCTCGCTTTGGTTTCACTGCAAGAATATATATGCCCTCTTTGTGTGTCTCCATCTCTCACTGCCTGTATCTCCTATCTTCCTCCTGATCAGTCTATTTTCTTTTTTTTTCTAACAAATATCCTTTACCAGCTTTCTGAGAAATTATAAAAGAAATGACATGTCTAAAAATGCCTCACTCTATTCTAAAATTTGATCAGCTTTACATTTATTATCTTATTTAACTCAATGAGATGGCTTCTGTTTTAATTCCCAAGGTAGTGGAAAGCAATGGCAGAATACTAAATTTCCAGGTGGAGTCAGTTAAGATTTGGAATATAAGGCTCTATTTTCTTTAAAGTTCCAGAAATATTTTCCAATGTGATATCTGACCTATTCTCCCTTTCCTGGAGTATTTGTATGTTGTCTTTATGCCACAAAGTTTGCAGTTTTTAAATAAAGTGCCCGGGGTGGGGTGGCGTCACTGATTCTGCACTCAAGAGCCAACGTTAAGTAAACTCCTGTCTCCTTGCAAGGAAATTTCCTTCTGTCATTGTTTAATAGTTCCCTTGCCTTGTTTCATTGGGTGTCTTTCTGAAAAGCCTACCATTTGGAGGTTAGATGTTCTAGGCTCTTTCTCAAACTGTTTTTCTTCTCTCATTTTTCTCAGAGACTTTTCTGAAGTTTGTTTCGTACCCATCCCCTTACGTTTGATTTCGGCTTTCATATTTTTAATTCCCATGAGTTCCTCCGCCTTCCCGCATCTTCCTTGCTATACAGGTCTGTTCTTACAACAGCTTCAATATACTCTTTTATCTCAAAGTATCCAGAAATTTTATGACATCTTCATCTGTCCTGCAATGCCTTGGAGTTTTCTCCAATTATTTCGCATCTCTGTTTTGGTATTTTGCTTTCCTTCAGAGGCTTTCCAGGAATGTCTGGTCTCTGTTTAAGAGAGAAACAGCTGAGGCTTAATGGAAACTCTGAGCACACAAATGAGTGTGCTTTACTGCTCTGTGACATGAAGAATGGACATTTGTTGTCAGAGACCTTTTGTGGACTGCTCAGATTTCCCAAAAATGAACGCTTTCCTCACCTCTCTAGCAAGCATAAGGCCTGTTGCCAGCAATTTAGAAGAGAAAACAGGGCTGGCCAAATAGCTCAGTGGATTAAAGCATCTGCAAGCAGGCGCAGGGGCAGGGGGTTCAATCCACAGGCCTGCCATGTCAGCAGACTGAGCATGGTGGCACACACCTGTAATCTCAGCATTTGGGAGGCTGTAAACAGATGGGTCACTATGAGTCCAGTCTAGTAGAGAGACCCTGAACCCCCTGTAGACCCTTCACTAAAATACAAGAGAGAGAGAGAGAGAGGCAGACAGACAGACAGACAGAGAGGAGAAAACAGTCTTCAATATGCAAGGTTTTGCCTCACATTTTCTCGTTTTCCTTCTCATACACTACCTGTCCCTCCACTGTACCTAGTTGTCACCCCTCCATATCTCTGCTTCACTGCCATTAGAATGTAAATTGCATGCATCCGTCCCATGGGGAACTGCATTCTTCAATGTGTTCACTTCGTGCACTTGCTCACATATTTCCCAGTGCATACATCTGCGCCTTCTATGATTCCTGCTACTTCCCATCCCTAAGCCTTTCCGGAATCCAACAGTGCAAGGCAGCCTGCTTTCTGTTGATTCCTTCCCCCAAAACCTTAACTCTCACTATTAGTTTAATGTCGTGCCAAGTCAGTTACCATTTGTTTATTCTCTTTCGAGCATTCAAAATGGAGCTGACATTTCTTCACCAATGTCATCTCTTAGCTTCATTTTGTTTGTCCTTTGAGATTTAAGCCTTTTTTATATTTTGCTTTTTGTAGGCTTTAACAATACCAGACTTAAAACTGAGGTACCATCTATACTCTTCAGTTTATATTAAAAGTTTTCTCATATTGAGAATGAATATAACATTTTTAATGATTGCTCCATAGAATATCTAACCATTCACCTAAGCCTGAAAATTTATGATGAATACATTTTATTTATAAACCATATCGAAGTAAATATGTTCTCACATGAAGTTTCATCTTGGTCTCTGATTATTTCCTTAAAGTCTATTTCTAGAATAATATTATCATTTTAAAAATTATTCCTACATATTATCTGATAATTTACACAAAAACAGTAACAAAGTACTCACTGACCCCCAAAACAGGCAGTATCTACACAGAATTCATGTCATTGCCACCACCGTCACTGATGTTAAAAGTTTTCAAAATCTGTACCAATTTGTCTCATTGTTTAAATTTGCATTTCTCTGCTGATAAATGTAACTACAACTTGCTCTTGTATTACCAGTGCAATTACGTGGTAATGCTAGTAACATGCATCTCCATGGCTGCTTATCAAATAAACTGTTTTCTACTGAAGAATATCATTTGAATGAACTATTGATTTCTGAAATGTATCAACTCTTTTAGATCAAATTTTCCAAGAATATTTTCCATTTTAATATCTTTTGGACATTTTTATTTGCTTGCAACATTTCTGATAGAATGCATTGTTACATTTGTATATAATCAAAATTATTATTCTTTTTACATACATAGATAAATCTCATTCAATGTATGTAAGGAGAAGTGGTTTGGACAACTGTACTGTGTATTTCTGCTGGTCTAAGGAAAGAGGCCATTAATTCTTTTACTTCATCTCCTTTTATCAATTGTTTCTCCTTTTGGTCTTCTTAATTTCTCATGCATTTCTTTCCTATTTTCTTTCTTCCTCCAATTTTACATGCATATATCTGGTAATATGAATAACTGGTTGGAAGGCAGCGCTGTGTATTTACAACAAATGCATTCCTGTGAAATTCACATTACTTTGTTAAGTGAAAATCTGTGTCACTTGTAATTTTTTGTTTTATTTCTAATTTGTACTCTCTTTTAAAAAAAGGAATACACAAGGACTTCACAAGACAGGGAAGAATGGTGATGAACAGAAAAAGTTAAGCAAAGACAAGAAAGTAAAATCTAAAACATAAGATGTAAAATCTAAGACATAAACTTGTCAATGGTTAGCATAAGCATATACTATCAATTACATAATAACAGTAAGAATATTATCAAAAAGGGCATTAAACAAGAATCACTGTCCAAAAATTATTACTCTTTTTATTTACATTTGGAAGAATCCCCATCCCATAATCAGAAAAACATTATTCATTACATTCTCCTTTTTAAAAAAAATATGTCTTTGTTGGTAGGGAATAAAGTACCCTTCTCCGCTGTTGGTAGAAGTGTAGACTTGTGTAACCAGTGGACATCAGTGTCGAGATTCCCCAAAGTCCATTTAACTCAGCTATTTCTCCTCTTGCTATCTTGACAAAGAATTGAAAGCATCATACTACAGCAATACACACACACAAAGCTTATAGTGGCACAGTTTGTGGTAGCTTAAACCAAGAAAGAGCCAAAATACACATCAACTGATAAATGGATAAAGAAAATGTGGGATGATTTTAATGCAATGGTGTACTACTATGCCATAAAGAAGAGCAAAACTGGGATCTTTCCAGATAAATAGAGGCACCTTGAAACTATACTCATAAGTGAAATAAATTATGTTGATAGGAAACATGACACACATGTGTAAATGCCACATTGACTCTCTAGTGTGAAAAACCAAAAGTGTAAAGAAGGACCAAAATGTGTACTAGATATTGTAAAATGGGAAGAAAATATTCAAATGAGAAGAGGAACAAGGGAGAGGGAAAGGAAAGAAAGGACAAGAGGAGAAAAAGAGAATAGAAGGAAGAAAACAGAAGTGAAGTTTTCCTAAATAAGTAGGGCAAGAGGGATTGAAGGGCAGGGAAGAGAATGGGGGAAAAAAGGAAGATATATCATGTCCAGGTACAAATTCTTTATGACAACTGGTATCATTATGGATATCTAAATGTAATAAAATTTTTAAAATATATCTTGAATGTTTTATATCTCACTCTTTTCCTTCTGGAATTTAATTGGTATATTTTCTCCCAGTTGCTTAGCTAGGTATCTTAGTACCATAAGTAGCATAATTTCTCAGTTCCTCAACTCATGGGTAAAGTGACTATGGTCATGTTCTAAATTTTTCCTAATGACAAAGACTTTCTCTGGGTTATTTTGAGACCATTTACCTGTTGATTCTTACTCCAGACCATTCTGTTTTAACCTCCATTACCTTTACTGCACATTGCAGCAGTATACAATTTACTGCTTTTCATTTTTCTTATTATTTTTAGCCCTCTTATTCTATGTATTATTCAAGATGAACTTTAGAATACTTGGTCAAGTGTGCAGAAAACAACGGATGCAAAATGATTTCAATTAGAATTACATTAAATACGTACATGCATAGGACAAGAACAGAAGTGTTGACAGCATGCCCTTCTCTCTTCTGAGAAGATGACACCTGTTTCTACGCATCCAAGTCTTCTTTTATGCCTTTAAAAAAAGTTTTATTGCTTTCTTCATAGGCCTCCATAATTACTCAATTTATTCCTGGTTATTTTATATGTTGATGCTATTCTGAATGAGTTTACCTTTATACTTTCAAGCTGGTTCTCAATCTCATACCAGAAAGTTATTAATGTTCATGCATTAATTTTATATTGAATCAACTAATTCATTTCCCAACATTTTCTGGTTCTTAGTTTTTCTAAGTATCTTTGGATTTCCTATGAAAACAGTCATTTTCCAGAATAATATATATTTTTATCTCTTCTGTATCTTCCCAGTTTGCCACATAGTTGTAGACTAGGATAGATAGAACTGTGGACAACATTATTGGGGTCCTTTCACAATAGTTGGAAAATAATTGCTAATTTTACTGAGTCCCTATGTTAGTCATTTTTTTAGAGTTTTAATGCATTATTTCCTTTAATCTCTATAATCACTTTAGGGTAAAATTATTATTATAGTCCGATTTTAAGATAATAAAACAGAAGCTTCAAATACAAAGGTTACCCAACTAGTCAGTGACAAAGCAGGACTCAAAGTCACACTAATTTAACACCGCACTCATGATCCTAAACAACATGTTTTACTACCTCATGTAAATTCTAGGAGTAGGTGAAAGAGGTTTTCAAGGATACTATGCTGGATTTGTGTGTGCGTGTGTGTGTGTGTGTGTGGTGTGTTTGTGTACATATGTTTCTTGTTTCTTTTGGCTCTTTATGTGTTTGAGTGTTTGGGCTAAGAAAGGAGAAGAGAGGAAGAAGACTAGGTTGATTTTAGTCAGATACAACCTAGACACAAAGCATATATTAATGATGCAAGAAAATTTCTATAGATGATGTTTCACCACACTGCAGGATCAATGACAAAGGGAAATAATAAGTTTCTAATCCCTCCCCAAACACACCCAAGGATATTTCTGCTACTTCCACATAGAGGAACCTCCATTGTGTATCACTTGATCATTTGGTTTCCACATTTTCTTAAGAAAGCATTTGGGTCTCCTTAGTCCACTTTGGTTCACTGAATATTTACCCAGGTGAGGGTAAGATTTGTGCTGTTCGATTCTCGTGTTGGCAAGAAGCTGACTTGGGAGAGATGGTGTGCCTCTTTTTTCTGTGTGAAAAAAGGAATCTAGCAATGCTAAAAATAAAATTCTTTAGAGTGTTATGCAAAACTGTATCTCTGCAGCATATGCCCAGATTGCTGCCTGTGTACTAGCTCTGCTGGACTCCCACCACTGCAGGAAGCCCATGCCCCGAGCATTATGATCAGCTCGGCAAGCATGAACATCTTGCTTTTCTTCCAACAATTTCATTGTTGAAGTTGCTAGCTCTTCCTTAGAAATGATTGCCAAAAGGTTTTAGCTTTAAATGTCACATACTCTTTTAGGAAGGACACAATGGATTAGACCTAATTAGGTATTCATATAGGAGCACGACTTCTTACAAGCTGTAGAGAAACTTACTTTTGACCAGTGAAAAGAGCGGCAGCCCATATTGAGCAAACAAGCACAGGATTGTATCTCAGACCCAGGTTCTAGTCTTGACAGAGCTGGGCAGTACTGTCTACCTATCACGTCTTTGTCTATTCATTTGATGACTGGTACTAATAACATTACAGCCATTTCCTTCATAGGGCTTCCCTGAGTTTGGAAAGGATTATAAATGGAAAAGTGCTTTTGAAAACTAAAATACATTTGACATGTGTAAGGAAAGATCCAACAGTTTTCAGCAGCTCTCCCTAAAGAGCAGTCATATTTATTGCTCACCCGAACTCCTCTGAAAAAGACAAACAGTCATCAACAGTAATGGAGTTCTGCAGAGAGCCAGCCTGTTTCCATTTCAATTCAAAGCCCTTGAGGCAGCAAACTTTCAATCCAGGCACTGCCCCTGATTGTCAAGTACATTTGTCTGTTTCCCCAATATATGTGGTAAGCATTTATAAAGATCCTCTTGGCCTATCAGCCAGCAATCATCCAAATGTAAAGTCTAAAGGAGAAATAACCTATTGTGCATGAACTCTACAGAGGCCTTGGAGAATGATGCCATGTGACCCCCTCCCCTCCACCGACCACTCGCTAACTCTGGTCCCTACATGCTTCCTGCTTCCCACCAGTCCCCTTGGCCAGGCATTTCTTTCTACACTGGAGAGTGGCTCTGTGTGCTGGGGCCTGAGCTTAAATTGAGCTTGAGACAGGGGCCATGAAATGATTGAGTAGTGAATTACATAGAAAATTGCAGCTTTTGTGCCTTGAGTGAGAGAATCACTGCCTTCAACCAGCTACTCCAGCTTGAGTATTTCTCACTTCTTCTGACTTGTTTTCAATGAAGGAATTTAATATAAAGCATATCTGCCTCCTTAGATACTCAAGAGCAGCCTTTTCTACTTAGCCTTCTTTTAGCTTCCTCCTTCCACATCTCAGATGGTCCTTAGTTACTATTGGTGCAGGTTGCTGACCCTGCAAGACGACACTCAGGAGAGACTCAGCAAAGGAACAAGTGTGGGTTCACTGGCCCCACTCATAGCCAACAACAGCAAACACAAGCCAGGTGAATACAGGGACCTGAGTACGAAAAGAAAAGATACTACAGAGAGGACTGATTTCTTAAGATGCCTTCTTAGGTTTTACCCAAAACTGTTCCTGTGCTAGAAGTTCTTGAAAATGACTCAAATTTGGAACTGTAGAATCGGAGCTGATTTGCTTGTGTGTTTTCATCATGCCTCAGCACAGTTGATCATTGTGGGCAAATGAGGGCACACTGGATTTCAGTGCACACGGGCTCTGGAACAAATTAAGTTCATGAACCCAGGCCCACTGTATTTTAGATTATAGATTTTCAGAAGTGGGAAGCTCAACCTGTAGAAGAGAAGCACTGAATGCTTTGGCAGCCTCTCTAATTGATCTACAGAGTTACAAATAAATAAAAAGCCCAGCAGAGTAAGTAGGTTAAGGATCATGCAAACTACTCGGCAAGGCTTCCTGGTCCCTCACAATCTGATGCCATTGCCAAACACACTCCACAGCACAGCTAGCCACCACCACCCTCTAGGCCGGTGGCCACATTGCCCCGTACAGTCCTTGTTCAGGAGGTTCCCTCTATGTGGATTGCTTTCACACCATTGTCAAGTCCTTACTCTTTTGCCAAGATCCAATTTAATGTTCTGTAGGGTGAGAATACACAGAGACTCCATCCCAAGTCTCTCCAGCCTTCCAAGTCGACGAATCCAAGGAACACATCAAACCATTTTCCTTCCTCACCCATGAAACCTTCCCTGATGCTCTGAGATCTTATTCTGTTGGGTTTCTGAGCTTCCATTATACATACATCATCCAAAAGTCCTCAATATGGTAAATATTTATGAGCTTAGTCTTCAAAGCAGGCCGGGAACAACACAGGGGCAAAATCTATATCATTTTAAAGCTATTTTTATATAGTGATGTGGCAATAACTAGGTACCAAGCACTCTTCCAAGTGCCACACATATATTCATTCATTTGTTCCTCACAACAACTCTATAAGACAAGTACAGCCATTATCATGGCTGGACAGGAAAGAGCTGAAACATAAGGAGTTTAAATAATATGCTACAGATCACCCAACTTGTAAGGAGAGATCAATGGTTCAGACCAGGGTCTTACCTGTCACACTGTACTATCTTTTCACCATCAGTGTCCCCCCAGGGATAAACTCAGGGGCCCAGTAACTAACATATGGAGCTCGGTGACTGTGTATTAGCTGATTAAATTAATGAACAGATCATCTAGACTGATGGGTTATTCCTGGCTAGGGCCCCCTGAAGAGCTTTAGGTTGTAGAAGTTAAGGGTAGTGAGCCGGTTAGGAGGAAGATTTCAAAGAAAGTCAAGAAGATGGAAATGAAGAATTATACCTCAGGACTTGGGTTGCTCAGCCTTGAGAAGCAAGAGTTGAAGGCTGGCTTCATAATGATCTTCAAGGCCAGCAAGGCTGATTCCTGCGGACAATGACGGAGCTGTTTTTCTCCACCTCCCAGGAGGATGGAGGAATGGAGCTGAGTCTCCGCAGCAACGGGCACTGTTTAAATCCACCACAAAGAAGAATTTCTGAGCCTCAGAATCATTTATTAGATCCAGGAATGAGTTATGGAGAGAAGTGATATTAGGTTATCTGTCTTCAGCCTTTTGGACTTGCTTCTTCTCAGAGTGGGGAATGTGTAGGAGGAACACAAACAATTCCAAGGTCTCTCCCAGTCTTATGAATCTATAATGTTTGAATCTAAGACATACATCAAGTATTTCACCTGACTGGATTTCCTGAGTGGCTAAATGAATGATTGTGCTTCACATTTAAAGGCAACAGCAAAAAATGACACACAGTAATAAGCAAAAGGATCTTCTCGGACAATGCCATAAAAACAAGAGATTTTTAAAAAAAAAATGTTTTCAGATGAACCTAAACAACAATGATAGCAAAGCTGTTTCTTGCTTGGTCCATCTTATGCTTGCCATAAAGTGAGGGCAGGTAGCCCACATCGGCAAATGCTAATCTGGACCTGTTGCCACCATTAGCTCGGGTGAGATGGTGACATTCTGCTGACATGACCGTGAAGCCGATTTCACTAAACATGAAGTGAACTTAGAATGTGGGCCACTATCAATGCCACATGTGCAGCATGTCCTCTCTAGGAAGCAGGAAACAGCACCAAAACCTGCCTATTTTCCTTCTTATGTCAAAACTGAAACAAAATATTATGTGAATTGAAAAGCTGGGGAGTATGGAAAGTTATGTTATATTTGATGTTATTTCAAAAATACAATTCTGCCTTCTGTTTGTTTAACAAAACTAAAACCTTACACTTGTAGAATATCTCACAAATTTATTTATTTATTTTTTGTTTTGTTTTGTTTTGTTTTTTGTACTGGGAATCAAACTCAGGACCTTGAACTTGCCAGATAGGTGCTTGCACCACTGAGCTATATCCCAGCCCAGAGTTCTTTCAAATGCACATTACTTTTCTGAATTTTTTGCCTGACAAGTAGATATTTTCCTACTCATCTTAAAGAGGAGAAAAATCTCAGAGCAGTGAAGGACTTGCTTGAGGTGATATCCTTAGAACCACTACGTCCAGTCAGGCTCTCTAGTTTGATGGTTGCCCATTCTGATTCTGCCTGTTCTGCATGCAGACCTGAGGGCTCTGGGCACAGCTTCCTCAGGGCCTCCCTCACTGCACACAGCCAGCTCTTCATGGGAGCTGTGGAGCTGGTCTGCACCACTTAGGAAAACTCGAATTCTTTCATAATCCTAGAGTATGTGGTATGAAAAAGAGCCTCATCGCTAGGGAGTTTGTGGATCCTAACTCGGACTTTCCCTGCTCGGAAAGTTCTCCTGCCCCAGAGGACTCGGCACATGCACTGTCTTCTCTGCGGCCTTGTCCCTGACCACTAACGAAGTTGTGAGACCCATAGCAAGGCTGCTTGGGTCTCGCTCCCATGTGCTAGGCAAGGGACCTTGCCATCTCTAACAGCACTTCTTCTACACACCAAGGAAATGACTCATATCTCCTTAGTTCACAGACAACATGGATTCTGTGAATTAATATAGGGAAAGCACTTAAAACTGCTTTTGGCAGTAGAAAGTTTTTAATCAATGCAAACAATTTTTTATATGATGACGTTCTCTGGGTCTTCATGGGGATTAATTTGTTCCCCTAGTATACAATGCTATTATTATAACCCCCCTCTATTTTGCTATTGTCTATCCCTATCATGAACCCAGAGTTCACCTCCTTCAGTGATCTCCTGTAAGATGCTGGCACCCAGTCTCCACCTGGGCACCCCAAGGAAAAGACTAGAGCTTTTCAACTCCTCCTACATCTTCTTACTTCATGTGGATCAATCAGAAAATCCTCAGACCAGAATGTTCTAGCTATTTCTGAAATCAACCTGGCTACCTCCACCTGTTACCTGAGTCTGCCCAGCACTTAATGTTATGACACAGCTTCACTGGATGTCTTGTCTCCAGCCTAGCTACATCCCAATTTCTCCACATTCAAGCTAGAATGCTATTTCTAAAAGATAAATTTGATTCCTGAGTGGTATCTCTGCTCCATCCCCATCTTTGCTAGCAGTTGTTCGCTCTGTCCATGGAGGACTGTTCTCCTGCCCATCTTTGTGCATTTATCTCCCGCCACTCCTCCCTCACCCAGAATGGCTAGTACCGCAGCACAACTAATAGGCTGTTTCCTCAAAATCCTCTTTAGTATTCCTCCCCTTCCTGTCTTTAACATGTTTTCTACTTTGGCCTTTGAGGAGTTAGAGCAATTGTTCGTTTCCCTTCAGATCAATTTATTTTCTTTGCTTAAGAATTAATATCCCTTCCTCCATGTCATCCCCAAGGCTGGATTGGAGGCTTGCTCTGTAGGGCCCCTCAGTGCTACTCTGTGGTTCTCCCATAGTTACACTGAACCACTGTCTTCTCTTCACCATGAGCCTGGGCTCTAGGGCAACACTGCCAGCCACATTCTCATCCACTTATGCACTTGGCACACAGTAGTAATCAAAAAACATTGCATGAGTGAGGTCATGAATAGATACTAGACAATAGCAACTGATACATACAATGTACACAAGGGATCACTTTCCATAAATTCACCCACTTAATTCTCCAATAACCTCATACTGTAGCCACCATAATTATCCTCATCTTAAAGATGAGATAATTGAGGAGGAGAAAGACTTAAAGACTCTACCAAAGTGGCACAAGACTCTACCCAAGTCTAGCTCTGGGTTTTCTTGTCCTCACTTTCACACTCTAGCAACTGTCCAGAGAAGGGCCTAATGGTAAATAAAGTTACATACACCAACATGGAGCCCGGGTTCTAGCTTCAGTCCCATGGATGATAGAATAAAGGCCTTGGAAGTAGCAAAGGTAAAAGCAACAAAGCTCATATGGGAGACAGTAATCCCTGCTGCTCATTAACATCCCAGTCCTGGAACTTTCAGAGGTTACTTTTCTTCTCCCTTCAAATCGACACCTCAGGGCTAGACCACATCTCAACTTCTCTGCAGATCACATATGCAATTCCAAGCACTCCTTCAGGGTATATTGTGCATGAACCTCTGCCTGGTAGGAATTTATCTCCTTGTCACAGACAGCCACACGGACAATACTGACAGATGAGTTTAAAACAAGCACTTGGCAGTTCTGCAGGTGATTTTAAAGGAAACCTTAAGCCAGCAGCGGTGGTGCACACCTGTAGTCCTAGCTACAGGAAGCTGAGGCAGGAAGAACCCTTGAGCGCAGGAGTTTGAGGCAGACCTAGGCAACATGGTAAGACACCCCTCTGAAAAAAATAAAATAGATAAATAGATAAAATGAAACATCCCAAGATAAAATATTTTCCAGAAATAAGTCTTTGGCCCTGTAACATCTCCCAACTGACCACTGCTCAGATGGATCAGATGTTATGAAGTCCTGACAGCAGGTTAAGTACGTCTTTGGTGGTCACAGTTCCCTGGAAGCATTGTTCTCTCTGTCCGTGAGTCTCTCAGAGCTAAGGGGGCTCTGAGAAAAAAGTAGTGTCTGACTTTGACACAGCTGCTGTTGGTTTTCCAGTATGAGTTACATGTTTAAATGGATATTTAGATTTACAGTTAATTCTAGAAATTGTGTCTAGCTCATTTCCAACTCCACGGGAAAGCCAGTTCACTTAAGGCAAACAACATCCAATTAAAACTCATCCTGAAGAAACAAGCAAGGAATTTTTCTCCACTCTTAATTCATTTAATAAAAAGCCAGAAACTTATCAGGGGAAACCTCTCAAGGACTAAGCTCATGACATCAGCATGAGAGGTAATTTGAGAATACGCTCTGATAGACAGCTGAGTAAGAGCACAGGCTTCAGGCCCAGGCTGAATGTGTCTGCTTCGCGTTTCTGCATTCACCTTTCTGTGTGTCAGCAGCTAGGTGACTAGGGCAGCTCCTGCTCCTTAACACCACTGAGCCTCAGTTTCGACATCTGCAAAAAGTATCTGTCTGGCAGAGGAACTAGAAGAATAACAAGTTCAGTTGGAGCCTGGTACAGAGTAAGGGTTAAAAAAATAAATGATTAAAAGCACATTTTATTACAGTCCTAATGATTCAGAGATTGATTATTCCATTAGAAGATCATCACGCGTTTTTCCTTTCTCCCTGTTGCTTCCTGCCTGCCCACGTCACAGCTGCTTGCAAGCTATTATTCCATGTGATAAAAAACGAGATGAAATTCAGTTCAGATGGCACAGCGACAGAAGTGTGAAGAGCCCAAGCGCTGGTGTCGGACAGGCCTGAACTGGAAGCCTGGGAAACTTTGGGCAGGTTACATAATTTTTCTGAGTCTTTATTTGTAAAATGTGGATAATCCTATGGATCTTCTAAGAGGTGGAGTATGTGTCTGTTGGGGGGGGAGGAGGGTCCTGCATTGGTTAGCAGACAGGTAGGACAGTATCATGTCATTTCCAGTAAGGAATGTAGTGCTTGGCTAAATAGAAGCTTAGCATGATTGATTGATTGATTGATTGATTGATTGATTGATTGATTGATTGATATTTTAAGACAGGGTCTACAAGGTCTCACTACATAGGTCAGATCTACCTATGCTCAGCCTCCCAAGAGCTGGGATTACAGGCATGTGCCACCACACTTAGTCTCAATCGCCATCTCAGCACACCCTCGGGGCACAGCACACATGGTTTGCCACACCAGGGATCAAACCCTGTCCCCTGCATCTGCATGAGTGGGTATTTTAATCTGCTGAGCTATTTGGCCGGCTCTGGAAACTTGGCTTTAAATGATGATCTCTGTTACTACCATAGATGGACAAAAGAAGTGACTTTCATGACAAAGACCTCCCTTGGGGACAGCCTGAGTATTTGCTCACCAAGACTCTGTGCATATGGAGGCCCAGCACGGCAATGAAGATGACTAGAAAATGACGATCTGCAGCAGACCTCACAGGAGGAAGAGAAGAAGGCAACAGCCAGGACACGTAGCTGAGCCTCTGTGATGCCTTTTCCTCCCTGGGCTTTCAGTGCCCACTTCAGAGATAGGGAGATCAAAGACACCCTTTTCGGACCACCACTGCCACTAGCTCTAATGGAGCTCCCCTTAGCACTGTGGAAATGTCAGGTTGACCAGCTGTCAAGAATCACCTTTGAGAGGTCAGTGGCATGGAGAGCATTTTCATTATGTGCCTTTTAGGAAATTAATAAGCTGAAGGTTCATGGGTTGTTAACAGTGATATGACACATGCATTTTTCCATAAACATTTGGACTTCATGTTTTTAGTTTAAATATTTTATCTACAGAGCTGTCTGAGTCATATCCTCACATCCTTCCTCCCTTCAAACTCCCTCTAAATGAAGACTATATATGAGACACCAACTGTCTAAAAAAAAACATAAACGAAAGACAAAAATCTAAAAGTCACATTAGCATACGAAAAAATATCTGAATATTTGTTTGGACCCCTGGAGACACCCCAGGTGTCATCCTCCAAGTAACACGCAGAGATTTATTTTGTATCCTTCCCTACTTTTCAAATAATATCTCCACTCAAAGCACAAGGATTCTGATTTTGTGACAAAGGAAAAGAGGGTTGTTTTTTTTTCCCCCAAGCTCCTTACTTGACATCAAGTACAGAACAAAACACACTTGTCAACACCAGTAGTATATTTCACTAAAATTTCTACTGTGGGAGAAAGAAACCTCTCAAAATCCACCCTTTTTTAATAAAAATTGAGAATTACTTTTTAAATTGATGACAAAATCAACTTACCATGAATCACCATCTTTGTATGAAACCTACTGTTGTAAAGAAAATGGAAAATAGCAGTTTCTCTTTCACCAACACCACCCATAAGAGAGACTTGTACACAGAAGTGTTCTTTTTTTTTCATAAAGCAGCAGCATTATAAAGAAAAAAAAGTTCTGGCATTGCTCTTCAATATTGTTGTCTAATTAAATAGCAATGGAGTGGATGTGGAAAAATATGCATCAGAGGTGTGTAATGTGTAATGTGAAGAACAGTAATCAAAGGCATTCAACGGGATTTAGGAAGGGATTTCAGTTGGCAGCTTACGAGACAGGAGCATATAATTTTGCTAATTTGAAATAGGTATTGTAACGTATAAACATTACTGCTTTGCATATTTTAATGAAAACTGCCTCTACACCAAAATGCATCCTTTAGCTTGAACTCTCTGCATATCAGAGTTTCTGGCTCTTATAAGTTCAGTATAAATAAGGAAGGCATGCAGGCTGCATTAAAAGAACGATCACCTCATTAAAATAGGTTAAAACCAAGCCCCTATTCGAAGCTACTCTTAACACCATAAGTTAAAGTAAGCCTGATGACAGGTGTTGTATTAAATTTTTATATTGCAATGAACTTGTACACACGCAAACCAAATCTACATCTTACCTTTGATATACACCTGCAGCTTATTAATTGAAGG
Organism: Ctenomys sociabilis; assembly: GCA_004027165.1. Classification (NCBI taxonomy): domain Eukaryota; kingdom Metazoa; phylum Chordata; class Mammalia; order Rodentia; family Ctenomyidae; genus Ctenomys; species Ctenomys sociabilis. Next base: position 204,911 of record PVKA01000292.1, on the reverse strand, counting down.
GCCTTTATTTAAAAAGTATACATTTAGCCACGTCTATAGATTTGTAATACCTTATTAGCTTGCTTGAGAATCTAGAGTAAATTCATTTGGAGTCTTATTTCCATAGTTGGTAAAGAAATGGAAACAAATGATGCTATGTCCCAAGTGGGCAAGCCTAAAGGAGATAACATAGTCCTACAAATAGACACATGCATGTTCCTGAGACTTGAGGTTAGAAGAGCTGCAAGAGGCTGGGATCCTGTCTGCAGCTGGGGACATCACTTACCTGCCAGCCTGCTCCTCGCTGGGGTCCCTTCTTCCAGTCTTCCTCCAGCCTGGAGAGGGGCTCATCCATAGCTGGTGCTGCCTGCACAGACTGGGTTCCCCAGCGGCCGGCTCTTTCTTTCCTTGCAAGCCTTTATCAAAGCAGCAGCGAGGGCAGTTCAGGGACAGACTGTCATGGAGAGAATGCCATGCCAGAGGGTGAGGGCTCAAGCAAGAGGAAGCCGCAATGAACCCAAGATGAGATACACGGGGATACTCAGCCCGGTGCCAACTGTCAGGCTGAAGTAGGACTCAGAGATCCAGTGAGCAGGCAATAAAGACCCACCTAGCTTCAGGGCTGGTGAACAGTGGGTCATTCTTATGCGTCTGGTGTAAAGGTCAGAAGGAAAAAGTTGTGACAGCATTCTCTATGCCAAAGAAATATGCATTTCTAGGTGTACCCCATCTTCTGCCTGAACAAGCACATACACACACACTCACAAAGCACACACACACACGCAGATCCTACACGCACACACTCATACACACATCCCTCACATACACTCATACATACATCTTACACACACACACACACCAGAACTTTCATTATTCTGCAGGGTTGCATCAGTGTGTTGGTGTATCTTAGAAAAATAACCTGCTTTTCATAGTAGCAAATACATTGCATTTGAACATATCACCCCTCAAAAGCACCATATGAATCACTCAGCTGCCAGCGAACCAGAAGTTGAGTTCTGGTGTCCACAGTCCCTATGACACGGCTCCCCTTAAGATATGCCACAGGTAGGCATTTCCATCTAAGCCTGAACCTAACAACTTTTGCAAAATAGTGATCCAAAGAGACCACAGGCTTCAGCTTGCACCCATGCTCCCAAATTTCAGGCTCTGCCAAACCAAGTTTAGCCAAACTCCATCCCACTTCATCACTGTCCCTCACCGAGTGACTCTGCCTTCTGCTGTTCAAAACCAGATCTCCCCTCCAGAGAGGCAGATTTCACCAGTTTAGGATAGGGCCCTAGACACTGAAATCATCTTCCACAGTTTTTGGAAGGAACTATAGATATTGCACCTGAAGAACCAACTGTTTAGTAGAAACTTAAGACATAGGTTACTATGGTGTATTTAAAACCTCCCTGGATAATTTCAGTGAGCATATAGGATGAGAATCATAAAATTCAGTGCTGAGTATCATTTAAGAGTTTCTCATCTAATCATCCCTCTGATGCCTGAATCCTTATGGTCCTGTCAACATCCCTTCAAACAGTGCTTATATCACCAGTGACATTAAACTCACAGACACTCTTGATCTCTGGTTGATCACTTCATCCAAATATTCTGATATTGTTATCCTTACAGTTTCTACATGGGTGTAAAGCTCCTCAATCCCATAAGGAAAAGGCTAACATAGATTATGTAGGCTCACCACTCTTCAGACTCTGGTAATCTATATATTTATGCTTCTACTAAAATGCATTCTCCAGGCCAGCCAAACATCTCAGAGGACTAAAGCACCTGCTTCGGCAGACACAGTGGCTAGGGTCCCATCCCTGGTCCTTCATTGAGCTGGCACAGTGAGACAGAGATTGAAACTGGGCATGGTGATGCATGCCAGCAATCTCGGCACTTGGGAGGCTGAAAACAGGAGAATCACTACAAGTCTGAGCTACATAGTGAGACCCTGTAGACTCTATACTCTGTAGACCCTGTACTGGATAAAAAGAAATATGTAAATAAAAAATAAAATGCATTCTCCAAACTAAATATCATTAATTCCTTCAAAAAATTATGGAAGGTGATTTTAGGTCACTTCTCTGTCTTGGACACCAGGCACAAAATGTAGGAAGGACTGTCTTCAGTCCTTCCTTAAATGGCTGTAACATCCTTGCTGTCATGTACCATCCCAAAAAAGCCAAAAGATCATGTGGCTTCTTTGAAAAGTTCTGTTATCATCCACCAGCATAATAATAAGAGCAACCAGCATTTATGGAACATGGGTCAAGCAGTACTATGTGTTTTATTAATTTTGTCCTGCTTTCATCCTGTGTTGCTTTACAAACACTCTCTGAAGTTGTTGTGTTAGTGATTCACAAATGAGAAGTCCATCGCAAACTAAGGCAATGATCTAAATGATGGGGCCAAGAGCTAGCCCTGGTCAGACTCCAGAGCTGGATGCACCTAGGTAAGTGCCAGCCTATGAGTGCAGTTTTGGATCCCATTGGCTCCCCTGGCAGTCGGTCCTCCCTGATCCAGAATCATAGCACCACACCACAGTCAGATCTACTCTTGTCCCCAGAAGACATGGGGACATGCTGCCTAGGCTGTTAGTGACCATACAAAACTAACTTGCCATTGGTGCAATTTAATAACCACAAGACTATAGTTTCCACTTCACCTCCAGAGAAACACTCAAAAGCCTACTTTCCTGGCTGGATTCCTCTCTTATTGGACATAGGTAGATGCTGCTGAGAGGTTCTGGTGGGGTACAGGTGAGAAAGGCCAGCAGATCAGTGGTTCAGAGAATCATCCAAGATGAGACTCCATGAAGCCTCAGCTGTCATCTGGTTCTTCCCTATCTCACTTAACTACTTCTCAGCAGCACCCCATGAGGAAACGTGGGAGCGACTGGTTTCCCCACATCAGCCGTGCTTCTGCAGTGCAGCCAGATCTGCTGCTGTGAGATGCAGCACACGAGGTATCTGGGAGCACAGTACCGTGCTCAGTCAGACCTGGAGAGCTGCTCTATTCATTCCAACTCTGTGTCTACACAGGTTGCAAAGCTTGTCTGAATCATGCCCTCTATCTCTGCAAAAGGAAAGCTTTAACATCTCGCTTGAGCATGCTGTCGTTCACTAGTGTCTGGTTCCCTTCTGCTTGTAGGAACACAGCAAGATTGCCTTTCTCTATCCCCCTTCAATTACTCATAAGCACTTGACGTGTTTTGGCTCAGAGTATATAAAAGAAATGATGGGTTCTGTTTCCTGTTTGGCTCTCAGCCTGATCTCCCTTCCGTAGTGATGGCAAGAGTGTGTGTTAGCAAGACGTGTCTTCACGTCAGAGCAGACTGCAACGCTGAGCCAGCTCGGGGGAACAGGTGTCTTGCAAGTCACCTGACTGGCAAGGGCCATTGTGTAAAAGAGAAATAAATGCCCTGCATTGTTTGTTACCACAACATACATAGGACATACTGACCGACAAAGTGTGCTCACCAAACAGAGTGGATATAAGAATAAAACGAAATATAGCCCAGCTAGAGGGTAGATAGCAAGCATCAGGTAAGCCTCGTTTACTTTAAACAGCCTGGCTTTATTCCACCCATTTCTTGTATGCTCCACTATTTTCTCACCTTGGTTTTTCCTGGGCATAAGATCATAGCACAAGGTAGAACTATTTCCTATGAATTTTAGAAAGAAACAGTAAACGTTTGACAATATAGTGTTCCTGTGTTTCAGAATGCAAACTGAAAATAGTATGACTTCAGTGCTACTTATCATTTAGCGAGGAAACTAATGAAAGCAAAATGAAGCATCAAGTAATAAATGAAGCTCAGTATGAATTCACTGCTGATAAAGCAAAGTACGTGGCTTCAAGCATACACATAATGAGAACGTGCATGAATACAGGAGTTTGTTAAGCAGCATACACTTTATTCCTATTCACTTGTTAAGAAATCAAAGAAGAAACAGTTTTGTTTGTGTCTCTCTTTATGTTTGCATTACATGAAGGCTCCACTATGACAATGAAGCATTAGAAAAGCATGGATAACAACTCTGATCCCATCACAGCGCTGACATTTGAAGAATCTGAAGTCCTTCATTTCAAGCGCGTGGAGCTCTTCAGACATACTTGAATCTGCTTGGAGATAGGCCTTGAGAATCTTGTTTTCCTTTGTTAAAGTTGTAAGTGCTAATAACTGTTCTCTATTCTACAGGTTCAATTGCATTTCTAAAAAAAATTTGGAATTTCTAACCCCTTAGTACTTCCAAACAGGACCTTATTTGGAGACAGGGTATTTGTTGTTCATGTGACCAGTGTCTCAAAGAAAAAGGGTAAATTTTTGACACAGAGACAGGTCAAAACAGAAAAGTGCCACTTGTAGGTGACGGCAGAGATCACAAGGAATACTACCAAAGGCACAGGACAGAGGTGGGACAGACGCCCCTCCCCAGCCACAGGAGGAACAAGTTCCCCTGCCACATTGCTCTTGAACGCCAGCCACCAGGACTGTGGGATGACACTTCTGACGTTGAGGTCCTTTCTTTCCCAGTACTTTGTTAACACACCCTTAACAAACCAGGGCACCTTGCAGGAAAATAAAATTTATAATGGATAAGAAGATTATGTAGAGGGCATTATTTTCCTCCCAGAACTTCTTGAGGCACTGCTCTTTCCCTCAGAATAAACAATATATGTTCACTACACCAGTGGTGAGGCCTACAATAGGTGACTAAGTACATTCAACACCTGGAAATCAGTATTAAACTGATGCCAAAAAGTAATGAAAAGCACTCTATTTTCCCCTCATAAGCATAATCTTAAGAAGCTGACTAATAAGAAATAGAAAAGTTTCAGAATGTGTAATACCTACCATATAAAAAATGTATATGCAAAAATCAAACCAAAAAATCTGCACAAAATACATCAGTCAGTCCTCTAGACTGACTTCCAGAAAAATTCTTTTAACTTAGAGAATAAAAATGTGTTAATACTTCTAGAGTCAAAAGATAAGAAAATGAAGAGATTTCCAAGTGAATTAAACTATGTACCTCATGTTGCTAAATGGTGGTGGGAGACAGCACTGCACTTTATTAGACACAGAGATTCAGTCTAAAAGAAAAAAAAATGGAAAGAATCCTGGCACCAAGTGCATAGGAGGACGTTAAGAGAAATAAACCAGGAGCCTGGGGGTCCCCAGGCGTAGAAGAAATGCAACAGTCATTCACCTGCCCATAGGGATTTGTATGCGCTTGCACATAGCTAGAGCCTTGATGAGTCCCCACTGCCTATTTGATGACATAGCCCCACTTTAAATCCATTTCAGTGAACTTTTCCATGATATAGGCACGCCAGTGACACTTTTTTCCCCATAGCTTTCCACTTTATTTCTATTTTGTGTTTGCTTGGTCTCGCTGCATCCTACTACAAAGTATCTAGGACCTTTGACAATTTGGTTCACAAATTCTAATAATGGATCCCAGATCCAGACCACATGTGGTATCTGAATATTAACCCCACAACAAATATAAAAACCAGTTCTGTCAGGAAGAGTGATGAACTGGGAACATGTGAGTGACCCCAGGCACTGTGGCCTCCATAGTTTAGAGAAAACCACAGTATTGAGGTCCAGTTTGCTGTGTCCTGGGAGGGCCACACTCACTGTTCCCTTGATGTCGCTTCTCAGCTTCACTGTGGTGACCTCGATAGCACCATCATGGCAGAGGACGCCCGGGGGCTGCAGCGCGAGTGCTCCCTACAGCTCCACGTCCTCCGGCTCCCGTGTTGCTGAGCTGCGAATTTACCGATATTCATTTGTTCTTGCGCTCAATCCTGTGTGTGCCAGTTGTGCTGCTAATGTAATTACATAATCTAATTAAGTAATTATATCTATAAAATATGAGTTTGTTTGGAAACAGACTTGCTCTTATAAAACAAACGCTTTGGAAAGACCCCATGTAGAAAGTTCCTTTAAAAAAGTACTTCATGGAAATCAAGTATCCTCAAAACCCGCAGTTTCTGTTCTTGAAAATTTGGTCACTGACTTTAAATCCTTAATTCACTCCAATGCAACTGAAACAGGAATTTGTACAGGTGTCTTAAAAAGTGGAGTTTGTACAAGAAGCACAAGGAGCTGGGAAGATAGCTCAGTGGTCTAAGCATGTGCCTGGCAAGCGCAGGGATCCAGGTTTGATCCCTGGTATCATGTAGTTCGGGCCCTGAAACCTAGCGCGCCCCTCTGGCCACCAAAAATAGGCGCGGTAGTATACTTGTAGTCCCAGCGCTGGGGAGGCTGAGACAGAAGGATCACTATGAGTCTGAGCTCCCTAGTGAGACCCTATACCAAATACATAAATGAGTAAAAAAAAGGAGTGATTTTAAAAAAGAAAAACAAAATTCCACCCTGTGGATTTGCTCTTAGAGAGAACACTTGGTCTAAAAAGTAAAAATCATGAATTGAAAAAAAGAAGTGCATTTACATGTTTTGACCAAACTTTGAAGCCTTGTGTGTGCACAAGACCTATGGCCCCTCAACTTGTGTCATCAGTCTGTCGTCTACAATTTCAATTGTATGGAAAAAGTTTGTCTTTTTTTCCCAAAAGATAACATTATAGGGCCAGCCAGGTAGCTCAGCGGACTAAATCTCCTGCTTAGGCAGAGCGCAGCAGGGTTGGATTCCCGGTGTGTCGCACTGGCCTTGCCCATGGGGCCTGCTGAGATGGCGATTGAAACTGGGCATGGTGGCACACGCCTGTAATCCCAGCGCTTAGGCAGCTGAAAACAGGAGAATCACTCTGAGTCTGATCTACGTTGTAAGATCCTGTTGACCCTGTACTAAGAGCATTAAAACAAAGAAAAGAAACATTGTGAACGAAGAAGGGCTTTCTCTTAATGTCCACATAATGAACAGGTAGAGAGAGCAATAGATTCAAATATTCAAAGCAAGTAACACAACCCATTTCAACACCTGAGTGTACTTATATTACTTAAGTGAGAAATACCTTGTTGGAACTAAAACATTAAAGTTTGAATAAATCATAGTGTGAAGATGCCGATTAATTACAGCATGGTAATACTGTGTCTTTCTATGCCTGTGTGATAATACCAACTGCCTAGCATCAGAAGGCTTCAGTGGGCATTTATCTACGGAAATCAGACGATTTCATCCACAGTGCCTGAATTATTTTGATATAGTTGAGCCTGAGGCACAATAATGTAATAAAAAATAACATATAGATAAGAGCCCCAGTTTTTCTCTACATATGAATCTGGCACAGATTTTGAAACAATCAAATCTAAGTCCAAGCAGGTGAAGACCCTCCGTACATCATCCTTCTCGACTCACCATAAAAATAACCTCTGACTTTCTAGCGCGTTTATATCCCACTCCTGACTTCGCAATCTTGAGGGCCCACAGACAAAAGAGCACAGTCCTGGCAAATGTCAAGCACGGAAGAGATGAACCACGAATACTTTCTTCAAGAGTTGCCTCTACAGAACATCTCCACTCACCTCCAAAAGTAATAACCAGCAGACTAAGGAGTAGGAAGGCAGACCTTATGTGAGTAGGAAAAAAGGAAGAGAAGTAAGCTGCACAGCATATAGGAAGCAAGCTGGAAAGGTTTGCCCAGCTCCCATTTCCCAGTCGTCCTCCCTACATCCCAGCCTCCTACCAGCCACACACCTTGCCTCAAAATCTTTCTGTCGTTATCTATGAATTTGGAAATACTCCTAGAAAAATAGCCCAACACTCAACAGCTTATGACTAGCTATGTTCCAGTTTAGCTTAGAGTGTACGAATCTTTGCAATTAGTCAAGGAATATGGGTGGGACAAGGGGAATCTCAAAAAGGTTACAGAGGAGATGAAGGAGGGCCAAAGCTCTTCCAGGCACAAATTAATTTAGAAACTGGGAAACTCAAAGACTTACAAATACTGACTTTGTAAACTCCAAAGTTCTTTTAATTGCAGATTATTAAAAGTTGTCCAGGGCCCCGGGAGATGGCTCAGTGAGGCCCTGTTGATGGCTCAGTACATTAAGCACTTGCCTGGCAAGTGCAAGGGCCTGAGTTCAATCCCTAGTTCTGCCAAAAATAAAAAAGTTGTTCAATTCAGTTATACCTTGTAAATCATAACTAGTTTCTCATGGATATGGTAAAACAGATATTGGGGAAAGGAAAGAGGAATATTTCTTCCCTCTCCATTCCCTCTTAATGGTAACATCTGAATTCCAGGAGAATCTCAGACAGAGTTCTAGAATTTAAATACAGTAGGAAATGAAGAGGGCAATTTGATCAGAAGGTGGGCTAAGCTCTTACTACTGTAAGCATCACCAAAGAGCTTGGTAGAAATCCAGACACTCAAGCACCCTCTCCAGATCCATAGAATTTCATTTGCATTTTAACAAGGTTGATTGTTTAAGTTTAAGAAGCAATAAGCTAGGGAGATTTACCTTAATGGTCTGTTCACACAATAATCTTCCTTTCTTCTTTTCTCTCTCTCTCTCTTTCTATCTCTCTCTCTCTGTTTCTCTCTCACACTCTCTCTCTCTGACTCTCTCCCCTCTCCCTTTCTCCCTCTCCCCCTTTCCCTCTCTCCCTCTCTCTCTCTGTAAATGGCAGCACAGCAACTGACCAGCATCACAGAGAATCTGGCCTCCAGCAGTGTGCTTCCAAGGTCTCCTCTCAACATTCTGCCAAAATTGTCTTCAACACAATCCCATAGGTGTGAAGGGGCAGAACTCCAGCCCCAAATCACCCCACCCCCGGCACACAAGGCAATCTCACTTACTAGTGCAGAAAAACATCTGGTGACAAGTGAACGACACCTCCTCTGGACATCTAGATGACTGATTTTGTATAAATCAATAGCAAGTGCCACAAAATGTCAGAAAATACCAAATGAGGAAAAAAAGAATCAATAGATAACCTTGGAATTAAATGAGTGATGAATAATCTTTGCCAACTAAAATAAATTAAACCATGGAAACCAAGTTAAAGTAACTTGGAGGGCCTTGCCTAAAACCACACACACACAAAAAGTCTATATAATTTAGAGATAAGGCCACTTGCAACAGCCGTGACTGCTCCCCCCCCCCCCTTCCAGGAGAATGCTGTGACAGGAAACACAAAATAAGAGCTGTATTCATACTTTCTAACTCCTGTCTGAACAGTCATAATTTCTTTAGGTTTTACAGCTAATAAAATACAATTTACAAGTGCAGACCATGTAGTAACCCAGCATCCAACTGAGCTAGCGCTTAACACTTTCAGGGACAGCGTGGCAAAGGGAAGGAGCCGATTGCTAGGATCGATTTAATCCTGTTTCATTTTGATGCTAAAAGTGACTATGTGAGCCAAGCTATCAAACAAATTATAAATTTATAGACATATTTGAGAATTCAAGTTTAAATGGTTCTGAGTCCTATGCTTACATCTTAGCTATATTCCATCCTATAACAGAAATCAAGACAAACATCTTTCTTCATGAGTAAACAGGTGCCAAGTCCTGTTCTTATTATCTTTCTATCACTCCAGGTTATATTGCTCTGGGATTATACTATGGACTAAAGTTGGTTCTGGGAGCTAAGGATTGAGAGATTAAAAAAAAAAAAAAAAAACCTCCGTGTTCTCACTATCTTTTGAGACAGCCAGGTAAGCAAATCATTGCAGCTGCAAGTAACAGGTAAAACTAGAAAAGCAAGTACTGCTGCACTTTTTCAGGGATTCAGCCTCAGCCTCTGTCCAACCTAGCCCACTTCCAAAAGGCACTGCTCTATTGCATAGTGTCCATAGGGAAAAGCACCCTGTCCCATTCTTAGTAGAAGAACTCAGCTTCATTTCTGGTTGGAAAGTTTTTTAATAAAATAGCTTCTAGAGTGTATCTACATCACCTCCCGTAAGAACCACACTCCCCACTACTGTGACTTGTGGATTCCTCTCTTCTTTGCAGACTCAATTCTACAATTATCTAGCATTAGATTCCATATCCACAGATATCCTGGACCCTACAAAATAAGGATGACTAATGAATATTCATTTGTTTGATTTCAGGAAAGGATTTGTATGAGCAGAAAAAATCTTCTAACCTGCTAACCTGTAGGATCCTACTTTCCACCCAGGGCTCAGGGCAACCCAAGATCAGCAGAAATACTGATGTTCTTTCAAATCTGACTAGCAGCAGACTCAACACACTGAAAAGTCTGGCTTCCTCCTGGAGGTTCAGGGAGTGGACAGGGCTGCATTCCTGGCCCTGGGGGCATGACAGTCTGGACCTCAGGTTCCTCCCTCCTTGGTAGAATCCTCCAGTGTTTCCAGCTACTGTTCTGTCCCTCCCTAAGGGTTTCCAGCTGCTTTTGTTTATGGAAAAGTTGCAGGAGAGAACAAGAGGGCAGCCAAAACTACAAGGTCTCTGCTCCAAGAAGCACCCAAGGAGCATAGGAACAACCCTACTACATACAACCTCTTATCTAAAACTGAAGTTGTCTTTCTACTTCAAATAGCACTGGAAATAAGGACGTTGAAAAATTAACCAAAGACTGCTTCCCATCCCATAAGAGAAAGAGTAAACACAGTGGAGCCTGGATATCCTTGTGAGATTGGTTCCCAAATCCCCTCAGATTCCATAAGGCAGAGTGCTCATGCACAACCTACACACATCTCATATAACATGATGTAAATGTTGGATAAATATTTGTTATACTCTATTATTTACAGATAATGACAAAGGAAAAAACTCTACCAATATCCATTACAGATACAAATCTATTAAAAGGATTTCTGATTTATGGTTGGTTGAATCTGTGGATATGGAATCCAATGCTAGAGAACCAATTGCATATCAAATCAGGGAGTTGGCTGGGGATATAACGCAGTGGCATGACACCTGGCAAGTCTGAGGTCCTGAAATCAATTTAGGGCACAACCCCCCTCAAAAAGAACAGAGGCTTGAAATAGTGTCATGGATTCAGAAACTAAAGTAGTCTCCACTTTTGTTGTAATGGCAAACTACAAGAAGCAGATATGTTGAGTGTTCCCCATATAATATTAACTTTTAAAACAACTCCATAAAACATCAGTCTCCTTTTACAGACAAGGAAAGTGAAAAGTAATTGAATAATGCAGAAAGTTCCCAGAACCCTAAGGGGTGAAGCCTTGACCATGTATCTAATTCCTTTCCACAAGCCACACACAGCTGGCTTCCCTACAGTAGGATGATGTGATGGGTCCCAGGCATGAATGAGATTCCCTCCAGGATCTTCCAAGCCTCCATCCAGATCCTGCTCATATATGGGTCCACCCCAAAAACCTGGAAACAGTACAGCCTGAAATTGTGTGTGGTGCACAGAAAGATAAGGTAGAACACAGAGCCCTCCAACCCAGAGCCCAGAGACAGTTGGTTTCTTCCACAAACTCTTCAGGTCTCTTTGTGGTCCACTGGGTACTCACAAAGTTGTTCATTGTTAGGATTCACTTAATACCTTCAAAGAAGGAGACAGAGAAAGGTGGGGAAGGGGAAAGAAAGCAAAGGAGGAAAGGAAGGAGGGAGGAAGGAAGGAATGAAGGTAGGGGGAAAGGAAGAAGGAAGGATGGGAGGGAAGGTGGAAGGGAGGGAGGAAGGGAGGGAGGGAGGGACAGAGAGAGGGATGGAGGGAGGGAGGGAGAGAGAGAAATCTTGTCTATGCAAAATGAATTGGAATTACAGCTGCTGCTTTAACATGTGCTGTTTTTGGCCTAGAGTCCTGCTCTTGTGGGTCTGTTGGTAGGCACGCAGGGTTACTCCAGTAACAGAGGCAGGCTGCTGTCCCCAGAGGACCCTGAGCAACACAGAGAAACTATCTCACAGTCTTCAGCAGACAAGGAAGGTTTAACATAAATAAACTCCCACTTCACATTTTCTCCAAAAAGAATCTATTCATTATCTTTATTTCCGACACAGTATTTATGAATTTCCTTTCAATAGGACCCATCAGGGCAAACGTCACAACTCTGTGGTGAAACATCATGCACGTTTTCTTCTTATCCCAGGAAGATTAAGGCCAATGAAGAAATGAAAGGGGGCTGTGGACCCTATATTTAGCTCCCCTTACAACAGCATGTCTCACGGGTATTAAAAATAGACCCAAATCACTTGAAGACATTCTAAAAAATCAAAGACAGAATAGCTTTCCAAGAGGAAGTTTTAAATGTTTTTTTTTTTTTCTGCTTTCTTCCTTATTGAATTTTACTAGCAAGATTCTTAAATAGCAAAACCGTCCTTAAAACTTGAGTAAACTCCTCTTGATAAGAGACCAGACCAAGGTAGCTAGAGGATTTTAAAACCTCCCTCTCTCTCCTACCTTTTTCCTTTTGCTTTGGTTATTGGTAGTTATTTATAGTTTTTTCTTTTTTTTCTAAGTCTAGGTTTGACCATGGTAAAGACTGAAATAGTCTAAGTACACAAATTCTCCTCTATGAACAACTTCTCTGGCACCCTGGCTCTGACACTCCCAAGGTCTCCGTCAGAGGAAAATCAGCTCAGATTCAATTCACTAAACAAATACATGCTATGTGTGATAGACCAGGTGCAGTGCCAGGCAGGGCACAGGAAGAAGGGGGGGAGCAAAGGATGTATGGCCTTGTCGGAGCAGATGCCCGGTGATTCTATACGTAAGCACAATGCTATGGACCACAGGCAACAGCACCAAGAGAGCTAGTCCAGAGGTACCAGGACACACCCGAAGCTGGAGGGAGCATTTGCAACAGAGGATGAACATAAGGGTAGAAATGGGGAGCTCAAAGTACCAGCGCCCAGATTGGGAAAGAGGTCAACGTGGGGCTGAGCCTGGTGCCTTTCTCCCAAAACACATGCCTGCAAAGCTTGAGGAAACAGCCTTTCAAAATGGAAGAAAGGAAATCTCCTCTGGAGAAAGTATATGGTTTTCTGTTTAAAATGCACAGTCTTTCAAATTCTGGAGTTCCCTGGGCAATTTAGGTCTTCTCCGAGCCTCAGTGCACTCCTCAGTAACAGAGGATCACATCTCATGCATTGGCTGCTGTGCTGGATAAATCTTAGGGCGAAAATGTGCCACCCACGCGTGGTTTGTGGAAAGCACTCGGAGACTGGATACAACCCCCCCACCTCGGGGCCACTTGCACTCACGGCATTCCAAAGATGCCCCCAAGTCGCACACTACCTACCCACACTCCTGGCAGAAAAGTTTGATTCAAATTAAGGTGTAGTGAGGGCAAGATAAGAGGAGCTTCTCTTTCGGATATCTCAGATGTTCACAGTTCTTTGAAATCTGTATCACTTTGCAGCAAAAACCCCAAGGTCACCATCCATTTCCAATTACCAAAGCAAATATGCAACCCTGAAGGAACAAATAACATTTCATGAGATTTTCTTTCAACCTAGGGTAGTGGCACTTGTCACACTGTGGAATACTCATATAGAGGCTGTTGAAGAGTTGGGAACCATTTTCTAACCTAAGTCAAGGAAGAGAAGGGCCTATAGAAGTGACACAGTGGCACATCCTACCATTCTGGAAGGCTAAGGCAAGAGGAACACAAGTTCAAGCCCAGCTGAGGCAATGTACCAAGACTGTCTCAAGATAAACAATAAAAACAGGGCTAGAAGTAGAGGCCCTGGGACCAATCTCCAGTATAATAATAATAATCATAATAACAATAATACATGGGAAGATAACAGTGAAGAAAGAAGTAGCCCAGCACTGAAATCAATAGTAGTGGACTAATGTAGTGGCCTCTTAAACTGTGGCTGCATATGAATCTTCTCAATACCTTGTTGAAGTGCGGGCTCTGATTGTCTGGGTCTGGAGGGGGCCTGAAGCTCTGGACTCTCCAAGACTCATCTCATACATATGCTACCAGTCCATAGAGCACACTCGGAATAGCAAGAAAATGCTGCTCTCCTAGGGCCTAAGAGTGACCCCGTGAGACAACCAGGGAATCCCCAAAAGAATGACTGGAAGCAAAAAAATTGAATGATTGGCCACAGAAGATGGCAGGTGTGCTGAGTGATGCGAGGGCCAGCCAAGGAGACCTAAGGACGGAGATGCACGGCCAGTAGGAAGTCCTCGGAACACAGGCCCTCATCGCCAAGCTCCAGGCAGCACTCGCGGGCTTTTGAGTCACTCACACCTTTCAGCACTGTTGACTACAAAAGTCTGAGAAAGCACTGCAAGGAAGGGATATGCTCAACTCCATTAACTACAAAACACTAAGTCATTTCAGCAGCCTGGAACGAATTATGCTCCTCACTTGAAAAATAGCTATGGACCAGCCCCTTCTTCTGCTGCCTTCCCCTACCCCAGATCAGCACTTCCATCTGCCCCCTCCTCAGCTGCCCTGACACGCCTAGTTAGAGCCTTCCCAAGCCTCATGCAGACTCCCCACACTCCGTCTTCCCCCCACGGTCCTCAAGGTTTTACCCTTAAAACACAAGCCCAGAAGAACCAGCCCTGAAGTTTTCTCCACATAGCTGCTCCCAAAACCTTCCCAGTGTCTTTCCTCCATTCATTAAAGACACAAAGGCAACAAATCAACAGATCTATCATTTCCTGTGTTGGGAGATAAGAAACTAAGAGGGCAAGAAAAGGACAGAATATAGAATTAGCTTTAAAGGATTGATTTGGCTTTGGAAACAGGTCAAACAGGAACATTCTGAGCACCTTCAGCTAGCAGCCTTAGTCTCAGAGACGAAAAGAAAAAACAAAAGCTCCTGGTCTTTTAAGCATCTTCCTTTTCTTAATCTCAAGAAAAATTGTCAAAGCCTGCAAATCTGTAGCAGGCTGATGGCAAAGATGGGCGCTGAGCTCTTTCCCTCCTGCATCCTGACCTCAGCCACGAGGCTCAGCAACTTCTCCCATCAAATGGAACTGCAAGGTCCACTCTCCCGCGCCTTGAACCTCTGCTGCCTGTCATCTACTTCCGCCCTTAGGCTATGGCACAAGTGACAGCGTGTGATCAGTACTGAGTGGCCCTGCATGCTTCTGCACTCTTTCCCTCTACCTTCCCCAAGAGATCAGGTCTGGGCTAGCCTGAGATCACTGAAAGCACAGCCAGTGTTATCTTCTACCTGCCAGCTCCCTGCTAAACAGCCAGCTGGTCCAGACACGAGTGTAAGCTCTAACTGAGTTCTGCTGAACCTGGCTTAGCGCCACAGAACTGCACAGCCGACCCTTAGACTCCCAGGACATAATAAATGGCAGCTGCTGTGAGCTGCTAAGTTTTGCAGCATGCTGTGTAAGGTAGCTGGACTTGGGAAAAGCTAAACCACAGAGCTTTCTTCAGGAAAGCTATGATGAAAAGGCCAAAGACACAAATACATAAGGTGGTTTCAGTAGTGTAGTGGTTATCACGTTCGCCTCACACAAATACTTGCTACAGGACTCTGGCTTTCCTCTGGCAAAATTATTAAATAAACTGTAATAGCATAAGCACATCATTTATAAAAATACACATTATGGAGTTAAATAATAAAATGCATTTCTGTATTAGTTTTCATTTTTCAAGGGGTTTAATCTATTAATTAGTGTACCATATTAGCTTGGTAAATGTTTCAATTTTACTGGACTTCAAATTCAGTTGGTTGTGGCTTCTTTTACATATTCATTTGTTAAAGGGTTTCTGATAAAACACTTTGTGCCTGATCTTAAATAATTTCCAAGTACCAGAAGTAACAAACACATATGCCAAGCACTCTGTAATAAACTGCAAAGGACATGACAAGTTGCTGACATATGAGGTGGCATGACCAAAATCTAGGGTGAATTTCTAAATTTAAATATACGTGTAAAAAAAAAAAAAAATATATATATATATATATATATATAGTTCTTTTGTATGAAGGTCTTTTTCAGGTGTGATCACCAACACAGCACATGGTGCTACCAAGAGCCTTCTGACAGGAAGGGAAGCTTGTCAACACACTGTGGCACGTCCGCTTCTACCTTACTCACCAAATATAACACAGCACAACATTGAGCTCTTCCTTAAAGTAAGAATTGTTCACTGTAAAGGTCATCAATTTGAATCAACTTTGGGCACAAGGCAGCCACAAGAATGCAACTAAAGGTATTTAGGAAAGAGGCCTTCTGAAACTGCTTCAGAAGGTGGCAAGAATGATGGAATAGAGCTGGGGACTAAGGTGGACTAAGGTGGACTAAGCACCTGCCTGACAAGAACAAAGACCCGGGTTTAATCCCTAGTACTGCATGACATGCCTGCTACCAAAACAGGCATAGGTCTATAATCCCAGAGCTGGAGAGGCTGAGATAAGAAGGTCACTATGAGCTCAAGCTGTCTAATGAGACCCTGTACCAAATAAACAAATAAGAAATTTTTTTTAATCAAAAAAAGATGAAATAAGTTAATTCAAAGCAAGTGATATTATTTTGAAGGGGATTAATAGCAAGTATCTTTTACTATACTAACTGTTTAAAATTTAAACTTTTACTGTGCTTTTGATTATACCTTGTAGGTAACACGGCGACTTTTCTTCTGAGGAGTTCTTTCTCTTTCATATCTGCCCTGAACTCACCCTCATTTTTTTTCTTTCCCCATATTAAATGGGCCTGCTTAACTTCCCAAATATGATTAGGGAAGACTAGAAGAAGTTCAGAAAATAATCCAAGTCAGACTTAAAAATTAAAGTGAAGAAAAAATAAGATGAATGTCATATAAGTCATGATGGGTTTGATTAGCCTCATATGCAATGTATGTTCTTGTTTCCACAGGTAATTAGCCTTGGAGGATCTGGAATCAAAGTCATCTTTAGGGAAGTGTGTTAGGAGGAGTCAGGCCCACACCAAAGGATCATGGGAGCCCAAGGTGAGAGCTTCACAAAGGATGACACTATCAATTACATCTACTGCATAGACATCTAAGAAGATGGAAACCTTTGCATTTGCCAAATAGACAGCCACCAGGACCTTGGAGAGAAAACTTCAATAGGTTACAAGAAGGGAAAGAGCAGAGCAGGTGGAGTGAGATGGTTCTCCACTACAGATTGCTCTAGGAAGGAGGCAAGCTGCATTTAAATATCTACAAGGTGGATCTAAGGATGCACAGCATTTGGTATGGTTCAAGTCATCACCACACCACAATACTGATGAACTATTTTGCTTAATCTAACAATTGCAATCCCAAATGGTTCCAGGGATGTCTTCATGGTTGTTCTTTGGTGGGAAATATGGGTGAGATCTGAAGGAGGAACCATACAAACAAGTGGCAGGATCCAGATCTCTTGCTACCTCTCTGCAAGCTTAATCTCATCTACCTTACGGATTTAGCAAAAAGCAAAGGTTTCCTTCTACTGGATAAAAATAATTTGAGAACTTTTGACACATCATTTATATGATCCCTTCTAGTTATAAGGTAATAATATGGCCCTAATATGGTTCAAAACTTAGAATGGAGTCAGGCAGTGGAAAACTAACACCTCCTAAGCAGGTTAAATCAGCTGAGTGTGATGTATGAATCACACTTGACAGGGATTCTCTCAATTTTACTGAAGGAGAAATCATTCTTCATCTTTCAGATGGAGAAACTAAGACCCAAAAGCACTGAACACCTTGCCTGAGACCTCAGTGCTAACTCCTCAGTCTGGATTTTCAACCACTATGCCATAGCTGTGTGCATTTTTGCCACACCCTAGAGCCTGAAGTTCATAAAGGAGACACCCCCCCAATTAGAATTTCTGCTTGAATTTCTAGTAGTACCTAAATTTCATGCAATGATAACTTGGCCAGAAGTTGCTGATGAATTTAGGAACCAAAAGGAGGATGTAGAGAACACAAGGGATGATAGAGCCTGAAGAAACTGGAAAGAACTAGAAAAAGGACTAGTGGCTTTAGGGAACTTAGAAATATGGCCAGAACAGAAATCTTAGATTCTATGGAAATCACATGAACACATACACATGCTTCCTTACCAGGATCCACTAATAGACATACTCAACACACACTCACATACACACTTGCAACTATAAGTGTAGTTAATAGGAAAGATACTTAAGTAACAGAAAAGGCATTTTTACACCAGGTTGGAATAGCAATCAATTTGAAAGCATTGGATCCTAAGGGTGTTTGTAAAGGTAGAGAGAGTTCAGGCTGGAGCTCTCTGTTTCTCTACCACCTTCCATAATATCTGCCTCCTCGGAAGTGCTGGATAAATATTTGTTGAACAGACAAATGTGTTACTTTGTCAAAATGTTTATGGAATAACCCTGTTCCTTCCCATGTAGTATCTGAACATTAGCGTTTCTGTCAATTACAAGTCTACCTTGCATTTGTATGGCATTTCATATTTAAAACTCACTATTCAACTTTTGATCACCACAGTTGTCCTTGAAGATAGACGTCAAGGAACGGTGCAGCCCAAACCTCCTTCTGTAGGGCCCTGCACAAATGTGAGCAAGGGGCTGGAAGGAAGCGCAGTTCAAAACTGTGGGGGAAAAAAAGAGAGGAGCAGGGAGGCAAGGCACGCAGAGGCCTGTCTTGAAAATGCATTCCCTGTTCTACTTTTGCCTCCTTGGGAGTGAAGGCTCAGAGCCAAAGACGCTCCTCCAGATGCTACAGAAGAGCTCAGCATCCCCGCTGAGGAGAAGGACAAGATAGAAGCCCCAAGAGCACAGACAGGAGGTGAGGCGTGAGAGAGGAGGGTTTCTCAGCAACTGTCTCCCAGCAAGAGTCTCTCACTCTACCCTCTGAATACACCATCTTTATAGGGAGTGAGCAGATTGCTGTTCTTTGCCCTGCCCAAGTGCTCAGCTGTCAAACATGGTAACCCTGGGCTCTTGGCCTGGAATCCAGCACGCTCACCTTGCCATCTGGTCTACCCTAACCATTTCAGCCAAGTGGCTTAGCCTTAGGTAGAAAGATGAATGGGCACACTATGTGTGGAGGAGACCCAACAAGGAAAAACAACTACAGATTTTTAGCCTGGGCTCACTGTGTTCTGCTATATTTCCAAACATTTCAACCTATGGTTTTTAAGAAGTTCTCCTGTGCATGATGACAGAAGCTAGATGCAGTTACAGTGTCTGACCTCCACATACTAAACAAATGTGGCATACACATGAACCAAGTCCCAATAACGAAGGTGTGGCATACATGTACTGATCAAAAGTAAAATTTCAAATTTCAATGCCTGCCTGGATCACCTAACATAGGCTGTGGGCCAAGAAAGTCTCGCTCCAGCCTCCCAACCCTTCTGCACATTGTATTTTGGGCTGTCTCACAGAATCTTCATTTGTATGGCAAGGGACTGGGTCAGGAAAGCCAAGCAGTAGCTGAAGCTGCTGTTGGGAGGCAGCGTGTGGCTGGAGGTGTCACTGCCTGGATGGTGCGTTCCCCCCCCCCCCCGCATGCAGTTTCTGCCTTGGAGCCAGCTGACCTTAGGCTGAAGCCTTGAGCCCCAGGAAAGCTCTCCTCCTTTGAGTTTTAGGTGGCAGGCATTTTGTCCCAGTGATAAAGTGACTTAAAGAGGCATCACCAAATCAGGAAAATAATCGACAAAAAAGAAAGGTATGGATATTGACGGCTTTGAAGTCGTTTTCAGGTAAAACAAGATACTCAAGGTAAGGGCAAGATGAATAGCTCAGTGGATTAAAGCACCTGCTTAGGCAAACACAGGGGCAGGGAGTTCGATTCCTGGGGCACACTGATGTGGTGATTGAGACTGGTGTGGTGGAGGCTGTAAACAGGAGGATCACGTTGAGTCTGGTCTCTGCAGTGAGACCCTGTAGACCCTGTAACCCTGTCCTAAAGTACAAAACAACAACAAAAATAATAATATAATCAATAAACAAGATAGGTAAGAACAAAGAGATCATTCTGGCCAAATTGGTCAGACACTGTGGACCATTTCAGGAAAATCCCTGGAAAAATACCAGGAAAGAAAAGCTCCTCTTCATGTAAGGGGAAAGAGAACATGTAGCAAGCACGTGCAGCACCTGCAGCATCCCCAGAACTGTGCCAGCTCCACACCCACCGCGTCTGACTGGAATTTCTCAGGAGCTCAGTGAGCTATGTAATACCTACACTCATTTTAAAAAATGGAGGGAACTAAGGCTCATAAATGTTTAGTAAGCTCTTTAAATTCTTCCTGCTTAAAAAGTGCAAGAATTACACCTGCACACCAGACCCTCTGACCTTCAAGTTCAGCAAGACAACATTTTGGCCAGGCGTTATTATGTATAAGCAACTGAAATCTCATTTTATTTCTCAACTAACTTTGACTTTTTGATAATTTCTTATTTTAGAGGCTGAAAGGGGAAAACACTTAGGATACTTAATTTCTTTTATTGTTTTTCTGATATCACACATTTTGCCCTCAGGAGGTTACTGCAAGCACTACTTATTACAGTACTGTTTGATCTCCCAGTTTTTATGGACCATCTATTGATTATTAATAGAGAGTGCTAGTTGACAAAAGAAGTATAAAATCCTATTTCTTTTTTCATTGTTGTGTATATTGACCCTGTTTGAGGCCTTCATCTTGGCCTTAGGAACATTTCCCAGACACACTTGATTCAATGGATTGTTCTCTCTACTGAAATTTCCAATCTTCAGTAGTTCATACATTATATGGGCATCAGCTAGTAAATAGATTTACAAAGCTATTTTTGATACACAGTAAAAGAAACCTCCAAACAGCTAAGTTGCTACCAGACTATTAATAAAAATGTTGTGAAAACTATTTCTAAAGGAGGGCAATTAGCTGAATGATTAGACAAAACATGGTTCCACATTAAATTAAATTGATATTTAAATGTAATTGTTTTTAGCTCTGTGGTGTCAAGGTACTACATAAATCCATTATTACTACTATTTAACAGCAATAATAACAATGGCAATAACTCAACCAAATTTTCCGAGATTGTAATTTGCAGTGCCCCAAAGAAGCTAATTGCTTTCCTAGGAGGTAGGTTAGCTCTTTCAAGCCACTTGGAACCCTTTAATGAGAGTTCCAAAACAAGTCAGTTTGTTCCAAAACAGAGTTCATGTGTATGTGAGTGCATGTGCTGTTTTTTTTTTTTTTTTATCTTTTTGAGACTGGGTCTCACTATGCAGTTCAGGCTGGCCTTAAGCTCACTTTGCAGCTCAGGTTGGTCTCGAACTCAACAATCCTCCTGCCTCAGCCTCCCGAGTGCTAGGATTACAGGCATGCGCCACCACACCCGGCTAGTGCATGTGTTGTTTTACATATATTTATGTCTACTGTATATGTATGTGTGTTTATATAACACACATATTTGTGTGTGTTGTCTGAATAGAGTACAAATTTGAAACTTTTTTCAGATACTGAAGAAACATATTAACTTATACTTAGATTAAGTGTGCCCAAATAGTTTTATTACATTTAAAATTAACTTAAATATCAGTACATTATTAAGAAGTCTATTAGCAATTCAAATATAAAGTTATTCTTTGGGTGAAATAAACAAAACATTAAACCTTTTAGAAGACAATGGTCAACTCTGCTATGATGCTTTTAATGAAAAGTAGAATTAAGTTCAAAATGAATCAGTTTATCTGTCCTGCTTTGCCTAAATCAGAAACAAACAAAAAACCTCTATGCTAGAGATACCAAAGTCTGAAGTTTCCATTGTCAGAAAGAAGGAATCAAATAGTTTTACACAGAAGAAATAGCAGCAACTGTGGCAAACTGAGGAGCCTGCACCTCTGAGAGACTGGGGATTCTGGGTTCCAGGAGATTATTATAGGAATATAGGCCAGAATATCTTGGGGGGTCTACTTTTTAAAGTCAGAAATCTGCTGTATTTTTAAATTTCATGATTATTAAAATACCATGAATACCCAACAAAACATGACCAAGAGTCTTAGCTTGCCCCTTTGGCCTAAACGGCTTCTGCTATCAAGGGTAAGCAGGCAGGAGGAGAGCCATTTATAGACGTACATCTAAAGGTATTTATGTAAGTTTGTCTTGGAAATGTAGTCAGGTCTGGGGCTTTCTGCTTCCAAGAGGGGAAAAAATATTAGACAACATCAGTGTCATGGTCATTCATCACTGCTAATGTGGCTGATTATTTCTATTTCTGCTCTTGATTTTTCCTGCACTGTTCTCGCCCTGGATGCATCACTTGGAGTCACTGGTGACACAATTCCAATAGCAATCTCATCAAAACCAGTCACCCAATTCATCCACAGATTCAAATGTACTCATTATCAAGTGAGGCAAAGAATGTCAAGGGCCAGCTCTTGCCCTTCTCAACCAGAGACCAGTCCGCCACTAGACATGTCAGCTATAAGAAGTCAAGGCAAGAACAGTTGTCAAAAATAACTCCTTTCTGAAGCATGGAGACTTCATCCAATGAGAAAGGTGCAGAAGAAGCTATTATATTTAACATGGGTCATTCAGTAGGAACGGCTCAAATCCCATCTTATTCCAGAAAGCTTTCCTGATATCCCCACTTCTAAAGTCCTGGTTCAAGTCATACTCTCTACTTTGAATTACAAACACTTAGGTATGTTTATCATTTCCAAAACTAGCAGAGTTGCTTTCAATGTGCAAGTCAAATCTGACCAATCTTCGCCCCTACAAAACAATTGATACGTACTTAATAAGTAGCAACTGCTCTTCAAACGTTAAGTGGGTAAGTGAGTGGATGAATAGAGGAATAGATTGACAGACAGATGGATCTAAGAAAATAGGGACAATAGCTGTGAAAAAATTTTATGTACATGGGCCCAGAGCTCCTGATCACAATTTGACTAGGAGGAATATTTGCTCTCCTAAATTTATCTTACAAATTGTCTTATGGCCAGCAGGACAAATACAAATGATGAGCCTTCCTTAGGTACTACCTTGCTTTTACCCTGTAGAGAAAAAGTTGGAACAGGGACACCTCTCCACATCCTCCTCTAATTCTAATAATTGACTGTTCTGTGTTAGTAATTTGGAGGAGGGAGAGGAGGTCTAATGATTCTGTTCTGGTTAATGAAACTTAAGAAAAATCTGAAAGTTTGGAGGTACAGTGGGGAAGAAAATCATAAAAACCTACAAGCCTTTTGCCTCCACTCCTTCTCTTTCTACTTTTAACATTTAAGGTGTGAGGATATGATACTTGGACCTATAGAAGTAATCTTAGAACCATGAGGGAATAAACACGATGAGAAATACCTGAAAACAATAGAGAACCTGGTATGGGAAAAACTTAAGTTATTTGTGGTATTACTGAGCTAACAAACTAGGCACACCCAGCTCCCATTAGGCAAATAATAAATGCAGTTATGTAGCAAACCGCAGTTGGGTTCTCTGAATGTTACAGTGGAAATTATTCCTAAGTGATACAGCCTTCACCCAAAGACAGATGATAATGAACAACCACAAACCAAATGGTAATGGAGCAGAGAAACCAGTGATCACATCTGAATTACTTCCACTATCCCCCCTGCAGCAAGGCGAAGACCCAGAAATAAAAACAAAGCTTTAACTATAATAGCCCAAAGTCTCCAGCCAGGATATGAAGGTATGGGAGCCACATCTGCAGACAAACTTCCTTCCTGAGACTCACACATCAGGGTCTCCCTCCTCTGCGGCTCTCTGCTTCCAAACGCAACCTTCCAACAGGCCTTCTGGACAGCAGCCATGACAGGCAGGAGAGAGAGTTCACGTTTGAATCAACAGGACTTCCTGAATTGGACCCTTTGTGAGGCTGCAACTCAAGTTTCACTCTTCCCTGATCTGAAGAGCAATAACAGCACATTATTACTATTTAAGATGCAAACTACTGCCCTGAAAAATATTGCTTTTTACCTGAGGTGAAACAAGTTACAAATGAATGGTTGGTGGAGGGTAATGTGCGTGGATAAATAGAAATTCTTCAGAACTCTGCGTAGGCCATTCTGCTAATATGACGAGGCTCTACTTGCTAGTGGATTAATTACTCTTTTCTTCTAACTTAATTTATTTCATACTTTAAGAAACCAAAATGTCCAATAGCCACTATGCTTGTGACAAAGAAACACAATAAAAGCAATTTCTCCTCTACAAAAAAATAAAGCATTCCCAGTAATGCATTTCTGAATCCACCATACCTTCCTCTAATGAGGTTTCAGTGTGCTATAAATAACACTAATGAGACTTTGTCTTGCCCATGTAATATATTTCCTTGATATAGCCTTAGATTCTCCGTGTTGCGTGGAAAACTAACAGCCTCCAAAGGAAATGTCGTCCAATAGCACATTAAAACGAAAAGCACAATTAAATATAAATGAATTCAGTAATTTAATTGCACAATTGTTGCTTTAAAAAATTCAGAAGAAAAGTAATGATGTCATTTTTTTTAAATCGGTAAATAATAAAAGTGCTTGTGGGGATGGTACAATATTTAAATAACCATTTTTCTGGTAAAGGGTAGGTAACAGTGATCATCACACATGCTTGGGAAAAATCCTGTGGTGTACATTGTGCTGCCCACATGATACTGCGTGAAAACCAACATCTTGATTTCAGTCTTATCTTGAAAGTTTATGCTGTGTTTGGAGGGATTTCTGATTCTGAGCATTCTCAACCAAGTTTCCTATTATTACAGTTAGAATTGAATACAGAACAGCAGCATACCTAAAAGCCTCTCCACCCAGCTCCCAGGAAAAGGAGCTCTCTACAGAGCTGCCAGAGATGTAATCATTGCCATAGACCAATGATCTAGTACTTTACTGC
The DNA here is from genome assembly GCA_004027165.1 of Ctenomys sociabilis. Lineage (NCBI taxonomy): Eukaryota > Metazoa > Chordata > Mammalia > Rodentia > Ctenomyidae > Ctenomys > Ctenomys sociabilis. The sequence continues at coordinate 180,250 of PVKA01000292.1, read as the reverse complement.
TGACCAAGTAGTAGAGAGTCATTAATGGCTATTCCCTGGCTCTGTCCAATCCACAGACTGACCCAGCACATCCTCCCTTTGATTGTCATCCCTGATAAGATCAGAGACATGAAATTTTAGAAGATCTAAAGGTAACTTTGGGTTTCGCTGGACATTGATTTTTATTCAATTCCAATCAAGCACATAACCAAGAATTTACTTACTCGATTCCAGCATTCTGGTGAGGATAATGGGAGGAAGAGGCTTTTTAATTCTGAGTTAGTGATTATCTTGCCTTCCAGTTATTGGATCTGACACAAGCAGATGAGAGAAGAGACCTCATGCAGCCACCTAAGCAGGTTTTCTGATAGAGCACATCAGTGCAACAAAATAACCTAAGCAGTTCTGCACTTTTGTTTTCATTGTATTTGTGCCTGATATTTACAGCAATCTGAGTAGATGATTTCCATTTACTTTATCTTGTTTAACTCTTCAACTAGATAGCTCACTTATTCATTTTCTCTTTGGTTGTTTTCAGAAATATTTATGGTCTACCCTGTCAGCTACTGGCTTGGTTCTAAGAACTAGGTATTATTTCCTTAATAAGATTACCATAATTCCACTTTCTGGAGCTGTTACTATATGTATGAGATCACAGGTAATCATGGTGTGAAAATTTCAAGGGTCATGTCTAAGAAAAATAAGTGGTATGAAGAATATAAATGAAAATAATAGAGACTGAAGAAAAACACAGGCAGGGAAGTCTTCTGTGGAAGCCCACTTGTAAGCATGATAAGAAACAACCAGTTGATCTGGTCGTTGCAGATTTGGGTAGGGCATTCCTGGCAGCAGAATGGTCCATGCAAAGTGGTGGAGGGGAGAGCAAACTCAGCAAGGATGTGAGGAACACTGAGAAGCAGGCAGCATATTCCGTGGTCCCTACCTGACAAGAGATGAAACCAAAGCCCTGGTTAGATTCTGCGAAATCCTGCCAGTCTCAAACTCATACCCTCAGATTACTCCCCCACACACACACCACCACCACTCTGCGCTTAGGCTAGAAGATTCCTCTGTGCCCTTTAGTACAGAGTTCCAGGCAGCCCTGGAGGAATCCACCCTTGGAAGGGCACTGTGTTCTCCAATTGGATTCTCTCTAGCCTTCACAAAGTTATAAAAAAAAAAAAAAATCATTGATTGCAATCCCATATGGTAAAGTTCGTAGCTAAACACTGGAGAAAAAATTTTTAGACTGCTCTGAAAGGATTATATTTGTACTGAGCGAGGGTCATCCCAAAAGGCTTTTGAAATCTTAGAGTAATAATATCCTCATAAATAGAGAGCTTTATACTTTTCCAAGGAGATCAAGTAGCCTAGATTCAAGTCCCACCAATGCCTTTACCAGTTATGTGACTTTGAGCTCATGCTGCACCTTAGTTTCCTCCTTGTCACAGCACAGCTAACAGCAGTTGCATGGTTTCTGTGGCCATTAAGGGCAAGAATCCATGTATGGAGCCAGTGCAGATGGGCCCAGGTACACACTGAGCTCACCAGGTGCTATTGTAACTCCACCAAGATGAGCAGAGACAACACACTTCCTCTCTTGCTTGCTTTAATTTGGAAGGACCTTGTAGAGGGCAGCTTCCCCCTGCTTCACATTTGCCCATCTCACTTGCCTATGTGCCCAGCAGGCAGGGAGTGTGTCTTGGAAACTAACTTTGGACAGCCCCTATACATAATGGTGCTCACTGTGCTGGCAGCACAGTGGCCCTTGGGAAAACGCATGGCACCATCAGTACCTGTCCACCACTTGGTATGAAGATAAGACACAATGACAGATCTAAGGTCTCTATGCAGCTAAAAAGTCCTTTGGAGGAGTAAGACATGATAACTATTGATAATCAACAGTAATGATAAGGAAGATGGGTGACTCAGTCTTCTTTCCTTGCTGGGACAAATACCTGACACTCCAAAGGAAGGAAGGAAAGGTGTATTTAGCTCACAGTTACTACAGGGTTCAGTCCATACTCAACTGGCCGCAAAGCAGAGCAGCACAAGGCAGAGAGCAACCTTTCCTGGGGCCAGCAAAGAACAAATGCAAAAGGGAGGAGTAGCAGCAACAACGGCTACAGACAGCAAGTCTTCCCAAAGTTGCACTCAGGCCATCTGCCCCAGGCTGGGGGCAGCATTCATATGCGTAATTCCAGCAGCTCTTACACCCATAATCCCAGTGGACTGATCATGAGTTAATCACAAAGAATAGAAGTCTGCCCCATGACTGCATGAGGCTTAGAGGGGACAACTAGACACACACCACGACACTCCATAAGTGTTGGCTGACTTCTCCTTATGGTCCTGAAATACTCAGCTGCAAGTTCTAAGCTTTTCCTAAAGTCTTCTCATTCAATTCTCTGTTTAGTCACACCACTTGGGCCTCCTCTGTGTCCAGCGTAGCACAACCTCTTCTGATGCAGCCTCTGGAATTCCGCACAACAGGGAGGAGCAGCTGTGTCTGGCCAGCCCATCATTCATCTTGGCTCTCCTCACAGTAACTCAAAAGCCCGTGATCACTTGGAAACCTCCTCTGATCCATCGGAGGTGGTGGCAGACTGAATTTATAACAAAGCCCTGCCTGCAGAAATCTTCCTGTCACCTGCAGGCCACATAAACCATTAGCATCCCAGCCATAATGTGTGGTCAATGAGCTACACGGGCATTTCAAAACTGAGCACTTGGCTGCTATTTATGAGCCAAGTCAGGGCCTCCAGCAGCTCCCTGATTTTCTTGTCGGCCTGCCAGACAGGAGCTACAAAGAACAGCTGCGTTACCCACCCTCCTACAGTAGGAACATTTGAAGAAAATTAAAAGAAAAATCCCCAAACATTGAGAGGTGCTGCTTCGTGATGCCTGTGTCTCCTTGCAGTGATTCCTGTCCCACACCCTCTCTGCTGAACAGGAAAATGGCAGTGAAACATCATCTTTGTCTAATTGCCCTACCCAGCTCACACCAAAGGCAAACTACAGTGGAATATTATTATTTTTAGAACGCTACCCAGTTTCAACATTTTGCCAGCCACATGATCTCTCGAACCACAATGGTCCTTAAATGAACCATCTCCCCCACTCTCAGAAACAGATAAATATAGAGACATATATATGTCTCTCTATACACATATATATGTAATAGACCCTTTTCCTTTAGGCAGGCAGATAAAAATATGCTCAAAAGCCATATCCACATCTATTTATAAGCATAACATATACACTTGGGATATTTAAAGTGTTGATTGGTCATTCATAATAGTTTTTTCCACTTGTATAGAAAATCAAGTAGAGGTCAACACAATGAAACATTTTCTAAGTCAGTGCTGTTTATTAGGAAGTTCAGAATAATAGGCTCCAACCTGGAAAAAAAAATGTCAATGCAATCTAAAAATAACAAAAGGTGCATAACAAATTTGTCCTCATTTTGTTCTTAATAGGAGGTGTTTCTAGTGCATTGGCAAGAATGACCTATCAAATGCATCACCTTGTACAGTCAATTTATTCCTTTATCAGGCAGTCATTGGAGAGGGATTTTGTTTTGCATTGTCTCAACATAAAACACAATGCCAAGCCTGCTTTCCTGATGTGACCTGGGAGGCTCTTTTGTCAGGAAACCTTTCTAAAAGATGCTTGATCAAAATGAAGGCGATGAGATGTGGACACTGCTCTTTTTTCTCCCCAGAATGCAACCCCCACCCTGGAAAACTAAACGTCTCCGTGAAGGAGCCAGGCAGCGAGCCCAAAGGAGGAGCAAGCCCCTTTGTCTCTCATGGCCCCATTTCTCCAGAACCAAAGCCAGGAAGCTCCTCAAAAATTAACCATTTCACTAGACCTGAGAGTTCTGCCCACAGAAAGCAGGAACTGTCCTTCCCACCCCACGATTCCAAACTGGAGGGAGAAGAGATAACAGGCGCCTCTGTGGCCACTGAGCATCCAACTGACAGGCGATCTAGTCCGCCGCTGAGGAAGAGCCCTGCAGGGCCGCTGTCTCCTTTGTGCTTCATTGTTTTCACGGTCCTGAAGAAAAGCTACAGGCCTAGCCGATGCTAAAACGATGTCGTACACACTTGGCAAAAAGAAAATCACACACAGCAACTGGCAGGAGGATTTTAATTTGGGTAATATGATGTATGATTTAATAGAGATGGTAGGAAAGCAGAAAATGAATGCTGGATGAGTCCCGACCTACTCTCTATTCCCCACCAAAACCCACCTCCTCTTTGTACCCTCTTTGATGCATCCCAAGTCATCTTCTCATATTTCTAATAGGTGCCTGCCTGGAATCCCTCCATCTGAAACACATTCCTTGAATCTTCAGTCCTTGTCTTAGTTCTCACGAGTACCCTTCTCAGGTTGCACGTGTCTCTGGGACAGATGCCTCTCTAACAGGCCCAAGAGCCACATAATCATTAGAGCAAGGCGGCTCAGGCTGCAAAAGGAAATCAAAGAGCTCACAGATGTAAAATGCCTGTGATGGACCTGGAAGGGCTGTCTCGTGTGATCTTTGCAGAAAGATCTTTTAAATTAGACATTAGCATTGCCAACTTGTAGGGAAGAAACTGAGGCTCCAGGACACAACTAGTGAGTGCGCTGCCTGGCTACCACACTCCATATCCAGGGACGTCGGGACAGAGGAATTAGGGAGAACAGCTGCCCTCTCCACTTACCCCTGCCCATCCAGGCAGGCCAACACGGAGGTGACAGGAATGGCTCAGAATTAGCCAGGAGAGGATTCACTGAACCTCATCTGAGCCAACAGCACTGTATTAAAACAGACTTATTGATCATTTATTGGGTTTTGATCCTCCCTCCACATTCAGTATTTCATTTATCCTGCTAAAGACTTCAAACATAAGCATTTCCCCCATTTACCAGATGAGAAAGTCAAGAATCAGAGAGAACAATTTATGTACAATACATCTTACAGCTATTAAATATCTCATATAATTAGAATGCCTGGATTCTCCCCAAAAATGCACATTAAAATCCCAACCCTAGAGCCACTGCAGTACATTGAGCTCCATAGAGACAGTGCTAGGGCAAGTGAGAGCCAGACAGGCACTGGGCAACCCTGTACCTCGCTGAGGAAAACAAGTAAACATGGGCAAAGGAGATCCTAAGAAGCCGAGAGGCAAAATATCGTTGATGCATTCTCTGTGCAAACTTGCCAAGAGGAGCACAAGGGGAAGCACCTAGGTGCTTCTGCTAATTTTTCAGTGTTTTCTAAGAAGTGCTTGGAGAGATGGAAGACCATGTCTGCTAAAGAGAAAGGAAAAGCTGAAGATATGGCAAAAGCATACAAGGCTCATTATGAAAGAGAAATGAAAACTTATATTCCTCCTAAAGGAGAAACAAAAAAAGAAGCTCAAGGATTCTGATGTGCCCAAGAGGCCTCCTTCAGCCTTATACATGTTCTGTTCTGAGTATCTCCCAAGAATCAAAGGAGAGTATCCTAACCACTCCCTTGGTGATGTCGCAAAGAAACTTGGAAAAAATGTGGAATAACACTGCAGCAGATGACAAGCAACCATAGGAGAAGGCTTCTAAGCTGAAGGAAAAGTATGAGAAGGACATCGCTGCCTACCGAGCTAAAGGAAAACCTGATGCAGCAAAAAGGGAGTCCTCAAGGCTGAAAAAAGCAAGAAAAAGAGGGAAGGGGAGGACGAGAAAGATGGGGATGAAGAACAGGAAGAAGAAGATGAAGAGGAGGAGGATGAATAAGTTGGTTCTAGCACAGATTTTTCTTATCTATAAAGCATTTAACCCCCATGTATACAACTCACTCCTTTTGAAAAAAAATTGAAATGTACGGCTGTGTGAGATTTGCTTTTAAACTGTGCAGTGTCTTTTTTTTTTTTTTTTTTTGCTATAGCTAACACACTACTGAATGTGTTTTTAGACAGCTCTGTCTTGGTGATATTTTCAATAGCCACTAACCTTGCCTGGTACAGTATGGGGGTTGACATGGAAATTTAAAGCAGATTCTTGTTGGTGCAAAGCACAAATTACTTATATATGGGGAGGGTAGTTTTTCAACTTCAGTTGTCTCTGATGCTGCTTATACGAAATAACTGTTGTTCTGTTAACTGAATACTACTCTGTAATTAAAAAAAAAAACAGTCTCATTGCTTTGTTGACATTCTGAATGGTTCTAAGTAAATACAACCTTTTTATTAAAAAAGAATCTCAACCCTCAAGGTGGTATTAATATGATGCAGGATCCTTGGGACATGATCTGTTCATGGGGATAGACAGCTCATGAATGGGATTGGTATCCTAATAAATAGGTCCCAGATACACACAAGGCTCCTTCCACAAGGTAAGCACACAGCAAGAAGCTACCATCATGCACCAGAAAGAAGCCCTCACCGGACGCCTAACTGGCCTGCTCTCTGACTGCTCAGATTCCAGAAGTACACCAGAGACACTTCTGCCATTTGTTAGCCAGCAAGTCTGTGGGATTTGTTGCCACTGCCTGAATCAGGATGGTAGTAAAGACTGGATTCAACCAAACCCTGGCTTCTCCTGTTCTGCTCTCTCTAGGAGCAATAGTACGAACTCACCCTGTGAGCTAGCCTCTAGCCCACACCTCCTAACCTCTCCTCAGGGACCCTCAGTATGGCTGAAGCTCCAGCACCTATGTGGCCAGTGCCCTTGGGTACTGGGCAGTGACTGACCCCTTTGGAGAGGCAGCACTGGCCAGGAAAAACCTGTCTGGAGGAAGAAGGCATTCTGGTGGAAGGAGTGATTTCTTCTCTCCATCCCTTTTTCTCTACTGTGTCAGAACATCAAACAATCCTGCCTCCAGAGCCTCTGAACATGATCATGGGTTTGAGGATCTCCCTCTCCAGACCCCACCTCTGCTCCTGCCCCTTGATACAGTAGCTGACTAAGCATGATTCCCCAGATGAGAGCAAGATCCTAGGAAGATCACTAAGAACTACACAAGGGCTACCAAACGATAGGGTAAAAAATTGTAACACCCCAGGGATGCCTACAGTCTCAGCAGCCATCCCTGCCAGGCTGGGTCACCTCTGCCCTGCCTCTACTCTTTCTGGTCAACCCGTGAGACAAGGAAAAGGACTGCAGAGAAAGCCAGGAGCCCTATCCACAGCTATCTATTTTAAATAGCATCTTCTCTCTGCAGCCCTACGTGGGAGGGGAACATATGGTCCTACATTCATTATACTCCTGAGTTTAGGTTTGAAACATCATATTTTCATTACAAATAAGCTTTGATGACACTGCCTATTGCAATGATTTCAACGCATGGTTAATTTTATCTGCGGCAGTGGTGAGAGTGGCATACCAATTTACTGCCAGAGAAGAACAATCCGATTTTAGCATCTTAACCCTGAACTCGAGTTCCCTTTGTTCCCGAGAACCTTGTTTTAGCAAGACTCAAGACCTAAAGTGCCTGGGAAGAGCACGTCGTGGATGCTGACTCAAAGGGGTGGAAAAGTCGAAGGAGAAAGAAAGGAGCAGCAGAAGCACTAATCCTCATAATTGGTGAGGGGGCAGGGAGGGCAAGAAATGGAGAAAGGGCTGGCCTCAGAGTGACAACAGTGCACGAGGAATGTCAGCGTGCATAGCAAGCTCTCTCAACTTGGCCGGTGATTCAGGGACAACAGACCTATTTGTGAGGTTCCTTTCTGCTGTGCCTGATTGCAGGCCAAGCCAGGAAGCCGCAAGAAAGGGCTCCCTCATGGGCCACTTTGTTCTGGGCCAGGAAGTTTAGAGAAAAACTAAAATGTGGAAGAATGTGGCTGGTGGATGGGGGCAGTGAGAAAGGTGCTCTAAGGTAGTCTGACTTCTTAGCCCCTGTGTGTATGGTGAGAGAGAGAGAGAGAGAGAGAGAGAGAGAGAGAGTAGAGTGAGGTAGCTCTGTTCCTATCTATCTAAGTCTTATTTTTTTACTTCATTATTACTTGAAAAGCTTTCTGACAGCAGAGGGTTTCACTGTATGTTTTTCTCTTTTTTTGTATTTTATGAACATTATGTTCATTTTAATAATTCTTCCAATCATTCAACAAATATATAATGAACACCAGCCAGGAAGCCCAAGACACTGTGGGGAAAGGAGCATGGAAACGATGGTCCTGTGAAGCATCTCAGGATAAACCTGGAACACAAAACGGGATGCAAGACTGGCTAAGGTGTTCAGATACACCGATCATTTTGAAGAAGAAGCATGTGATTCCTCCTAGGGGCTTAGGATGGCCTTCAAGAATGTGCTTACGAAGGAGATGAATCCTAAAAGCTTGAGAGAAGTGAACCAGAGTGAGGCCAGCAGGACAAGCAGCCCTTTTGATGGCCCAGAGGCTAAAAGCAGCTCAGCTGGCATTACAGGGACTAGAAGAACAAGAAGACCTCAGGATAATGTGCCATACAATAATGTGACTTTGGGTACAGTCAAGAATGGGCTCCTGCCCTCCGTCCAGCCATAGGTGTCAATGAGGAGGAAGAAAGTTCATGTGTGTATGAGTGTGTGTGTGTGTCGTGTGTGTGTGTATGTGCATGCGCGCTACTCACGTACATGCTAGGGAGGCTGACAGGTGGGCCCCTAAATATTTCCCAGTCTAATTCCTTCAGAGAAAGCCAGTAAGATGGATGAAAACTAGAGACTCCTGGAAGCACTGCAGCTACCTGGCAAGTCCCAGCCAACTCAAGGGATCTTCTAGCAAATAAATCAGAGCAGACCTCCACCACTGGGTAGTACCAAACTACAGATGGGACTGGGATGATTTGGGCTCTTGCTGCAAAATCTCTGGATCTGGAGCACCTAGCTGCCCAGGCTCCTCCCAGTTCTGTCATGTACGCCATACCTCATGCTTGTTCCCATCTTGTGTTCCAGAGATGACTATCGGAACCCACTCCTCTCACGTGGATGCTTTTGCTAGGCAGTCCAGAGTGAATGGTATAGGGAATGCGGGAAGGAGTGCAAGGTAGAGATAAGCACACAACTGAAGCCCTAATTAATTGCATATGCATATTTGATGCTAAAGTATTTAAATATTATCGTGGGGTGTGATGGGGAGCCAGTGAATGACTTATAATTTAGGATGTCAAAGTTAAGAATATACACAGATGCAATTTGGCCTATGGAAGATTTTCAGGTCATTGTGTTTAAACATGGGTCTCTCGCTTCCCTTAAGACGCAGCACTGACTTTCCCATTAGTGACAGCAGCACTGCTCCACTGGGAGGAAGTGTTTCCCTCTTGCGTCCATAAGCACAGCCAGCCTGAAGAACGCCATGCCTTGATGCCTTTCTTATGCCTGCTTCTGTAGGAAAGTTTTCTAAAAAGAGAGAAAGATGAAAGAAAGAAAGAAAGAAAGAAAGAAAGAAAGAAAGAAAGAAAGAAAGAAAGAAAGAAAGAAAGAAAGAAAGAAAGGAAGGAAGGAAGGAAGGAAGGAAGGAAGGAAGGAAGGAAGGAAGGAAGGAAGGAAGGAAGGAAGAAGGAAAGAAAGCTGCAACAGATCAAATCTGCATGTTAAAAAGCTCATTTCAGGAACAACATTGAGCATGGGGGATTGGGTAGGGAAAGATTAGACAGTAGAACCTGTTGGAAGGTCATAGTAACCATTGAAATTCTACATGCAGAACCTAAGAAAAGATGTCAGCAATAGCTGCAAATACCACCTTCAAACCCACACTGTAGCTGGATGTGCTATCTCACAATGCTAACCCATAACCCCATAATCTAAATGCAAATGTCGAGATGTCACAGCAGCACCACAGTTTGACAATACTGATGGGAGGCACAATAAACACTGAGGCAAATACACCAGTCAGAAGTAAAGTAAATTAATAGTATGGCTTAGCTGGGATCACAAATGAATCACTCCAAAAGCAATTTTGTCCTGTTGCAAAATGAGATAAACACCTACTTGCCAGTTATTTCAGGAATAACACAAATCAGCCCATCTGTCTTAATTCAGTGGTACTCATCATACATTTTTAAAGTTATCACTTCCTCAAGAGTCATCCTACTGGGGCCAACAGACACTTCGTGTTGACACTCTGTGCCATGACCTGCAGTGTGGATGTCACTGCAGAGCAGTCTGGGAAGCCTGGGCACATCTGCACTGGAAGTGGCTCCTTCCCTAACAGTGGGGGAAGGAGAGCCCTGGCTTACTAGCTGGATATGGTCTTCAGCTGACAGTGACGTTGGAGAGAGAGCCGAAGGAGAGAGAGCAGCATGTTTTTAAGAAAGGTGACACAAATGTTATCACAGAGGACAATTTGCTGCAAACCAAATTACTAATCAATATCTGATAGAAGGACACACTGTCCACCGTTGCTGTGACAGCCATTCCCAGGCCATGATGGGGGAAGCTGGAAGGGGAGACTGTTCAGTTTAAATTTTATTCGTGTTTTGTATTCAGACACAAATAAGCTTGCTGATTATATCACTGTCTCAGATTTATGGTAAACACAAGGGAGCACAAGAATTTCAGAAATCTTCCCTGGGTCTTGCAAGTCCTTAGAGTAAATACTTCTCACTTCCTCCTTGAATGGAAGAAAACATGGAATGAGAATTAATCCAGAAAACTCCTGAAATCACAGTTTGGGATTTTCTATGGTTTCATAGAAAATACTGGGTTAGAAAGCATGAGGCTGAGAATGATAGTGTGAAAGGGCCTCTAAATATGTTTTATGACCAGCACAAACTGCCTGCACAATAATGATCTCCTGTTATATAGTGTCCAGCAATGGCATTTTACACGTCTTAAATTAATCGTGATGGGATCACATAATTAACTCCCACTTATCATTATCATTCTCAGCTCTGGAGAAGCTCGCCAGGCCCTCCCTCTCTGAGAGCTCCAACAAAATGTCTATAAATTCATTTTTGTCACAGAGGGCAGGTACAGAATGGCTTCCTCCCTTCTACATCTCTAGGGTGGTCTCCCAGACCACCTTCCTGACTACACAGACTGTAGCCATGGACCCCTGGCCTATGAGACCTATAGAGGAATTCATTGTACCTAAAAACATCTGCTAGTTGTCCCCAAAATACATATCTGGGGACCCTCTCCTCTGGCAGAAGCAGTTCTGCAAGCCAAGCAACCCATCTGAACACTACCAGGGTTCTGTAAAACACTCTCCTCTTGCCCTCCCCCTTCTTCCTTCTGTACCTCCTACCTCCTATATTTGTAATTGTCTATACAGAACATGCCAGTAATTTATAAATAATGGCAGCAAATCTTCAGAGTTGCTAAAAGGTTTTATAGACTGTTAGAAATTCGTGTAAGGAGAGAGGAGACGGACAGAGACCTCCTACCCTAAAATGTGCCTTGCACAGAAGGGCAGCTGGCTCTCTGGCTTGTCCAGGTGAACTTAGGGGTATAAGGCACATATTCCTCACTGACCCACTCGCTCTGTACAGGGGATTCCCAGAGCTCTTGAGTACATTGACCTTTCCTCACCTCTGTGATAACTACAGTAACACTCATCACAGGGATGAGCTGAGAACACTAACCTTTGGCTGGCTTTGAAGTGAAGGTTGTGTCTAAGATTCAGTGTCCTAGTGAGGTAGGCACATCATTCCCATTTCACACATGAGGAGGAAAACTAAGGACCAGAGGGTTAAATGACTAGAGACTGTTCAGTGGTATAACCCAAACCGAATTCAAGTCTGATCTCATTACCTTGCCATCCAGGTTAGAGGCCAACAGGGCACCACTCCATAGGGATCCACTTATCCTCCATGGATAAATATGGAAGTAGTAATTTAAGTCATGAGCTGGTGCTTGGTTCTTGTCCCCCATCCACATAATTATTGTATATGGATGAAAAGCTCTTCTATATTACCTGATCAGCAATGTCCTTTACAGTCTGCAGCTACGCAAAGGGACAAACTCGTTTCCTTAGTTCCTTGGCTATAAATGAGCTACCTGAGAGTGAGCAGATGAACTAGGAAGTGTGGCCTCAGGAGGACTGAGGAGCAGCCTAGTAACAGACTGAGGCAAGCACTTTTCCTGGGTCACCCGAGGACACGCGAATCTTCTGAGGAGTTTTCCTGGCCCTTCCTCTTTCAGAGATGATGTCTCCGAGGCTGTCTGAGGATGGCAGGAGGTCCCCAAGGGTTGCCCCACATACATCAAATGGTCAAAAGCTGCAGGAAGGGTGAAGTGCACAAGGAGCCTGACAGCTTTATTGATGTGAACTGTGACTTTCTGAGGGCTGCGATCCAGCAGCCGCAGCCTGTGACTTTCAATTCTGGAGTCTCTGCTCCAGTGAAGGAGCTATGGCAGGCCTGGCCAACCAGCCAACTTCTCAGATACAATTACTTTTTTATAATGAGGTTCAAGGAAGCTCAGGGCAACAGGGCTTCTCGGATCCACACTTCACATGCACAGCCCTCCTCCCCACTTTCATTTGTTGAAGGACGCCTCTGCCTGGGTGGCCCTTTCCTATCTCTGCATCAAGCCATGGGTCAGCGGCTGTCCAGTCTCCCTCTCATAATGCAGGTGACCTCTGGAGGCCCTGGATCACAGCTGACTAAATGAACTGGATAATTAAAAGAGGGGATGAGCCATGCCTGGAGATTTTGTCTGCCTCATCAAGAACACGGTGCCCTTTTTATCAATCCACTTGGTTTTTGTTTTTATTTTTCTCCCTTTGAAAAATGATTAGCCTTGCGAAACTTCCTAACTATGGTACCATCTACCATTGGCTGTCAAGGCAGAGTACTTAAAAACTTTTGAATTGCCTTGTACTTAGAGAACTCAAGTAATAAAAGCACAGGGATCAGTAGTTGTTTTTTTTTTCTTTTTTTATATTCAAAACCAAACCAGCAAAGTTTTCTTCCAAATCTGAAGATTTTGTACACTATCAAGAACTTGTTTAGAAATGTTATGATCTGGTAGGGGTGATGACAGAGATGCGAGCAGGTCATCCTTCCTTTATAAGAATTCCTGTTCCATTCTCAAGAATCATAAGTTCTTGGGCAAGGGACATAACTCAGTAGAGTTCAATGCCTGGTACCACAAAAAAAAAAAAAAAAAAAAAAAAATCATAAATTCTCTCACAATTCTTTATTTCTTTTAGGAGAAAATTTCCATATTCAAGGATGCTACCCTGAGCCTGAAGGAAAGCCCCTTCCTGTCACACTAAACAGCATCCCATTAGCACTGGAGACACAATCTGCACTACGTCTGGAAGAGTTCCCAAACATGATGATACCAGGACAGCAGTAAGGGTGCCATTATAAACAAAAGCAGCAGCCAGAAGGAAATGCATGAAAATCTTGCCAGACAGGACCACTAAGGACCTCAGAATCTAACAAAGTTTCAGGTAATGATTAGCTCTCCACGCTTATCATCGACTTCAAACTAATGCTTACAGCAAACACAAATTCCAGCCACTTCCACCAGACTTCATTCTCTCATTACTTTGCTCTCCACCTGATCTGGAGAGATCTTGCTTCTTCCCTAGCATCCTCCCTGAGTATCTACCAGAGGGAGGAAACAGCGGCAAGGACCAGCCAGCCTACTGCTGCTCCCGAGGATGTACCATACAATGGGCATCTTTCTCAGGACATAAGACCATCAAAGGATCCATCACTTCAGTAGACTGAATTGCTGTTTCCATCTCAAAGATGAAGAGACTGAGGTTTAAAACCATGAAGTGACTTTTTTGGGAAAAAAGCAATAAGATGGGCAGACTCAGTCTGGACCATATGCCATCTTCCTAGAAGTCACATCTCTGAGCTTCCTATAATGTGCAATCACCTCCAAGTTACTTCACATCCCCCGCCCTTAATTTTCTCATCTGTAAAATAGGGGGCCTTATTCTAAATCCACCTCTAGCTCTACTATTATGCTTCAGTACATGAAAATCAGTGCCTGCCACAGCCATCACTCACCACCCACAATATGTGGCCCACACTCGTTAGGACCGAGCACCTGTCCCACCCTCCACTCTCGGCTCATCTCTCAAGCACCTACCTCCTTCCTGTGCCAAGCCTGGTGTGCTGAGCCTTGGGGTCTACACCTTTCCCTTCCACCAGCCATGTCCTCTCCCTCCCCCACTCTGAACCCAGATACACCTGCAGAGATTTTCCCACCTACCTTCTGCCAGAAATGTCTGCTGTACCCTCCAGACAGAACTGGCCTTCATGGTCCCCAGCTCCTCATCACCCTTCCATCAAGAATCTGTACCCTTCTTTGGTACTTCAGTATTGATGAGTCCACCTCCCTAGCTCCAGGAATCATGTGTCTTTGGTACCTGACACAGTGCCAGGCACATAACATTTCCTTGACAAGTGTTTCTTGAATGACTAGAAAACAATTATGGTCTGAGAAAGTGTTTGAAACAATTTTAAGATGAGAGCCAAGGTTATGCCTAGCACCACAAGCACAATCCACTGGTTGAGCTTAACACATTAGAAATTGACTTTACTGGGGCCAGGGAGATGTCTCAGTGGAATAAGCACTTCCCTGGCAAGCATAAGGGCCTGAGTTCAACCCCCAGTTCTGCCAAAAAAAAAAGAAAGAAACTGACTTTACCAATTCCCTCATCACTCACCATAGCAACTACATTTAGTCAACAAAAGGTAAAGGAATATCTAGGAAGTGCCAGGGACAAGCATCATGCCTGTGAGTAAGAAGTGGTCCATGCCCAGTGGAATGAGTGTGTTAGTGAGGAGATGACAGGCATGTAGACCATATAAGCAGCTGTACTGCAACATGACCCACACAAAAAGAGAAAAACACACTGTACCACAAAAAAAGGCCAAGATGATTTGAATATGTCTCCAACTAATGAGATTAGACGAGTAGGTGGAAACCACTCATGGCCATTCAGTGTTCTCTCTTCTTCAATTTATATAACCAACCAAACAAAATACAGCCACACTTGGTTAAAACATCACAACTGAAAATAAAATAAGAAGGTGATGTATTCTAAAGGTGACTTTGGTTCTGGATTTTTAAAAGAGTTTAATAAACCAATTGATATTGAAGACGAGATCAGAAAGGAAGTTATTTCTTTTAAGGGCTTTAGAAGGAACCATTCTGTACACAAACACATCTCTCAGGAAGTAAGCCGAGGCCAGCCACTCAGCTCCGTGCATTCCAAATCACCTCCCTGAGCTGGTGAGCTTCAGCCCTCTGGACTGCATGGTGAGAGTTTCATGCTCATCTGAAATGATCAACCCACACTGACGTGAAGACGTGGCACTGTGCTAGCCCTTCACTAATTCAGAGGTATTTCTTCAAATCTGCCTTTCGTGGGTTGAGCACTGTAACTGCTAAACACACCCAGTGAGGGGCTCCCAAAAGTGGCAGAGTCACATTGATTCTGTTCCTTCTAAAATCACATCCCCCAGTCATCCGCATGTCGTATTATCTTGACAGGGCTGTATATATTGGAATGAGAAAATCCCCATCACCAAAATGTACTACCAAGCCTCTTCCTATTTGATGAAGACAGTCACTGTCCTAAAGTCCATTTTGAAGATGACCTCGAGTCCTGATGACTTTTCAGGGACAGCACACAGCGTTTCCCCTCTAAGCAGTGCAGAACTCACCAGGCCTCCAGCAGCCACTAACAATGCTGTCACCAACACATTGTGTAGTCAGCAATTGAGCCTCAATGATTTTTCTCAGCGGCGTGTGCTTAGGTTACCAAGAGAAATCTGAGAGGCTGCTAACACAAAGCTCAACTCATGCAAAACATTCTTTTCCTCTCCACTGCCTGCTCTCCCCAAACTGACCTTCATATTGGGGTCGCGAAGAGAAACCTTCCTGTGATTTAAAACTTCATTCAGAATTTGATGTAAGGGGTTTCCCAGCTGCTCACAGCTCTTCAGGCATTAACATTTACAGTTGAGATATTTTTTTCCCAGACGAACAACATCCTTTCAGAGAGTTCCTCTGCTACCTTCCTCACTTGACCTACCTAATTTAGAGCAGTCCCCAGTGCCAGCTCGGTGGCAACACTGCTCTGTGATGGCTAATCCACACGCATACGTTACTGCTGACATTTAACAACATTCCTCACAGTTTGTGCGAGTACATGGTAAACAGATGCTAGGGGACTCTTTACCCATTATCAGTCATCTCTGAAGACTGCAGTCAAGTGACAGGTTTTTGAGACTTTTCGGTCTAACAGCAAGAGATTTATTTTTAATAGAATATTGATATTATGGTACAAAATGCATTTGGTGCTCATTTTTTTCACCCTGCAGCAAGGCAGTTCAGCTTGGTGAGTTACTGTGGAACCCTGTAACTCCTATTCTCTCGTTACTCTGATGTGTGTGTGTGTGTGTGTGTGTGTGTGTGTGTGTGTGTGTGTGTGTGTGTGTGTGTGTGTGTGTTTGGGGGGTATTGCAGACTTTTATGAACTGTCTGATTAAAGTACCTCCATCTGAATGCAGATTAAAAGTTCCAACACCTGAGAGTCAAAACCAATGAATATTTATACCAAAAACCAGCAGATGAATACACTCTAAATCTTCAAATGCAAGTCTAGTCATGGGTTTTATCTTATTTTAGGACTTACTTTTTATTAAAATGAACTCTTGCATATTTACTCTACAGAAATAAACGTTATTTGCAAGCACAATACAATAGAGACCCTACAAATGCTTTGCCTCAGGGGAAACCAACTCTGTTTCTCTGGAAGATTTTAGTTCTCTGTCGAGTCTTCCTTGAGGAGGGGTTTCATCTTAGATGGCAGGTACAATTTGGGACAGGGGAAACACATTCATTTGGGGAAATTCTTTATTTAGTGGCCAAGACAATCATGCTTACCGTAATCCCCAAACAGGCATTTTTGTTGACTCAACAATATTCCTCCTTTCACTGGAAAATTCTTTCTAGACTACTCTTCCAAAAGATAGAGATTTATACAAGCAAGCAGGAGGGAATGTTATTTTAGCAACAAGTTTCTTTGCCTTCTCTGTCAGCACATTAACACGTTTTGGCCTTACGGTTAACATCCCAGGTTACCTGACACTTGCAAGTGCTTCTTTTTACTAGAAAGAGGAGCAAGCTGAAGCTACAACCAGCCTCTTCAGAGGACAATCAGGTCGTCCTGACCGCAGCCCTCAGAACAGCCAGTCTTAAATGGTCAGGGTTGCACAGCGAGGCCACAGACTGGGGATACCCGGGCCAGAGGCTGCCAGCTTTACCATGTAACACAAGTGGAAGTCAATGTCGCCACCATCCCATATCCCAGGAGAAACAAATGGTTCCCAAGCACATTTCAAGTGAGTATTTCAAAGATAGAAATGTTCCATCTTAGCTCATTACTTCCTTAATCTCTTTGCAACCTCTTGATGGTCATTAAAACCCAATAAGCCCCACATGAAAATCCTAACGGAGTTATGGAAACTAAAGGAAACACAGCTTTGAACGGGACCCACCATGCATCTTGAGGTGCCGTGCCCTGGTATCAGAAGGATGCTCGGTGTGCAAGTGTACCGCCTTCTTCCAGAACTTATTCATTCTTTTTCATAAAGTAAGTTTAGAGATAAATGTTTACAAATCAACCCAGTCATCATTTCTTCATTTTAATGCTCAAACGCTTCATTTTGATTGCTGCCTTTTTGACATTTTACCAAGGAAATATGTTTGCGTGTTCGCAATGCCATTGAATCAGCAATTAGATCTCCATATTCCAGATGTCAGGAGAGTTTTCAATGCATCTCCCAGTAAAATTTATTTCTGAACTTAAAGGGGGGGGGCAAATGTACTTTGTATAAATTAAGCACATTATCTGTATTTTTCTAATTGCTACATTGCACACAGTGAGGACTTCTGAGATTGTGAATTCAAGGATTTCCCGTCATTCTACATATTTTTCTTGCTATGAATATAATCCTGAATTATTTATAGAAACTACTTCATTTTGATTCACCAATATTCTTTTCTTCTGGTGAAACAGGAAAAAAATGAAAGGGTATTGTGCTCTTAGCAGCATTTTCTGTTCTCCATCCTCATGAGTCTCTCTTAAGGCCTGGCTTTCTGGCTAGCATAGTAAATTTATTGCCTAAAGTGGACAAAGAAAAATGTAGTTCTGGTCTCATCCTTGTCTTCATTAAGACTTTGTGAACTTCTCAACTCCCTGCTGCAGATTTCTAACTGCTACAGTTTTCCTTTCCCACTTGGGACCAGCTGGGAACTACTGTGGACTGTTGGGTGTCACTCCAAAGCAATCCAGATCCAACCTTTTCCTCGGTCACATCTTGGCAACCCAAGCACACAGCTTCCCAGTTCTTTGCAACAGATTCTAATTGACTCTTTAAAAATGCACTAAACCAAAATGGCTGCACAATGGGCAATTTGGTGCCACTGAGACATCTCAGTGGAGTGCAGAAGTATCTCCCTGAGAGCCCACCCTGGATGCCTCTAGACACAGCTGTGAGGGGAGAAAAGAATCTTCTCTGGTTCCTACTGAACTGCATTAGAAGTGGACATCAAGCCATCACCATTAGCGAAGTGGGCACATGACCAAATGAACACCATTGTCCTTCTCATAGCCTTCCTTCCTAGGCCTGCTCCTCACCAGAGTCCTTGGTAGACAGCTCAGCTCTACCCCTCTGCACACTTCCTGCAGCAACAACCCCTTGGCACTTTCTCCTCGACTAAGAAAATGACAAGAGCAACTACTCCTTTTCATGGAAGGATAT
Source organism: Ctenomys sociabilis (assembly GCA_004027165.1). Classification (NCBI taxonomy): domain Eukaryota; kingdom Metazoa; phylum Chordata; class Mammalia; order Rodentia; family Ctenomyidae; genus Ctenomys; species Ctenomys sociabilis. The sequence goes on along the minus strand of PVKA01000292.1, from coordinate 161,587 downwards.
CACCTGATATTTATCCCATCTCAAAGGATAACACCAGAAGAGATTGGCTCCCATCCACAAAAGGGCTTTTCAGATGGCTCCTTCTAGCCCATCCCAACTCCTGAAAAATGCTCCTGAGCAAAAACTCATCTGTTAGTAATAGAACTGAAAAATGCCTCATTCCGGCTAGAAGTGGTATGAGAGCTGCTACTGCTCCAGCAAATTTATTTTGCCTTTCAAGGGTTTAATTGCACACAACATGGTGCAGTTTTGATTAATCCTTCAGAATTTAATATATACTCTGGGGGGGTCAATATGTTGATTCTTCATGCATCACTATCATGGGAGTAACTGGAATGTGTTTAAACACCACAGGAGGTACACTTCTCAAACTTACCTGGCCCTGCCAAGGGTAAAAAGTGCTCATTAATGACTCAATCCAGGAGGAGAGCTGGCAGAGGGGTGTGCTTCCTCCCTGACACTATTTCTGGTTTGCTTGGCAGGCATGTTTCCCTTGGGGAGGTCCCAGGTGAGACACACACTGGAATCTTCCAGGCTTATGCCCTGATCATTTTAATGAGAAAGCAGTGTTGAAATATTGGCACCTTGCATCCAGCCAACATATGGAGATGTTGTAGAGGCACTTAATTGAACTGTTGGAAGATTATAAAGGGTATAGTCATCTGGGTCAATGAGTGCTTATTCTTGAACATAGGCTAGAACAAGGTCATCCAAAGGTAATAATAAGTCAACTTTCCATTTCCATAAAGAATGATCCTTTAAACTCCAGAATCTCAGTTGTCATAGATAGATCGCTCATGATGCACAGGGAAACTACAACTCACATTGCATTCTAAACATGGGAACATGTATAATGCAAGTCAGAGGTGAGGAACCTCAAGAACAGGGCTCTAGAAACTCTGTGCTTGGGAAGTTATTGCAGCAAATATCCCCAGGGGCAGGTATGTTTTAGCAGAAACAAAAAAAGAAAGAAGGGCATAAAACATTAAGCCAGACAAGGGCTAACACATGGACACCACGTTCTGCGTGATACTATGCAGTCTTTTCTAGCCTGGTATTGACCTAGAAATCATAGAATTAGTAGCATCCGCCTCCAACTTGCTGGCCTGTTTTCTGGGCTAAATTGTGAACCCCTGAAATTCTCACATTAGAGGCCTAACTCCAACTACGTTGGAATATGGCTATATTGCAGTGTTTGGAGAAGGAACATTTAAAGAGGCAATTAAATAAAATGAGGGCCATGATTAGGCCTGAATCTAATATGACTAAAAGAGATTAGGGTGTAGACACACACACACTGAAGACCATGTGAAGACAAAGAAAGAAGGCATCGCCTACCAGCCAATAGAATGCTTAGAATGAAATCAGCCTTAGACCTCAGTCTCCAGAGCTATAAGGAAATGAACTGCTGTCTCACAAGCCACACATTCTGTGGTGTGATGTTCTGGCTGCAGCCTGAGTGAACTAAGACAAACCCAGGAGTCCAGCATAGTAGGGCATACCTGTAATCACAGCATTTGGGAACGCTGAGGGAGGAGAAGTATTAACACAGCCTGGACAACTTAGAGATTTAACAGCCCTGACCCAAAACATTAAAATAAAAAGGCTGGGATATAGCTCAGTACAGCACCCTTTGGCTCAGTACCCAGTGAGTTGCAGGAAGAGGCCTAGAAATCCCCAACACAGTTACGTACACTGGCTACTCAGCATAGCACAGACATTGGGAACAAATGTCCCAGCCCACTCTCCCAAACCCCATTTCACAGATGCAAGAAGAAGAGTCATGGAACAAGAAAAGCAATCATGAAGAGAAAGGAGGAATTTACCTTCCATCATCTGAATACCCATGCCTGGCCTACTGGTCCACATGCCTGGGCAACACTCAGGAGCCCGTGGGTATAGGAAGTCACATCAGATGGGAGGCCTCGATGACATACCTGACCCTGGCCATGGACAGATTCAGATCTCTGTGTAACTGCAGTGCTCCCAAGCCACAAATAGGGCTGAGCAGGAGACCGGAGGACACAAACAGCCTCTGCAGAACACAGTCCCTACAGTGCTCTCAGAACCATCAAGCCAGGTCTGACATACTTCATTTCATTCAAACACAAACATCCTCCTATACGTGTACCACATATAGCCTGATAATTCTGTGAAAAGGAGATACCAGTTTCTAATCTGTCATACAAACATCTGAGCAGCTTCTTTTCAAAGAGAAAATCAGGGACCCAGATGCCCAGGACAGCATAGAACCCAAGGGCCTGAGTAAAATTGCCCACATCCCGGGGCTGTGTGCTCACCAGAATAAACCAGCTTTCAGACGTCTAAAAGTTATAATAACAAATACACTGCCAGGTCTGCAGTTAAACTACAATCAAATGGGGCTACCATGTCATGTGTACCCCTCTTAATCCTCCCTGAAGGTCAGGTAACTCACCCACAACCTGAGAAACATGCATATCCACCCACAGCCTGTTCCAATTCAGTTTCTCTAGTTAAGTCAGGTCTCTCTCAACCTCCAATTCTTGGCAGTTTTAAGAAGCAGAACCAAAGGAACAATTGGATGCCATCCAACTGCAGTGAAATCAGAAGCTGCCTTAAATACACCATGATGTACAGTGCAGCCTCTTGTGTCCTCAACATATAAGTTAAGGTCAACAAGAGAAGGAATGCTTCCTGTTCACAAATCCTTTAGGGCTGTTTGTTTGTGGATCTCTGGTTGTTCCTGCTGAAATACCAGAGTACAAGCCTGGGAATAACCAGCTTGGTCACATGAAAAGGTTTTCTTTTGCCAGTCACCAAAGTCTTACTAGGCCTAACAGGTTTCAGTTCCTGCTGCTTTTTGTTAAGAAGTGAGAGAAGAATATCATCTCTTTCTCCTCTCACTAACACCAAAGGCTACTTCTGTCCATTAAAACAGTCAGGTTTCCCTTTGGCCCCTGGACTCCATTCAGCTGGAAACACCAGAGAAATCCACACAAAAGCAAAGACCCTAGTGTGTGCATGGGAAAACATTTGACCTTGTCCAGAAACACAGCAGGGACCAGCTATTAAGCAAAAGTATTGATTCTGAGACTTGCTCTTTTAACCTACAATGCCGTGGCCTCAAACCAACACCTCTTTTAACTTCTTGTGTTTGGGACTATATATTGTGATCTACCAAGGGAAGTCTGTTTCTCTTAGCAGTGTGTTCTTCCAAATGCCACTTACTTCTCTAGTGCAGTTTTTCTGTCTTTGACTCGCCGGTTGATGCAAAGCATGTTAAATTCTTTCCGTTTTCCTAAGTTGATTTTCTCCACCTTCAGAAATTTCCAACACATGTGACAGTAAATTTTGGCTGTTTTTGAAAACCAACTGGTATTAATGACTCTAAGTGTGAAGTACACAAATTGTTTAAGTCAGTAATGTCTGTTCTGGTTTTTTGAAAAGAGGTAAGTGGAGAGAAAAACTGATTTTTCCCCCTGATTGATGTGTTAATGACAAATCCCCAAAAGATCTGCCCATTTGTCATCCCATGTCTTGCCCGTTCTCGGGGCTCTGAGGACTCTTGCCATGCACCTCGGCATCCTACGTGTGTACCTGCTCGGGGGCACCCTTGCCTCCCTTCCTTCCTCACACTTCTAAATAAGCATTTGAGCCCAAGCTTCAGGAAGTAGCACACTCAACACATGGAAAAGTAGTTGTTGTAAACTTAAATGCTGAGCCTGAGCACACCAAAAACCAGATGTGTGAACTCCAATCTATTGTGGCCCACTTATTCACAGGTTTAAGCCTACAAAGGCAACATCACTGTAGCATATTTATCTGAAAACTGAATCAAATGGCTTTCTAACCAACCAGCCCAGCCACTCACTCTAGCAGGCTGGTTGGTTCCTTCCCTGGGAAGAGACAGAAGGTGCTGGGACACTGGAGGTACCCAGGAGAGGCAGGCCTGGGTTCTGCCCTCCTGCTGCAGGCACCAGTCAGAAGCCAAAGCCTGTCTCGGATGTCTGCCTGCCATCGGGCTGTGTGAGACACCAAGCCTGCAAAGTGTGCCTTTACCCTAAGTCCTAAAAGTAAGGGTAAACACAAAGGGTGCTGGAATCCAGGGCTGAAAATAAATCCATCTTCAAATGAAAAGGTCACACTCAGAGATAAAGGTGGGGACAGGTATAGATAACGGGGAGTTCTATTCAGGAAGGCATCTGTCTTGGGTCACTATCTGATCAGGGGCCCTGTAATCACATTGCCTTGAGACAAGAACAAGGAATTTCTTTTGTTCACAACAGTGCTGAGAATCTGTGATTCTGTAGCTGATTTTGGACAGGGCCACCTTGATGGCTTTCTGAAAATAACTCCTCAAATGTGTGTGTTGCCGGAAAAGGACGAGGTTCATACACTTGTCCACAGCTTAGTCAGACTCCATTCATTGCCTAGAAATTCCTCAAAGGAGCACCAGGACCTGTTTAGAAGACATGCTAAATTATATGCCAGTGGCCTACATAGAGGAGTCTGCTAAGGAAAGAGAGACAAAGAAAGGTGAATTTCTCCACATTCCTACTCCTAAGGGAAGAGTGATTTAGAAGAGCCTTTCAAACCCCGGGTTCCTGCTTCACATATCCATCCTCAGAAATGCCAGCATTTGCAGGTAGCAAGTGACATTTGCACCACTCACCAAGCTCTTTCCTGAAGAACAACAGTCCCACCCAATAATGATGAAGACGGTGTACTTGGCAACCTGGATTGAATCTGTTTCTTCTTCTGAGAACCATATTGAATACTTCTCCAGATAACAAAAGGACTAATTGGAGCTAGGAGAACTGAGGGAAAACTAATCACGAAAAGCAGGTTTCAAGCAGCCACTGGAGACACCAAAAGATGCTGAGCCAGCATCCTTAGAACAGTGATTTAGGAAGAAATCTGTGGAAATGGGAAGCAGGAGAAATAAATGCCTCATTGCAGAAGAACAACACATCTGTGACAAAGCACCTCCTACAGCTCACAAGATGGCAGTGTACGGAGGCACATGGAGAAGGTCCCTGACCAGAGGCCTCAGAGGTGGGACAGCCAGCCCCTGCCTATATGGACTTCACCTGCCCCTCATGGTGCCCTCTGCTGGCAGCATCTCCACAGGCCTTGCACAGTATGAAGTCTTGTCATCAATAATTAACTGACTGATAAATTTCAACCCCAGGCCTGGGTTTTAGTAAGTAGCTAAACAGAAGGGACTTCTCAGAATGCCAAGCAGGGACTCAGGCAAAGCAGAGGTGAGGGGCATGCAATCCAAAGGACCATTTTGTAAAGTTAAAGCAGGGAGCCCAAGGGAAAGTGGTGCATGCTATCCCCTCCCACACTGCCACTGTCTCTACCCTACTCACTCCCATCTCAGGATCTGGTCACCAAGGAGTCATGGGAAGTGCAGCTGGTGGAATGGCTGGGCGAGGACAGTGGCTTGTTTTTGTGGCATATCTAACTTGCTTAAAGATAAATCTGTGGCTCCATTGGGACTCTAGAGAGAAGGGGCTGCTTTCCTCTCTTCAGGATCGAAAGATGTGCCCATCTGAAGCCAAGAAATAAAGACTCCCCTTCTTTTATTGAGATTAAAAATCGCAGCAGATCCATAGGTTCAAAGAACAGCTACTAGGCAGAGACCAGGCTTCTAATTATGGTGCAAAGTCCAATCATGGCACAAAATCAGACTACAAACGGTCACTCATATTTACGAATGTATCCTGAGGCTGTCAAGGAACCATTTAGCTTTCATAATACTATTCTTTCCTAAGACCACTGCCAGTCAGCATTGCATTCTCTCATGCAATTAAATCAGTGGGGCCCACACACTTCAAACACCTAACAAGACAGCAGAGAGGGGAAACCAATACACTGCACTGACATCAGTAAAATACCCTGAGTGATATTTTGTGTTCTGGGGCTATAGGCTTGCTCTCCTGGCTCTTGCATTTGAGGTCAGTGGAAGCAGAGCTCTCATAGGTAACTAAATGTCTGCCACATGAGAGGGTGCCAGTTCCCATGGGGAAGCATAAAACAGGAAAAGGAGAAAGAAGAGTAGCCAGTGGTCAAAGGAAGTCCCACATGAAGGCCATAGTTGACCAAACCCAAAGGAAATGAGGGCACTGGTCATGTGGATACAAAGAGGAAGCCGTTTCCAAACAGAAGTGGTGGGATGGGACACCAAGATTGCAATTAGCATGCTTCGTGATAGTAACAGGGGCAGGGAAAAAACTCACTTATTATGTAGAGAAACTGTAAATGAGAAAGACTATCTGAGCTGGGAATATAGTTCAGTGATACTGTACCTGCCTGGCAAACATGTGGTCATGAGTTCAATCCCCAGTACAAAAGGAAGAAAAGAAAAACCTAAATGCAATTTAAATAAAAATGCCTTTATCTAAAAGTGTGCATATTTATTCTTTTAAAAATAAAAGATTATATACCCAAAATGTTAACAGTAGTTATTTTGGGAGGAAAAAACTACAAGGATTATGAATGGTTATGTATTCTTTTCTTTTTTTCATTCTTTGTATTGCTCCTTCTGCAAGTGTTCGTGGAGAGTCCACCAGGCACCAGGAATTGGAGACAGAAATGGCACACATACAGGGCGTGGCTCCAGCTCTGACATCCTAGTAAGAGAGGGGGCTATATACTACCAGGGCAGCAAAACTGCCAGCTGGGACCTGTGCTGCAACACAGCCTGCAGCAGCCTAGATAGGGAATTAGGTGCTTAGGAAGAAGTGGAGAGGGAAGGTCTCAGAGAGAAAGGTTATTTGGGTTGAACCCAAAGAGATCAAAAAGCAAAGTTGACCAGGAAAGAGTAATGAGAATAACTTCTCAACTGGAATAGCATGGGATGGTATGAATATGATAGCTTTCATAATAATAAAAATAGGTAGATGAATAGGTAGGTAGGTAGGTAGTAGGTAGATCAGTAGGTAGATAGGTGGGTATGTAAATAGGTAGGTAGGTAGTAGGTAGTTAGGTAGTAGATAGGTAGGTAGGTAGATAGGTAGGTATGTAGATAGGTAGGTAGGTAGTAGGCAGGTAGCAGGTAGGTAGATAGGTAGGTGTAGTAGGTAGGTAGGTAGGTAGGTAAGTAGGTAGGTAGGTAGGTAGGTAGGTAGGTAGGTAGATAGTAGGTAGGTAGGTAGGTAGGTAGGTAGGTAGGTAGGTAAGTAGGTAGTAGACAGATTGGTCTCAGTCTTGGGTATATGACTCTGCCAACTATTTTGATCACTTGTTCATCAATAAGCATCTATTGAACGCATATCCGACACAAGCAATGGGGCTGGGATAGGGTTATAAATAATATAGACACGGCTCCTATTCTCAGGAAGGCTCAAGTCAAATCAGAGGCAAAGCTTGAATCTCAGAACTGCCACTTTGCATAATCACAAACTGGGGGAGAGCCAGGAACAAATAGGAACCTGACAGTCTTCTGCTAAGTTTGCTGCAAGCTTGAAGCAAAAATAGCAGCTAAACTGGTTTCTTTAGCCTGCCTTCTACTGAGCCACAAGTATTTGTGCTTTTTACTTCTTAGTCCATTCATTCAACCAGCCTCTGCTGACCACATGGTCTGCACTGCTGCCTTGCCAAGAGGTAAAGGGATAGAGATAGGACAGTATTCCCCAGAAGGAGCTCAGGCCCGTCCCAGAAGACAGAAAAGTAAACAATGCAGTGTTCTGTGTGCCAAGAAAGTTTCTGCATGTTTAATCCTGCGATGATTAACATGGGTTTTAGCAAATAAATTGGACAGATGTTAACCGTTTTGTTGACTTTAGTGGCACTAAAGTTCAAAGTGTGATCTCTCTTGGTGCCCCTGTGTATTATTTATGGTGTTAGCTCTAGAAAGGTGTATATTATTATAAAGGCACTTGGTAACTAACCTAAGGAACACTCAGATGGAAATAGCCATGGACCTGTGATTAAGAAGTAGAAGTCAGCTCACAGCCAATTAGGACAGTTGCCCATGGGAAATGCTCTTAGAGCAGAGTGGGATGTAGCTAGGGTCCTGGACCATCCACTCACCAGATTTGCAATCTAAGGTGCAGAGCTGGGCCCTTCTCCTGCTGGCTTCTGGTCTGGTGTGAAGACGGTGAGTGATACATGGCCAACTTTTTGTTTTGAGGAGATGTGTGAAAAAGAAACCTGGACTGAGTCAGATGCAACTTGTCAGAAATAAAAATGCCCCATGAGGAGTACTGAGAAGGGTCCAGGTTTCCACCACAAACCACTATCTTGTGTCCTTTCCTTCTAATTGTCCCCTCTACCTGTCCTTGAAACCTTCATGGTCACCTCATCAGGACATTCAAGCTGAGTAAGCAACCCTATGAAATAGATAGGCTGATCAAATAAGTGTTAACCCTTCTCTGAGGTTGGAGAAAATACCCATGTGGTATTTTATAGCTCATCCAGGAATATGTGCATATTAATTTGTAAGCTGCATGCAGGCAGTAAACATTTTGGGGGGGTTCTTTTCACTTTGACCCTGTATCCTTAGGAGCTGGAAATAATGACTATTTGCATGACTACAATTTTGCACAGTCTCAAGCACATTTGATGTAAAACTTAGGTTATGTAGAGTATATGTATGATTTTACAGCAAGCATAGATCTAAAGATGTTATGGGTATTAATATGTTTAACCCCCAATCTCCCCATTAGCAGCTCCACTTTCTATAGCAATGACATAGTGATGTACCTTGCCCCAAGCTCTCACCTAGTGCCATCAACTATGAGCAGCTGGTGCAGCGTCAAGCTCACCCCACACTTGTGGCTCACAGCACGCTTCGTGGCACCCTTTGTGGGAGACAGCAACTTTGCCACCATCTTAGCCAGCTGATAATGGCACAACAGTTCAGCAAGAGTCCTGGCAGCACGTGACCTTTGAGTGAATTCTCTGAATCGATTGCTGATTATTCTATAATGCCCTGCTGTTGTGAAAGTTTTTGTAGCCAGAAAAGTAGATGTCACCTACCTAATTCCCAGAACTGTTCTTTCCATTTTTTGGTAATCTTATTAGCAAGAAAGGTAATTTGAAAAAATCACTTCATCCTTCTTGTTTGGATAGAAAAACAAAAGAATACTACATTCTCTTTAGGTTTATGAACACCCAGTATGAAACAGCTAAAGACAGCAGAATGATTCCAGACCCATAACGAACAAATAACAAATTTAATAGTGTGGGCCTTGTTTATACTTCTGCCTTCAAGTTTAATGATGAGCCTATTTATGCTAAACTTCACTACATTATTGGAGTCATTAGTGCCTGTAAGTAAGTGATAATGCTCTTGGAACTTCACTAGCATGTGTAGCTTCCTCAGAGCCTTGTATTTCCATGTTGGGAGACACAAGTCTGGTGAGTATTTTCATGCATACTCTTACAACAACTATTAAATATTATGCCCCAGAAAGTAACCTAATGACCAGATGAGTTTGGGAATGCAAAATCAAATGGTTTCTTTCACCTGAAAATCTCCAACAAGGCATAAGATACAGTACTACCATAGCTTCAGAATCTCCATGAACGGTCACACTGTGTCACATTTTCTACAAGTATTGACCAAAAAACTTCCCAGATGGTCCCTAATAATTACCTCTCAGACAACTAGCCCACTTAAACCCAGTTTAATGGATGTTGGATCAAAGAATTATAGCACACAGGAGTTCAGGCCAACTCAAAGCATACACAGAGCCCATGCAGATTGGTCATTTAGCACTGAACGCATTTATTTAACCTGGCTAAATGTTGGAATGGATGTTTCTGCATATGTGAAGTTCGAACTAAGAGGTATTCCAGAAGGTGGACGCCAAAACTCAAACAAAGACCCTTGAAACTCTCAAAGAGAGTCTCTCCTCTGTCTATCTGAGCCAGAAGCTTTATGTGACCTCATACCTGGGCTTTGGAACACTGACTAGGGAAATAGGATGTCATTAAATCCTAATAGGAGGTATATATTGAAATCCCCCCCCCATCAGCATTTTTCCCTAAGATGAAACGGACAAGTGGCACGAAGCCTAAATGAGGCCTGAAAGAGAAAATCAATGCAATTGCCAACACCCAGCCGCTCAGAAAGGAACTGGTCGGCATGGGCAGTGAAGGTCGTTCTCGTGTAACCAACATTAACTGCGCTGACAGTTTCTGCTCTGCGTGGTGGAATGCACTCCTGGCTCTCCAGCCACGCCCCAGTGTCGCATTCTTCAGCACTTACTGTCTCATCCCATCTTTCTCTTTATTGCCTGCCTCCTGTCTCTAGAACATACTTTTCATGAGGTCAAGGATGTACACATCGTTCTCATTACCATAGACTTCATACCTACAACAGAGTAGCTACCCTATAAAGGTGTGCTGCAGATTGAGAAAAGGTTTTGCTTTTTGGGAAACTGATCCATGCAACAGACACCTGGCCTTAGGGTGACAGTCTTGCATTTTAACTGATATAATGATCACTCCTCTTCATCTTGTACCGGCCTCATCATGACCCAGGGTGAGAAGAGTACCGTAAGGAATTCAGGAGGCTCTCAGTGAAGGGGCAGAGCTCTGGCTGAGGTAGATTGTTACACGTGTCCCTGGCTCAATACTATGAACAGGAGCACAGGTTTTTGGAAACTGTGCACCAAAGGGTAAGGGCTCTTCCTTTGTTCCTTGAATCAGAGTGGAAAACCATCAGCCACAAGAGCCAGCCTCTCCCCGCTATATGAACATGCTGAAGGCTTTAAACACTTGCGCTCACCTCTGCCTGTGGATTGGCTTGTATTTGTATTCAACAAAGTTAGACATATTTTATGTTTTCCCTGCTTGCAACACATTTTAAAGAATCTGAGTTCTTTGATCACCTGAACAGATCTACCTTCCTGCCTCCTCCAGCCTCTACCATCTGAGCCAGAAACAGTCTCCAGGTCACCACCAGCCAGTAAGGCAGCAAGCTCACCTTCTCCTGAAAGGTCACCTGACAACAGCAGGGCCCGTCATGCTGGCTGTGGGCAATGCAATGGTCAGGTCTGCTCAGTGCAGAGCAGCCAGCTGCAGTGATGCTTGAAGGAGCAGAAGGAAAAGACTCAAAATTCAGATAAGCTGGAGAAAACAAGGAAACTCAAATAAAGAACTGAGGATCCTTCAAAGCCAGGCCCCATGCTCAAAGTAACAGAGATACATGCTCTCCCCCTCTCAGATCCCTCACTCCAACTCACCTAGGCTCTAATTGGCTTTCCTTTCCCTACCAAGCATCCTTGACTTGAACTAACCCAGGTGGCTTTTCCTATCTCACAGTGAAATGCATACTTGACTGGAACAGGGTGTTTGGGTCCCAAAACACACTACATTTGCATTTTTGAAATCATGCCCTTTGTTCTGTATTCTAGGAGCTATTCACATGAAATATCTGGGATTTTCCACTCTTTCTGTCTAGGCTATAATTCTACTTACTCTTGGAACTCTTCATTGAGTCTCAGTAATCATACCCCTGCTGCCATATGAACTCCATTGTTATCTGTAGTACCGCGTGGCACCTCCTGAAATCCCTGCCTTCCTGCCTATTTGTCTAGTACTTGCTACATGTTCTTCCAGGTCCTGGGTATAGGGAGATAAAAGAGATACAGTCTCCAACCTCAAGGAACTCTCTGGAGCATGAAGAAAAACCAGCCTATCAATATACATAGCAGCACAGTGTGTTAAGACATAAACCAAGCCTCAAAGGAGCTGGGAGCCCAGAGAGCTCTTGAACAAATTCAGCACTAGAAATGGTGCCTCTGGGCCTGTAATGAATCCTAAGTTTAAAAAAGCTAGGTCAAATGAACACTTCATTGACTCACCACACAGATCAAAGCTAAAGAAAATGTACAACATAGAAAAAATATACTTAGAGAGGCTCCTGTCATGTTGATATGGACATGATACGTTTGTCAAAGAAGATGAAAAACATTTCCTCTTCATAAGGATATTCGCAAACAGTAGCTGAGACAACCTATTACTGACATAAGACTAAATGCCTTGCTAAATGCAATGTAAACACGTGTGCTTGATTTATCTGTCAAAACTCTAACTGCCTTGCCAGCATCAAAGGCTGCATTCGAGTCATGCTGTGACCAAATATTAATCTCTGGATGGTCTTCCCTTTCACTGTGCCCATTAAAATTATTACTGCTCTTATCCTTAAATGGGGGAAACATGTTTAAATGAATGACAAAAATAAAACTGGCAAATTACAAGGAAAATGCTCCCGTAGGAATAAAGCATAGAATGGCTCCAATCAAACATTTTCTATATGAGTTCAGCTATTATTAACTCTATCCATCTTGCATGGTAAATCAAGAATAATGAAGACATACCACCTGTATGCATTTCCATAATTCATGATATGCTCCTAAAGCCAATATTTCTAAAAGATAAAGTCAAAAGAAGCCGTGTTAATGAGTTGTTGTATTTAGCAGTTTTAATGATATTAATATCTAGCATTTTTATGACAATTTTGTATTAAAAACAGTATTTGGAAGCAAAATAACAGAACCTATATGCACAGGAAAGCTGAGATTAAAGCAAAGAGGTTTGTTGCTAATTTATTTTGTTCCTTTAAGGAATCAACTTGCTGTCATTAGGGGCTTGAATTTCATGTTTTTCATAATTTGCACACATTTCCTAATATGAATAAGCCATACTGTTTGTACAAGCTCAAGTGCTCCTCTGCTGCCCCAACAGATGCACGTGTTCTTAAACTGTTCTTGCCGACAGAACAGAAATGCCTTGAGGTCTCCTGTTCTAAGTAAGTGGGGAAAAGTACCAGGCCGTGTGAAAGCTTTGCTCAGTAGTTATGTATATTTATAGATCCTCCTGCAATAAGCCACTTATGAAATAATAGAAATTAAGAGGAGCCTTCCTAGCCTTAACTGTTTCCATCTAAATCTAATTTTTCTTTACTCACAGTGAACCACCCAGGAGATGCTTAAATGCATTGATTCGGAATAGAATGAATATCTTTCCAAAACCATTCAGGAAGGTGGGGCACCCCGAACTTTTGGGACAAAAGAGTTTTTACAGATCATAATACATCAATAACTCATAGACAGGAGGGCAGACACAGAATACTCTTCCTTAAGATGAAAAACAAATTGTGCGTTGAGATCTTCAATCAATAAAAAGCTGACAAACCAGCAGTGCAAACAAGATGAGAGAACCTTATTCCATCCTCAGTCATGAACTGAAAAGATACACTGGGCTGGATTTGGCAGTTAAAAATCACTCCCTGGATGGTGTGTTTGTGAAGGAGCAACGAAGAAGGTCAGTGGAGACCAACTGGCTGGGGGACTGGCAACACAGAAAGGACAAGTGGGCAGGACATGAAAGGGCACTCCACACAAATGTCACTTAACATGCTATTCTTCTCCCCAACTTCAGTTAGCAAGTACTGCAGCAGCTTTGAAACCTCTGTGCTTTGCATGGGAGCAAGAGTAAGATCGCTTGCTGCACTGTTCGATTCAACAATGCTCAGAAGAAAAAACTAACAACACAGACATATTTAAACTAGCAGGTTTGACCCCCTCCAATTAGCACAACTTCTTTGAAAGTTTACAACCAGCAGGTCCTCTTTTCCTCTTGCATCAGTTAATTCTGAGATTATCACTGGAGCATAACTCTTTGTATATATTATAGGAAATCAAATTCTGCACACAGGAGACATCCTTTGACTACCTGTACCTTAGGATACAAGTACATTATCCCCATTCTACAAATGAGGACTCAACACTAGAGCAATACTTCAGTGCTGGAATCTCCTCTGACTCAGTCTGATTCCAAAGCCCATTCCATGGGCAATAAACAGTAGTGGGCTGCTGCTACTAGAACCTTCCATAATTTGTCCATCCTAATTTTCCACTGCCCCTTCACATCCAGTCTTTTCTGGCCTCACACATTTCCTTCATGTTCCAACATGCTTTGTGGTTTTCTCCACAGGCACTCCCAGTTACGGAGTCTCCTCCATCATTTTTGGTCTACTGTCCATCAAGGCTCCCTGTAAGATCCTACTGGGGAAGCACTGTTCCTATTGTCTATTGCCTCATGCTTATGCCAACAAGGCACCTCTAAGCCCACCTAAAGCCTGTCATCCTTTTGCATTTTGTTGCTTTGCTCTCCTCTCCAAGTTATGCTACCCAAAGGCAGCAACTGTGTGCATGGAGTCTCTGCTTTGGCGAATATAACAAAATGCTCCAAACAGGGCAATTTAAATAACAGAAATGTGCTTCCCACAGTGCTAGTCCCTGGAAACTCAAGACCAAGGTACTGGTAGATGGGGTTCCTGAGGAGGATCCCTTTCTGGTTTGCAGATAACTCCCTTCTTGCTATATTCTCACATCATTAAGTGGAAGAGGAATCTAGATTCTTCTTTAAGTAAGTGTCTAAATCTCACCATGGGAGCTGTCCTTTCACAACTCTCAGATTAGTCACCTTCCAAAAGCCCTATCAGCAAATGCCATCAGGCTGTGAATCAGGTTTTTATTATGTGAATTTTGAAAGAAAAAAATTCAAGCCATAGTACCATATGTGCTGAGTGCACATACTCTATGCCAAACATTATTCTACCATCTTTCTACTGATTAGTCATGCATTAATCATTTATTTGCCAGAACTAGTTACATTCAATCATACACCTATGATGGAATATATCACTACAACTGTCCCTATCCTAACAATGTGAACATAAAGGCACTTAGAGATTATTCACACAACCTATCCACTATGGAGCTAATAAGTGGACACAGACCTTGGGGTCGAAGGACTACACTCTCAACTTTGGCAGCATGACATTGTCATGTGAACGTGTGCTTCACAATAGCACCTAGCAAAGTACTTCGCACATATGCAGAAACATAAACAATATAGTGTGGTTGGCATAATCAAATGTAACCAAGCTTAGAGGTTGGGGTCTGAGGAAATATCTAGTTCATTTGTTAAAATAGGAATGCTTAGGAAGGGGAGAGGTATTCCCCGTTGTCAGAGTAATCTTCTGCTGAAAAAAAAACAGAAAAACACTATTGCTTCTCAACAGAGGGAATTGCTGGATACTTCAAGGTTACTCTTTCTTCTTTTAAGCCACTTCCACACACAACATAAAGACAGTTCAAAAAAAAAGCTTTTTATTAACCACCAGGTTCTGGTAACTGTCTTGCTTTTCTGTCTGTACTTACATATTTAAAAAGAAGTGGCTTTAAAAGCAAACTATTTCCTTGGCTGGTATTAAAATCAATGATGCTCTGAAAATCATCCTTCCATTTGGGCAGCTACTGATGGCACTCATGAAATGTGTCAAACACCATGACTGGTAAATGTAAGCCAGTCACCGCAAAGAGGAAGGGAAGCTTTTCACTCAGTGCCAGGTCTTCTGCCATATGGAAACTCTGGATAAAGGGTGATAGGGAAACCAGCTAAGGCACAGCTAGAGCTGGACCTCTGAGGTTGAGCACAATCAGTAGTCACATCTGTCCAGTATCACAACCTGAAATGTGACAAAGTTTCTGTGAAACCTTAGAGTCTTTTTGCCATCCTATTAATTTTTTTTTTTTTTTTGGTAAGGGTCTACAGTGTGTGCAGTGTCTTACTACTAGACCAGACTCATAATGATCCACCTGTTTACAGCCTCCCAAGAGCTGGGATTGCAGGGGCACCCCACCATACCGAGTCTCAATTGCTGTCTCAGTATGCCCTGGAGGGGTGGGCCTTTGCATGGCAGGTCCAGGGATTGAATCCTTGGCTCCTGCAAGCAGGTGCTTAAATTCATTGAGCTAGCCATCCTATTAATTCTTATTAACCAGTTTCAAAGTTCCTTCCAATGACTACGAAAGATATTAGCTAATTCAATCAATTACTTCTTCATCCACCATTCCCAAAGTTAGCCATTAAAATGAAAACACTCCTTCCCTAACTCTGGATCACAAATTAATAAATATCTCTTTGTATATCACAAATAAGTTGTGATTTCTCAAATCTTACCTTGTTTGCCCCTCAGTAGCACTTTCATGTGTTAACACTTCTGCTCAAGACCGAAGACATTAATTAAATAATTAGACTTGAGCTCAGAAAAGTAAACAAATTCAACTGATGAATTTGTTAATTGTTCTTCCCTGCTGTGGACAGGGGCTATTGTTAGCAACAGTAATAACAGCAATGATCCAGTTTCTGAGAGAGATTTTGGATATAGAAGAAGGTAATAGAAGAGAGGCACAGAATGTTTGCTGAAAATACCAATCCTAGTATTGCTCTATTTATAACTCATGTAGGAAAGGATCAGAAATATTGTTTAACTGAAAATAACCTTCTTGTTGGGTATTTGAACTTGCGCTAAACACTAACAATTCAATTATTTTCATTAGGCTCCCAACATTTAGACATAAGATAATTTTAAATACATCTCAAGGAAACAGCAGGCTTTGCAAAAAACGGTCAAGCATTAGCACCTCTCTTCCTCTCACCAATGGGAAGATAGCACCAGAATAAAGATGAAGCTAAATAGTACAGATTGGTGTTCTAATGTTCTTACTGAATTTCTTAATAAATGAAGTATAAAGAGCAATTATCAGCAGACATGTGTACAGTAGACATGGAAGACATATGCCCGTTGACAACAGGTTTCCAATAGGAAATATGAGGGTAACTGGAAACTAAACCAAATATTTTTCTGCTGTTTGTTAATATGTCAATCACTGCCTAGTCCATAAAAATTTCATTAAAATAATGCAAACATTTCCCTATGTTCTTCATTCACATGAAAATCCCATGATATGATTTTGTGTGCTGTGTTCACAAATATAATTTCCTGTGATGTGGACAGTGTTAACTGATTCTCATGGAGGAGTCCTATGGCTACAAGTCTGGAAACAAGACCAAATCGAAACCAACGAGTGGAACTTTGGACTTGCCAATTTAAAAAAGACTTCTCTAAACAATAAGAAAGCCGGGCGTGGTGGTGCATGCCTGTAATCCCAGCACTTGGGAGGCTGAGGCAGGAGGATTATTGTGCGTTCGAGACCAGCCTGAGCTGCAAAGTGAGCTTAAGGCCAGCCTGAACTGCATAGTGAGACCCTGTCTCAAAAAGACAAAAAAAAAGAAATGGGCAAGGGAAAAGAGAACACAGGACAAATTGCCTCCAAAAAATAAGATTTTTCACAAAGAAGGAGAACCATGGGCAAAGAAATAGGGCTCACAAACCCACACTTAGGAGCTGCCTTTCCCATTCATATAATTGGAATTGACACTTGATAATCTTATCTATTTTCTTCAAAAATTAAGGCCCTGTGTAAATCCCATCTCCTCCAGTATTCATCCAGGGTCTCCTGAATGCCACGTCTCTCGCCTTGTGAATGCAGGCACCTGTGGCACTCATGAACTGTATCCTATCACCATGATGAGATGCTGTCTTAGCTCTCCAGCCAGATCAAGCGCTTCTTGAGGGCTGAAGCAGAGCTTGCATCCTTCAGATCCTCTACCAGACCTGGACATAATGTCCTGTTCATAGCAGAGGCTCAAAATAAATCACCAAGTTAACTAATCCAGTGAACGATTTTTCTTCCAGTAGTTATAGAATCTGGTCATGTTTTGTTGTCTAGAAGAGCTTTAAATATATTAAGCAAATAAAGAAAATGCTAGCATAGAAGTGTCTATTGCAAGGCCAGGTGGTTTGACAATATTTTTTGTCTTGTTTTATTTTTGCAGAACTTGGGATCGAACTCAGACCCTTGTGTTTGCCAGGGAAGCATTTCTTCTACTGCGCCACCTCCCTGGCCCATGATTTGCCAATTTAATATAAAGATCCTCTCTGCTTAATTGGATCATATTTTCTCACTGACTTCAAGCCAGGAGGAGTACATCTCCCTTTCTCTGTTGTCAAACCTTGGCTGAATGAATAAATTAAGAAATGAATAAGCAGATATATGAGACTCAGAAATTGAAAGATGACTGAAGCTTCCCTATCCTCACAATGGGCACAAAAACTCAAGGAGCATAAGGTAAAACACAGATGTGAAAGTCAGCATTACAACAGGCAAAGATAAAATTTCAAAGAAAAGTAGGATGACGTTGGCCCAATTAAAAAATGTTTTAACTGGTGAGGGTCTTGGGGACCCTTCGAATATCTGAGTTAGAGCTTGAGAAATTATTAAATATTCTAGGAGAAAGCATCAATCCAGAAAGTAAGAAAGGTGATATAATGAAAGGTCTGGGCTTTGCTCTACAGGAAGCCAGGTTCTAGTCTCAGGATAGCTACAGAGAAGATAGGCAGACTTGTGAGCATCTCTCTCTTCTTTGAGTGTCAATTTCTTTAACTATAGGTAGAAAAACCACTTTGGGCCTCAGATGAACTCTAGTATTAAATAGGATAATATGCTTGAAACTGCCTAGCAAAATATCTTGCAGAAAGTAGACCCTTAAAATTTTAGGATGCACCTGGGAAACAAAGCAATAAAATAAGAGGATAGACCATCATATTCATTGTGAAAAATACAAGGGGAATGGGCAAATGGTATATCCCAATAGTGTAGCAGAAACCTAGCATGTTTATGGCTCTGAGTTCAAGGCCCAGCCCCAGAAAACAAAGAAGAAGGAGTAATGGAATTCACATATTTCACTCACTGTCCAATATTCAAGCCTTAATGCAAATGTACACAAACACTGAGGTAAACATGACCCTACGCCCAATGGAAACTAGGGTCGCTAATTGGTTGGGTTTGACTCAGGCAGTACAAACATCAATATGTGAGATTTTCTGTGCAAAAATTAAGGGAACCCTGGGAAAATGATGATGAGTTGGTCAACTGTGGGGAGGTACAGATTTTAAGTCCTACAAAAAATCCAGGAGAAGCTAAGGGGACGATCTATATAATAAGGGGCAGGACTGCCCACAAAAAGGACTTTCAGACCCCCATGGTTCAGTGTTTCTCTTGCTCCCTATTCTGGGGATTCTGAACATTTTTTGAAAGAAGATACACTCCTCTTAAAGCTCAGACTGAAATGGAACCCTTGGCTTTGACTAAAAAACCTGGCTTTCTGTCGGGTAGAGCTGAATGCTGTTTTTCTCATTTTGAAGACGGATAAACTGAGATCCAGAGACAGGTGAAACAACTTGCTCAAATCAACCACACAGCTGGAACAAAACCCAGTTTCTTTACCTCCTGGTTCAGTATGTATTTGAGGATATCTAACACAGGCTTCAAACAGTGTTTAAATTCTATTTAACCTTAGTAGGGAATATTCCAATTACCATATTCACCCCCGGGTGTTCTCCCAGTTGAAATTTTCTTTTTTGTAAAGTAAAAGACAGACTCCCTAAGCCTCCATTCCACCCCCTTTACCAAAGCTGGCAAGAGTTAGTGCCTTCTTTGGGTTTTTGCTCAATTCAACTCAAGAAAAGCTTGAAATGTATTCCCTCTTTGTATCCGGGTAGGACTATTACAGGGCAGGGAATATCAATCACTCGTGAAAAATGCTAGGTGTCCCATTATGGTCTGATAAGTTCAGCTGCACAGCATATGCATTTTTTTTGTGCACTCTGAATAAATGGCAGAAGTCAGTTCCACATAAATTCAAAATGTATATTAGAACATGAAATCATATTTTAAGTGGATTTCAGATATTGCTTCTCTTTATCATTCTAAATACCAAAGATTAAGCTTGCCACTTGGCACTTGCAGCCTTCTCCCTTTTGATTTAAAAAGCAAACTTTTGCTTAGTCAGAGAGGAAGAGCTGTCTCCATGGCTTTTATTGTTGTGAATGAACTACGTGGAAAAGAGAGAGAGAAAATGAACTCACTTTCCCCGCTCAACTTCAAACAGTATTTATTTTCATTAGGATTGTTTCTGTCCTTTCTCAAAATGGTGCTGTTACCCAGTGGCGAAATGGACCAAAGTGCCTCTTCACCAGGTGTCTGCTCTTTTGCTACAGAATATGCTCTAATCTCTCTCTCTCTCTCTCTC
Organism: Ctenomys sociabilis; assembly: GCA_004027165.1. Taxonomy (NCBI): domain Eukaryota; kingdom Metazoa; phylum Chordata; class Mammalia; order Rodentia; family Ctenomyidae; genus Ctenomys; species Ctenomys sociabilis. The sequence continues at coordinate 141,640 of PVKA01000292.1, read as the reverse complement.
TCTCTCTCTCTCTCTCTCTCTCTCTCTCTCTCTCTCTCTCATTTAATTTTTTCAAAGAGCTCATAGACAGTGCAAGATAATAGTAAAGATGCTGGTGAAGAAATCTCCAAGTTCAAATGCCACCCCTACGGTACTTCTTGACCCTACAATCTCATCCAACCTTGTTTTCAGTGTCTATAAAATTAAAGATGGCTGCTTTTCCCAGCATCGTCAGTATTGTCCCAGGGCAAGTCTCTCTCTGGGGCGTGCTCGGGCCATAGTGGTGGATGCAGCACACAGCAGCTTTAATCCTGCGCTTGCTTTGGCTTGCTTTTCTCCACGGAATTGTTTTGCAAAGCTCATCGGCTGGTGTCCTTCTCTGTGGGAGCTCTTCAGCAGCTCCATTCCTAGCTCGCTTTCCTCTTCTTTTAAATGTCTTCTCAAATTCATTTGGATTCTTTCCTTAGAAAGCATCCCCTGGACAAGGAATAATCTCCCAAATTTGTATCTTTATCTATTTTTCCTGTGAGCTCCTCACTTACGTATCTCCTCCCTCTCACCTTCACCTGGATAATAGACATCTTAGTGGTCTCAAACCTCTTCCCAGATGTCTCCTCCTCCCTAAATAAGTGCATGGCATTCCTTTCCAAAGCTCAGGCCTAAGGCCTGACAATCAGTCTTGACAGGCCTAAGCTCAGGCCTACAGTGTGACAACCAGGTTTCACCTTCCCAAATCCATGTCTCAGGAGCCCTACCTGTAAAATCCACACTTGTCTGTCCATGCTGCTCCACTTCTGGTCCTGTGGTTTTGGCTTTGCTGTGCTCTGGGTCCCTGTGCTGGCCTCCTTGCTCTCCACCCTCACAATCCTCTATGCTCCTTATTAGAGAATTCAGAAAAAGTGAGAGGCAAAATAGGACAACTAGATCTCATCATTTGTCTGTTTAACAGCGCTTACCGGTTTCCTTTCATATGTCTACATTTAAATACACTTTTCTCTTGGTCCAATCTTACTGAGGTGCACCAGCCCTACCTGCCTCCTTTTTATTTCCTCATCTATATTTACTGCATTCTCTACATCCTTCTGACTTTATAGCTAATCCTATTTCTGCCTGAGAGGTCTCCACCACATCTGTTCCCCTGATGAGACCATATCCGACTCCATCACTCAGGTCTCTGATCAGCATCCACCCCTACAGAGCGATTTCTCTGTTGCCCTACCACAATAGCCGCAGTGCCAGTCACTCGCCAGCACATTATGCTCCTTTATTTTTGTCACAGATTTCATGACTATCCAAAATATTTATTTGTCACTCATTTATTACCTGTGTCTCCCAAATTCCATGAGAGCATGGACTTCACAGAGGTCAGCGTCGTCCAGATCCCAACACAGGAAAAGGACCAGGCACTTATGACACTCATCATTAATATCTGTTGAATGGATGAATGGCTGGCTGTTAAAGTCCCTTAATTCCCTGAATTCATTCACATTACATTGGTGAGATGTTTTTGCAGGCCTGGATAATTATAATGCAATTAGTCTGAGAGACATGCACTTAAGTTATAAGTTAACAAGTAGATGAATGACTGTTCTGAGGACACTGACCACTTGCTTGGTATCTCCAGAGTAGAATAAGTAAAGGGAAGCCAGCTTGAATGGTTGGGGCACAACTTGACTTAATATAAGAAAATCTGTTCTATTTTAAAGGTCATGAGTAACTGAGAGAGGCTATAAAGGAAGATGCTTTTCCTCCATTACCAAGGCTCTTGACAAACACTAGCCAATTATTTGCCTTAGATGCTTCAGCAATTTATTGTCATTATTATTAATGTGTTACATAATCTATAGCCTATACCATATTTTAGTCACTCTAAAATGCATATTTTTATACTCTGGTTTTTCTTCAGATCATGTAAATCTTTAGCCTTTTAAAAAATGCATATTTTCTCATCTTTGACATTAGAATTGGACCTTATACTTGACATTTCATGACAGTTGAATTGATAGCACGTTTTCTTAGCAATATAAAAAATAATGGTACTTAAGATATTGTATCTGGACTCAATAAAGCATAACAATTTATAAAAAGTCACGTCTATTGAATGATAGCTTTGGCAAAGCATTTGCAGATGTTTACTTGTCAATCCTCACAATCTGCTGGCAGGATAAGTCACATCAGGCTTATTTTATAAATAAGAAATTAAAGACCAGAGGAATTGAATGACTTTTCTTAAATTATAGTTTATAAGTGCTGAAATCCACAATGTAATCCAGATCTATATGGCTCCTGTAACAGTTCTCATCGTCAGTTGCCCATACCTGGGAGATTAAATCAGGTTATATTCATAAAACACAAAATACCCATCACAAATGAGGCATGCTATGGGTACTCACTCCCCATCCTCTCTCTCTTTTTCCTGTATGACTGCACAGAAGAGAAGAAATCTGGCTCTGGATCTCCAGTTTATAGAAAACTTCTTAGAGAGTGAGTTTGGCTGTTGGAGCTCTTAGACAGTGAGGCTGGCAAAGGAAGGTGGCATCCCAGAAGTCAGAGGGACTGTGTAGTGATCATGCCACTGAAGGGCCACTACATGAGGCACAGAGAGTGCAGCACAGTCAGCTGACTCAACATCAATCTTGAGTGGAACAACCCTAAGGAGATTAGGCTGCTCTGGGAAGGAGGTCTTCCAAGGTAGCTGACCAAGCGCAGCAGATGGAGGAACGCACTGGTTTTTCATATTGGCAGTGGTGGCTCTTATGAACCACCCATCCAACTTAAGTTCTCTGGATCATAGTTCTTTTAACATCTACATTAAAAGAAGTTCTGTTTCTTCTGCAGGATTGCCATAGAAATTATATGACAAATCCTCATGGAGCACTTTTGGTGTCCATGTCAGCTACATCATTGAATATAGTAGATATGTGGGCCTACCCTAATGTACTGGTTGATTCACAGAGTCAACTCAAGACTGAAAAGTTTCCTAGCTTAGCTAAGTGACTCAGCAGGGGACCAGGGTCCTCACTGTGTAACATCCTGAGTTCCTGCAAAAGGAAGGCAGGGTGACAGTGTTGGGTACATGGCAGACACTGTAAGTGAGGGAAAGAGGCTTGCACTTCTCCTTCTGCTCTTGCTGCTTTTGCTGTCTTTTGCTGTCTTGAACTATTGTCTCTCTGTCTGTTGCCACTCTGCACTGAAGAAGCCAGCTGATTATGGACTGAAGCCTCCACAAACTGTGAGCTAAGGGAACCTTTCCTTCCCTAATTTTAGATGTTAGGTATTTTGTCTCAGCAATGAGATAAAAGTAACCAACACCTCTCATTCAGCCTGCTTTTTAGTTTCTGGTACTGACATAGGTGCAGTGCCTATTTTTCTCATTTTTCTTTATTAGTACACGTTAGCGGTATGCAGTGATAACATTCGCCATGGAAAGCTGGTCCATGTACATAACATACCTTAACACTTTTACTTCCCTTTCTCTGCCCTTCCTCCTCCAGCCCACCCCCACCTCTTGGTCCCCTGTTCACTTCTAAAGGCTCGATCTCCATAGAACTATTAAGTAGAAGTAGTTACATGAAATAGTAAAACAGGAACTGGTGTCCAGTCAGAAGTCACCCAGGAATTCTGAATGCAGTACCAAGCTCATCCCTATGCCCAGGTGTCCTCTGGGACACCTTTCTTCATAAAAGGACAATCTTTCTTCATAAAGATTGCTGTGGGTTGCTGGCCCCTCAGGTCATGCCCAGTCCAGTGCTCTTCTCTCAGAGAAGAGAGACTTCCTGGCCCCATGCCTTTCCAGTCTCCACAGCATGGCTGTTTGTCACATAGCCTTCACCACACTCTGAAATGCACATTTTACATGTGATTTCTTATTTGTCGCTCTATTGCCCACTAGAGCCTCAGTCTCATACCAAGAGTTGGTCTTGGGGTCTGACATTTGCAGGGCTGAGCACTGGTGGCACATCTTCCCTAGCTAGAAGAAAAAGGGGCCAAGTGTGTATACTTTGAGCTCAGGGGCGAGGCTGGGGATGTCTGGAACAAAACACTCAGATTGTTGCCACCAGAGGCCAGTGGGGTGTGGTACTGACCTAGCAGAAGGCTTTGGAGATAGGCTCCCAGATCTTGCAAAGATAAATGGCTTCCTTTCATCCTGAGACCTACAAACTCTCAGAATCAATGTTTGCAAATCACTAAACACTGAAGACAACAAAACCACCAAGAAAGCAGGAATGGGACTGAGGCAGGAGGTGATGGATCCTGGTCTGCTGGACAGCATCACTCCTCTGAGAGGATAAGCGTGGGAATGAGAACAAATGAACCCATGCAATGTATTTAGTCTCTAAAAATCTTCTGACAGTATTTCAAATCCAGCACCACTAAGACACCAAGTCCTTCTAGGACTGTGAGAAGTAGCCTGACAAGGCAAGGGGAATCAATGAATCAATACATTATTTATTGAATACTTGTGACATACCTAACCTTTGTCAGGTAAATTGGCTTAAAGATAAGATGAGGTACAAGGAGTGGGAGCCCCAGAAGCTACGCTGATATTGGCCTTGTCTAATATTTTTCATACATGATCTGGATACCAGCATGCACCTAATTGTCCAGCTCTGCTGAGCAAAAAAAAATCTTCAGTTTTACAAAATGCTGAGCTGATTGAATAAAAGGGCAGAAGGAGGTCACAATAATACCTGGAGCTCAGAAGAAAAAAAACAGCAGAGGAACAGCTTTGTGAGGATGGAAAAGGGTCATTGATCTGGCAAAGAGTGAACTAAAAAGCTAAGGGAGCGGGCACCACATTTGCCTTGAGCTGCCCAGCTCTGGGCCAGAGTCTGGTGCACCCACCAACAGGTGTGAGTTTTGTAAAACAGACTGGAAAATGCTTGCGCAGCTCAGATGTTCCCTGCACTGCGTCCTCAAGGGCCCAGTGGGAACAAGCTTATAACTAACCTTACGTTCTTCCCTCCCGAGACCTGAGGAATAGCAGTCAAGGCCGCAGCCTCCTGTGATGATGGTGGGGTAGTGGATCCACAGCAAGAGTTGTGTCTCTTTTGGTGTGGACAAAATGGCTAATCTTTGTCACTGGGAAAGCCAAGATGCTCCTGTTACCCCCATCCTGGAACACAGGACCAAACAGCTGAAGACTTTCCCTTGTTCCTCAACTTAAAATAACCATTTGACCAGCTGGATGTCATCGGCTCTGACATTGCACCACTGAAACTGTACCACGGGAGCTCAGCACTGACACCACTGTGTGTTGTCAAACTTCCTCCCTGAGAGAGGATCCTTAGATAGAAGCCTGGAGCTAAGTAGCCACAGAAGAAGAGAAGAAGCAGAAGTGCTTCCTTAGGGTCTTGCTTTTGAGAAACACTGGCTCTTTCCCTCAGAAAACCATGTGCTTCTGAGAGGGATGAGTCCAAAGACTGCCACCAGAGGGGAGGATGAAGGGGTTTGACCCCAGTACTGTCCACACCACCCCATGCCAGGGCCAAGTCCAAAGTGCTCTCTGCCTGGAGGGAGGTGTAGCAGAATATGGGCATAGATCTCTGAATATACAAGGGAAACAGCTGCTCCTTGGAGGGGGAGTGGCCAGAGGAGTTTGTTAGAGCCGCACAGCTCCTCTCCAACTAAAGGATTCTTGAGAATCTCCTGACTGGCCCTAAGTTCAAAAGAGCATGATTCTGGATTGGAATGCTCAAGAAAGAAGCATACAGCCCTGCTAAATGACCTACAACTCGGTTAGCATAGGAATCTAAAATGTCATTGTCCCAGTGACTCCACTAAGTGGCCCCTGGTCAAGACTGGCTGTGGACTCTGCCACCTCTGAGCTTCAGCTCATACTCACTAATTCTAACCCACCGCTAGCTAAACATCAAGCCCACCATTTTCTCTTCCCTGCCTTCAAGACCTGTCTCTGAGCCAGCTGTGCTGTTACTAGCACTCAAGTAGGCTGAGGCAGGAGGATCCCAAATGTCACAATTTAGCAACTTAACAAGACCTTGTCTCAAAATTTTTTTAAAAATATGGTGGTGGGGGTAGGGGGGGTGGAGGTGGGCTGTACTCAGCCTCTTACCTCCCTGAGCCCTGGTCTTCTCACTGAGGTCACAAAGCTGACTGGACCTACCTTATCACTGAAGTTGCTCCAAGAGACTCTGAGAGGATCATTAGAAAGGAAATGAGGACCGGACTCTGTCCCTTTCCCACTGAGGCTAAACTATAAGTGGGAAGCAAAGAGAGAGAAGCCATTTCCAGAGGTCCAGGATTCAGTTCACGGAAGGTCAGGAAGGAACGGCAAGCAGCGGCCCGTCCCTGGGTGCCACATGCACGTGCATTTGCATGTGAGGCTCCCACTGAAGGGAAAGAAAGGGAGCCCAGAAGCCAGGCCAGCTGAGTGGGAATCCCAGCGGTCTCCCAACAGTTGGCCCTGGGCCTGATTCAACCTCACCAAAGCTTTCTCAAAGCCTTACAGTGAGGTCCATGTTAGCTACCAGGCAAGGTTCTCCAGAGTACACAGGCTGCATCAGTGTGCGAGGGACAGGTATGGTGAACATCTGCACCCTTGTTGACAGTGAAAGAGTCACTGCCACTAAGCACCTCAAACTATGCCCCTTTGCTTCAAGTATTCCGATCTCCTCAGGCCAGCCGATGCCAACAGCAATGCTGGAAGTTTCCCTTGATTTCTTCAGTTGCGTGGCTGTGACTGTCTCAGTGTTGTAAACATTTTGCATTTTATGCTCAGTTTTCCTTTGAGAAAGAGCCAAAAGTGACACAGGGCCAGATCCAGGAAGCAACGTAGGGGTTTTTTTAAATGAATAATTGAAATGAATAATAATTCGATAATAATAATTGAATGAGGACATACTGTTATGGCTTTTACTTGACACAAATTGCTATAAACATTTTCCATGCACTTCTGACACTGAGGCAGCCATAAAAAGACACTCCCCGAACAGAGCTTCCAGAAGTGCTTCAGAAAGTCACAAGAACATGGGACAAGTGTCGTCGAAGGAAGCGGGAGCATTCTGAAGGGAAATGCCTGCAGGGCATCTTTTACTATATTTTTTTTTAATTTTTACTTAAACGCACATTGTGATACTGATCACATGTTATATGTAAATAGGCTTTCCTGTAGACAAAGCTCTTCATAACATGAACCACCCCCCTTACTTCCTTCGAATGGCATTTTCTGCCATGCCAGAAATGTCTAAGCATATTATCACATTTTCTTCTAAAAGTAATAATAAAAAATACAGGAAAACATACACCAAGAGCATTTTTCTCATCTTCTTTTCTTGCCATGTTGCAGCACTGGTTTGGAGATGCATCAGGGGAGTCATAAAATATTCTTTATTTCCTCTTGAAAAAACAAGGGCTCTAGGGATCTGGATGCTCCCTGACCCCCGTGATCCACAACAATGCTGATTTGTGTGTGTTTCCACTAAATGATGCGCCACACTAGAGAAAAGATTTGTTTTGAAAAACAGCTACTTCCAAAAATAAAAGAGTTTATCAATTCCAATCATTCTTAACCAAAATCGGTTGTCAAATTGCAATGGCTGAAATGAATTTAACCACATAAATCCAGCTCTGTTGCAGAATATCTAATGTAGGACAGTTGTGCCACAGGGCCCGGCTGGGGTTCACCAAATCCATTTAACATCAGTACTTTTGTGTTATAATGCAACCTATTAACAACAGTTGACTGACATTAGATGAAGGCAGGCTGAGCATCAATTAAAAGAATATGCTGACCTCTCTGAAAATTAAGAAGCAGTTTGCCCCACATTCACCAATGGGAAATCGGAGTAATTACTGTGGTGTTATGAAACCCATTTACTTGACTAATAGACAGCAATATTTTTTCACTGCCACAAAAAGCCAGCAAATACATTATGATGCTGTAGCAATATTGATATTCATAAAATCTCATTAGGCCAACTGCAAGTCAAACATTAGCCAATCATGCTCCTGATTCCTACTTACAGATCAAAGTTAAATACGTGCTTTAGCCAGTTAGAAAGAAAATTGAATTTGAGATCCGCATCGCTCTCATTAAGTACCACTCTATTAGGCTGTGTTTAAGACAAACAGCCCACGGGGAGCCTTTTCCAAACCAATGAGAAGGCCTCCTTCCCATCTCAGACTTGAAATACCACAACTGTTCATTTAAACAAACACATTTTCAAGCAGGCTGGGGTTCCACTGCCCCACCTTCTCTATCCTTGCTCTTTTCCCCTTAGCAACATGAAGACTGTGCTGGGACCCAGTGATTCACACTCTGAGCATGCACACCTCTCTCTGTATTGCATTCCAGAGTAAAATAGCCAACTGTCCCCCTCACGTGTTCATTCCCCCTCTTTGTCTCATAGCACTTCTTAATTAAAAAGAAAGACAGATAAACTCATGTGGACAGGTGGGGCCTGCAAGCTGAGCTCTGGGGCAGAAGAAAACCTCCATGTCCCCTGTGTCAGAGGGACCTGGGTATCCTTTTCCAGGAGGAGATGGCATTTTAAAATTCCAGAAGGCAGCACAACTGCAGCAGCACTGGCAGAACGCATCTCCCTTCCTGCTGGGATTGTTCAGCGCCTCTCCTACATCATTTATAGTCCACAGCTGGAGGCGGCTCCACGGGGTCACCCCCGCCAGGACAGCATCACCCAGGGGCCGACAGTTTGGAGCTGAGCGGCTCGTCCTAGTCTCTGACCTAATCTCCAAAGCGCTCAGACAGCAAGGGGCTGACTGGCTTCCAGTCTGTCCTTCCAGATTACTTTGCCTTGGAGCCTCTGTTTTAAAGCCGCTGAGCACTCTGTCACCTCACGTGCAGCTTCCACCCTTTGGAACTACAGCCTGTGAGGAAAGCATTGTTCAGCCTGCTCTCTTGTTCCTCTGCACAGACTAGAAAGTAAATATGCCTTCTGGCTCCACATGTTGGAGATCTAGAATCTGCATTAAAGGAAGGAGAGGAGGTAGGCGGACTCGGGTGAGGTAAGGATACTGTGTCAATGTGACACATTGCACAGCAAGTGTATTATGTGACTGAGCACAATTACTTGGGAGGGCAGGGGCACCTATGGCAGAAGAATCGAGGTCCTTCCAACTTCTCTGACATAGCTAGGAATAATAATCATAATGACCTTTTGGTCAATATTTAACTTATTTGACTCCTTTTTAAAGCTCAAAAACACGGAAGTATTTGCAAAAAGTGAAATAACAGAAATAAAATATTAAGTCAACCATGGGAGCATAGGCTTGTAATCTGCTTACTCTGGAAGGCTCAAGCAGCAAGACCACATGTTCAAGCCCAGCCTGTGTAGCTCGGTAAAAGCCTATCTCAAAATAAAAAAAATGAAAAGGGGATGTGGATGGAATGCAGTGCAAAGGCCATGGGTTCAGGGCCCGGGACTAAATACAGTGGTACCTCGCTTCAAGAACACTTTTGTTTGCAAGTAATTTGGTTCACAAACAGAAGCATTTGCTGCCATTTCACTTTTGTTTATAAACTCTGCAATGAGTGGCAAACATGACCATGACCACGTGGCCATCTTTCCAACACAAACATCTTTTCCAAAATCATAGAACACTGTGTGTGTGTGTGTGTGTGTGTGTGTGTGTGTGTGTGTGTGTGTGTGTATTAAAGTCTTTCTGAGTGCAGCAGCTGAGGTTCGATCACTGTTGTGTAGTGCCATCCCTACCCCCCCAGGGCACCCTGAGATGGTGATTGAGACTGGTCATGGTGGTACACACCTATAATCCCAGTGTTTGGGAGGCTGAAAGCAGGAGAATCACTCCAAGTCCCTTCGGTGTAGTGAGACCCTGTAGACCCCATAGACCTTGACCTAAACACATTAAAATATATATGTAAATAAATAAAAAATCTTAATGACAGAAATTTCAAATGGGTTGTCATGATTTCTACTACACATGCACATCAACAAATGAATTTTAGTTAAAAGAATATTGTATTAAAAGACTTAATACGATGCTACTGTTTGGGATCCTGTATTTAAAAGGATGTGAAATTTGATCAAAGTAAATTATAGCAGTAACAAGCATTATCTATCAGTATTAGCAGGTTTTGATGGAAATTTTCAATCTGTGAAACTTTAGTGATAAGAATTCTCTGAATTTCATTGCATCTCTATCCATGAGATAAGCAAAATTCTGACTCTTCACTCTGTATATCACAGAGGCCAGCAAGACGCAAAGGGAGAGTGACTTATCCCCATGCACATGCGCACACACGCGCACACACAGTTATGTGGACAAGTGAAGGCCAGTGTGAAAATACCAGCTTTACAGTCAGCCCCTGGGCTCTTTTCAGAAAAGGCTGATTCTTGAAGTGGGTCAGGAGTCACAGTAACTTCTAGCCAAAGAGTAAAGAGGGTATGGGAAAATAAGAGAATGACTTTACAACGGACCTGACAGCACCGCCTCAGCCAGATGGTCAAGTGCAGTGTCAGTGACGATAAGTCACACAGACAGTCTGAGCGTAACCTTGATGGGATGTCATAAAATAGGCACTTTCCCTTAGTGGTCTTCCTCCCCAAAACCCATAAGCCCAATCCAATCATGAGAAAAGCATCAGACAAATCTCAACTCAGGGACACTCTACAAAATGTCTATCTGCCTCAAAATTGTCAAAGTCACCCCAAAGAAAGAAAAGTCTAAGAAATGGCTATAGCCAAGAGGAATATGTGACAACTAAGTGCAGCGTGGTGTCCAGCATGAGATCCGGGAATAGAACAAGGTTATCAGGTAAAAAATAGCAATGTATGAATAGAATATTAACCACCTCATTAATACTGAGGTAACCAGATGAACTCACTGATGGTAACAAGTACACAATGTTTATGTAAGATATTAATAGAAGAAGCCAGGAGCAAAGGCAAATGGGAGCTCCGCACTATCTTTACAATTTTTCTGAAAATCTAAAAATATTCAAAAATTTGAGTTTTTTGTCTTTAAATACCCTGTATCAAAGCCATATAGGTGATCAAAAAAAAAAAAAAAAACCCTTCACGTCAGCAGAGTGAGCCTTATTCCAGAGCAGAGGAGGCAACTTAACTGTACATCCCTTACACAGGTCATCATAACAACCAAGACCTTCGTCAGCTAGACATTTAGCAGCTGTTATTAAAGCAACCAACGGGCCATCCATGATTTGTGTGCAATCCTTCCTTGCCATTGAGCAAGTTAATAAAAGAGCAGATGCAACAGCTGCTAAGGAAACGGAAAAATAAGTGAGCTTTAGAAGGCAAGGATGACTGTGCTCCTCCCTGGTCTGTGAGTCGAACCCCAGTCACCCTCCACTGAGTGGTGGTGATGGGTAAAACTCAGTTTAATCCCTCACAGTTGGGGGGTGTGCAAGGCAACAACTCCAGCCCTAGAGTGTCTGCACCCAGCGTGAAAGAGATCCTAAAATTGCAACTTTAAATGCCTTGGGTATTGACAGAGCAATCCAGGTAGCAGCTAAGTGGACATTAATGTACTATAAAGTACCTGTTGGAGCTGCACAAACTAAATTATTTTCCCTCCTACCTATACACCAAGAGGGCATAATCTACTGAGGGGAAAAAAGAATTCTTGATTTTTAAATTGAGCTAAATTGCCATGCCATGGGTGGGAGTAGGCAAGTGAGACTCCAGTTGGCAAAATGCAATGTACCATGCTTCTCTGAGCTGGCTTGGTTTTCAACTCCATGACACAAAAGCCCAGGGTGACAGCTTGTCAGATGCTCTGGGCCAAACCCCGTTTACTCAGATCCTCTACCTGCTTGGTACAGAGCAGCTACCTTCTCTCTCATGGAACCATAGTGCTATCTTGGTTTTGCTAGGGACCTGAAAGCTGCTGTAGCCACTTGATCATTTGACACCTGGCCCATCAAGGATTCCTTCATCCCCTTGCTGGGACAAGGACTTCACTATTTTTGAGGTACTGTCAGAGAGTGCTATCGCCCCTGCTTGAGTCCATCACAGTGGCATTCTCCTTTCTTTCCCTGCACTGAAGCCATCTGTCTTGGTTACGTCTCTCCCATTGCTGAGACAAAATACCCAACAACCATGTTTAAAAGAGAAAAGGTTTATTTAGCTGACAGTCCATAGTCAGCTGGCTCTAAGACAGGGCAGGGTAGCAGAGAGGCCACCATCTATGGCAGTAGGAGATACTAAAGAGAGGAGGGGGATCAAGCCTTTTTTGGCTCCTTATAGTGTATGCCGGCTACCTACCCTAGCATGGGCATAAAACTCACACCCCTAATCCCAGCATTAGATTCTAAATCAGTCATAAACTCTAGATTCATCCTCCTCAGAAAAAGCCACCCCTCACCTGATGAGTGCACAAGAATTTGAAAGAACACCCAGATCCAAATCATGACACCATCTGACCTCCCTGCTGCCTTCCCACACCATGTACTCTCTGCCACAGGGCTTTTGCAGTTGCTTCTGCCTGAAATGCTTTCCACCACATACTCAAATAAAGTGAAACCTTACCTTCTTTATTTTATTGCCCAAAGTTACATTCCAATGAAGCTTTCCCCAAGAACTATATTTAAAATTCTCCACTCCTCCTTCCCTCCCTCCCCAATAAACTATCCTCCTTAACCGCTTGGTTTTTCCTATAGCATGAGCCATCACACTATATATTTTACTATGTACTTTTATGATCTTAGTCTTTCCTCTGAGTAGGGGATTGACAGCAAAGTCCTGGAGACCAGGCTCTTCGTACACCATTCTGCTCAGCACTCAGGTCTGCAGTAGACACATCACAGCAAACACAGGCTCACTCATGAATCACTTCTTAATTCTTTAACCAGCTTTCTTTTTGATGAGCAAGTCATGTACCCATCACCCAAACAGGCTACCCCTATAAAATCACCAATTCAAGAACTCAGAATACCCTGCATGGTGTGCTATTATGGCGTTCTTAAACCAACAAATCGCTTTAAGATACTTACACATTTCAAGTGATGATGTCACAGAGTCCTTTGATTTCTTATGCAGGTTTTATGTGGGAAACTCACTAACACATGAGCGATTCACCTGTCATCCATCTCCTTTTCTCTTTTGCACTGCACTCAGGACATAGCTTCCTTATGGGGAGTGTCAGGGCACCAGTCAGTCATTGTCTTACTGTTGTGTTTTGAGTCAACGTAGAGGGCTGAGGCAGGATTTTCCAACAATATCCTTTACTAGAACCAAAACTATCCTCTAAGATTATCAGGGAAATAAAGGCAAACAAGGCCTCCCAAGATACATCATCATGTGAGTGGCACAGAGAATTTTCAGAGCAATCTCTGCTCCTCTAGGAATTCCCAATAGGAAAGCAAGAAGTCATTCAGCTAAACCCCTAACTCAAGAACATTTTAATGACTGAGCCCCCCAAGGAAAGAGACTCCTTCATCAGGCATCCATTTGCTCCTGCTTAAAAACATTTGTTGAGCATCTACTTTCTGCAATCATGTGCTAGGAGTTCAGAATAAATAGGTGCATTAAACGCAGGGCAGCTCAGAAGAGTTGTGGCCTTCCCCCCAGGGGCTCAGTAAGATTCAAATAAGAGATTCCCTCCTTTCACCCTACATCCTAGCACAGAAGTAGAAGAAGCTCAGGCAAGCCCACAAGTCTGCTTCCCTCCAGGACTCCTGCAGTAGGAGAAAAGCCTGGAAGCCTGCTCCTGGTGGCTGTGGACGGGAGCGACCAGCCTGCCCTATATGTTACCCAATGCCTGAAGGACCCAGAGCTGGGCACTGACTTCGCTGTCAGTCCCCTTTCTCTCAGGCAGTTCATCCCTTGAAATCAATAGGTAGGAAATCAATAAAATGCAAATATGGCACTTTACCCTTGCTGGTTTAGACATTCTCCCTTCAATCCTGAAAACACTGCAGTGTTTCCTTCACACCAGCCCCATTGGAGACTTAAAAGCCTCTTCAGATTTTTTGCCATCTTACCATTCTCCTTGGCATTAATGTGAAGCTGTTTTGGAGTTTATCCGAAGAAGACAAGTTTTCCACAACCCAAGGAAGCTGTGTCCTGGATTCAACCAACCATTACTTTTTACGCATTAGATTTTAGTCCCTTTGAGTGTTCCCAAGGGGCCAGCAGAAGACCATATATGGAAGTGGGCATGAACAGGTGGCATTCCCTTCCATCATTGTCACAGACAGCCTAGGAAGGGGCAAGTTTTCTGTCTCTGGAAGCATCTAGACAGAAGGTAGATAGAATGTCTTAGCACCAGTACAAGGCTGCCCCTATCTGAGGTTCTGTTATTTAGAATGAAGGTGACAGGTGCTGGGGAGACAATTCAGTGGAATAAGCATTTGCCTCACAAGCATAAAGTCCTGAGTTCAACCCATGATACCACCAAAAAAAAGAGATAGTTTTTAAATGAAGGTGACAGAGCCGTATGATTTTATGAAAGCACAGTAGTAATGGACAGCATTAGACTGGGCAAATAATCCCCTCCCCAAGTGATTATCAGCAACATTTAGAGAGGACAGGTTGCCAAGAACCATACAATTTGGAGCCAAAGAGATGGAGTTGGAGAGCATTCATGCACCAGAGACAACATCAGAACATAGCAGCTGCAGAAGGCTGAATGCTCAGGATGTACTGTGAGGAGAGGGCCACCAAAACAGGATGTGGAAGTCACAACTGAGGTCCAGTGACATTTCTGCCATCCACAAGAATCTCAAACAGGTGAAATAGCCTCTTTACGAATGTCAGAGTTGCAGAAATGGTAAGAGAGGAAGAAGCTCAGAGATGGGTTATGAAGAATAGAGAACAACCCTAGTATAACAAGCAAAAAGCAGAAATACAAAAGGAAACGTACAACTAAAATCAATTGAGTCAGATAAAGCAAAGTGAATGGCATATGCTGCAAGATACTAATCAGCTTTTCTTCTGGATGGTTAACAACCTAAGATCACAAGTCAGAATTGGAGAAATAGAAGAGCCACAAGGCCTGCCAACATTTTGGCCTTAGCCTTTCAAGGTCAGCGAAGACTCAGGACATAGGAGAACCTGTACTGCAACATCATGAAACTCAGGTGAGCTCCAAATTTTCTGAACAAGGAGATTATGGAGCCACAGAGGAAAGAGACTGAAGTTCTATAGTGTGCCTGGGGAGAGTCACATGAAGAGAAAACTTTCTCTTCACAGAGAGCAAACTGGCCAAGCATTGGCAGTGACTCATCCACATGGATGACACAGACAAACGAGCCACAGAATAATGTACAGGACTACAAGATAAACCCTGAGAGGACTTCACTGACCACATAAGAAATATAAAGTACATGTGTTGGTATATAAGTCTTGTTCTATCTAGGTCTTAACCATCCAGCAGAAAAGTATAAAAATGAAGTATACATCACAGGGCCATAATATTAAGCTGAGCTGTAAATGGCTATGGTTGACAACTTCTTTGAATAACTCACTGTTATTGTTGTGGAATGCTGGACTGTGTTGGATTGTGGTGTCAAGTTCAAGCACCTAAGTTAGTTGAATGACAATGGAGTGACCACCTTTGACAGGTGTAGACAAAGGAAGGGGTATAGAAAGAAAAAATCATGATGTGTGTGTATAGACAGTGCAGTTGGGATAAATAACGTGCTTCTACATAATCCTATGAGAGGCAAGATCTGCACTAACGGTGGTTGGACAGGATGTTGTGTCGGCTTCTAGTACTATGGTCATCCACTAGGAAAATAATTATTGAATTTTTGATGTAATTCAGGTATAAAAAATAAGATAAGTAAGCAGCTACACTCTTAATTTACTGATAAGAGACATCTGCTAAAATAACATCTGTAAATATAATATCATGTATGCACCTTGTACGATACCAGGACATTATGAAAACAGTTTGCAATATATTAATTTAGCGAATCTGTCTTGTTGAGGTGTCTTGAAACTGATTGATATTTGTACTTCAATAAAATAAAAAAATAAAGTACTATATATTAATTAAAAAAAAAAGAATAGAGAACAACCACACAAAGTAGGACAGTCTGTCTCTGTGCCATCTGAAATTATCAGCATATTGTTTAGTATTATTAGCTCATTTCCCCTGATTGGTATAATTTTATAGGTCATCAACATGGAAGGAAGTACTAGATGTCCACAAAACACTACATCCAAGAGGTCCAACCCTACCCAGAGCACCGGGCTAGCCTGAACATCGAGCTAACTCCTGAGGGACCCTTTGGGCGTGTTGTAGATACCTGGCTGAGCAGACTTCTAGGCAGGCTTGTCACCACATAGAAAAAGCATTTTAATGACAGCTCCATTCCATGCAGCATCCAGCTTTGCTACTGCAGGGAGAAAGCCAGGTCAGCTCCAAGTGGGCCGTGCAGACCTGTCATTTTGATTGCCGTCACTCTAGGTACCACAATTCTTGGACTGATATTCACCTCAAACTTAGCATATATATGAGTCACTTGCAATTTGGAGGTAGACCAACAACAACAACAAATTTCAAACTGTCAGAAAACTGCAGCCAAAACACCCTGAATAAGGTTATGTCAGATTCACAGGGTACACATTTCCCACACACTTGAGCCAGCATTAGCTCCCCAGAGTGGCTGTGCTATCCCACTAACTGCGGAAACCAAGGGCCACATGAGAGGGAAGAATAACAGGCCCAGCCATGCACTCGGATCCATCCTATAGATTACACATGTGCACACACACACACACAAAAAAAAAAAAAAAAAAGTGACTCTGGTGCAGTTTATCTTCACTATTTCTCAACCCTTTCTGACTAGAAGAATCATCTAAACAGTTACTAAGCACCTAAAGGCTCAGCAGAGTCTCAGGCCTTGCTTCTGAAGTGTCTCAGGTAATACGTCTCAGAAGACCAAGGAACTCTGGATCTTCACAGGCATCCCCGCTGACTCCCCAGAGCAAGAAGGTCTGCAGAGTGGACATCGCAGTGGCCCAACTGTTTGCTGTCGGTTTGGTCTCCTAACAAGATCTCACTGAAGCCCTGATAGCTTCTCAGAAGCTCCCTGCAACACAAAGCTTCCTGCTCTACCCTTCCCACCTCGGTGTGACAAAGTGATGGTTATGTCCTTTTCAAGATGGACAACAAAACCCAGCAAGCCAAAAGAAGTGCTCCAGGAGTTGGATCTGGGCTCCAGCCCAGGCCTTCAGATGACTGCTTATGACCTTTTCCCATGACCTCATGGTTGCCTCAGTAATCTCCATTACTCCTCTATCAACAGCTCTGAGCCCCATCATCCAGGCCCACAGGGGGTCTCATCGTGGGATCTCCCCAGACTAATTGGGACATGTCTTTCATAGCTGCAAGGAAAAGCTGCATTTCAAACAGGATGTCACCGGCTGGAAATGTCCCTCTGCCCAACACAAGTCCTCTTCAGACATCCTGTGAAAATGTCCTAAGAATGCTCTTGCAAAGCGTTCATTTTCTCCAGCAATACTAAATACAATTGTCGCCCTGGGATATTGTAGTGCAGGGCCCAGTGTATAACTTATAAAGTAACCAGTGCTCCAGTTTGCTACAGTGGCTTCCATATATATGTGTGTGTGTGTGTGTGTGTATATTCAGTTTACAAGCTTCACTGTTGGGTAAAAATGCTATTAGAAAACATATCATTTACCCAATAGACTGAAATGGATCCCAAGGAGCTATTCCAGTCTATCAGGTAATTATGGGGGAAACCCTGTATTATTTACTGGAGAAAATGCAATGCCGCCCTGGGAGGTGTGGAACTTCAGTCCTGCTCCTTGTGATAAAGAGATGATCCTATTTGGTAATAACAACTATTGCATGTACTCTGATTTCTGGTAACATTTTTTATCTTTTTGTTGCTTTTCCTTTATTTTATATATACCTAGTGGCCCCAAGGTATATATAAGGAATAAGATATCTTCAAAGCTCACTTTAATGACATTGACAGCTCCTCTATTTCATGATGACCACATGACCACTGACACAGGCAAATACAATTTCCTCTTGTCTCTCAGCTTCTTCAAAGCTTACAACTTATATCACAGACTGGACTAATCTGTCTTCCAATGCAGCCACCCCGGGGATGCTGTCTAGAAACTCAGCAACAAGGACTTACACTCCTCTGGTGTGCTCAAGTCCTGAGGATCCCTGGGCTTAGGCTTTGCTTCTTTTCCCAAGAAGCGACTCCCCAGATACATAAGCCTGGAGTGCTGCCATCGGTAATGCCTGAATCCCAGGAGCCACACTAGCCCCTGAGTTCTCAGTACACACAATCGGTGTGCGCTGCTCCACCAGGCCCCAGCTCTGGCGTGCTCGAACTCAGTCACTGCTATTCACTGTCTTGTCCCCAGCACTGACACAGGCCAGAGCAGCCACTTCAACTTGTGGTTTTCTTTTCCTTTTTTCATAAGATGCCTCACCTGCCTGATTACATGGCTTTTACTCTTGAATCTCCATATTCCCCCATAGGGCTGCCACACAACCAAAAGTATAATTGAGAGCTGGGAGTGTAGCTTAGAGGGAGAGTCATGGTCCAACAGAGGTCTGTGTTCAATCCCCAGCAGCACAAAGCAGAAAATAACATAAAATAAAATGAATAAAAAGGAGGGAATGTATCACTGTGAAGGTAGAATACAATAAAGGGGAACCATGAGGTTTGCTCCAAGGCAGAAAAGCTTGAAAATCATATTAGGAAAGGATAGTAAGATATTAGAAAATACACACACACACACACACACACACACACACACACACACACACACACACGGACTAAAACCTATTCACTTAAAATGTATTTCCTGGGCCAGCGAGATAGCTCAGAGACCAAGCACCTGCTTTGGCAAGCACAGGGACCAGGATTCAGTCCCCAGTCCTGCAAGCCCCACTGGCCCAGCCCCTCAGGCTCATTGAGCTGATGACTGAGTCTGGGCATGGGGCCCATTCCTGTAATCCCAGTGCTGGGGAGGCTGAAAACAGGAAGATCACTACAAGTCTGAGCTGCATGGTGAGACCCTGTACCAGATACAAACATGAAGCATAGGTAAAGTGGATTTCCTGGGCATGAGGGGCATGCACAGCCGTGTACTGGGCTCACCCTCCCAGGTGGGGAGGGTGCTTACTCCATAGGTAAGACCACAGAGCACTGCTAATGGCTGCCTTCCTCGGGGAGGTGCAACACACACTAAGAAAGCAACATCAATAAAGCCGAGCCAGAGCTCCACATGGAGACGACAGACCTAGAGACAGAAGGCAGAGCCAAGAGAGAAAGGCCCAGAGGTAGGGAGGGAGAGCAACACACCTCACACCACCAGCGTGAGGCCAGCTTGTCCTATTTTATACATTCTGCAAAGAAGTCAGCCCAACGTTCTCTTGAGTTTTGGAAATGCCTACAAAACTCAGCCCTTCTGATACTCTGCTGCTCCACAGCACTCAGCACAGGGCTTGGTAGTTGTCAGGCCATCCGTGAGTTCTAGGCACCTCAGTGCTCAGCAGATGCCAGGCATTCTGAGAGGTGACAGGCACACAAGTGACAAGACATGCTTGCTGTGTCTTTAAGAACTTTGTTTTCTATAAGAGACAAGCAACAGGGTTAGTGGTCATTGTTCCTACAACTGGGATGTCTTAGAAGTAAGGAGTGAATGAACCCCATCTACACAGGCTGACGTAGATTCCATTCCAGAGAATCCTCTGCAATTTTGATCATTACCTTTATGGAAATTGGTTCCTGTCTAAGTCGTAAACTGGTTGTCTTATGGTATTATACTCTGGCCATTAGCATGCATAATTCCCTCTGAGAAAAAAAAACCACACCTGAAAACAAAACATACTGAGTGGCAGAATTTGGGTTAAAAGGATGCCTTTGAAGACATCAGACAAATGAGACACAACTGACCCATAACCACCACTCCTCTTTTGTTTGCTGAACTGAGGAGTGAATCTAAGGATTTATGTTGAGTTACAACCCAAGCCCCCTTTTTCCACTTATTTTCTGAGACTGGGTCTTGGCCTCAAACTTTTGATCTGCCTGCTTCAGAATGCTAGGGTAACAAGCATGTTCTGATAAGCTCGGCTCACTCCTCATTGTAATATTCACTTATTACTCACTTACTGCTTGCAACTCACTGAGGTTTGAGTATGAATCTATTCCATGCCTTCTCAAGCCAAGTGCAGAAAATAAACAAGAAGTACTTTTATTAGCAGATGCTTACTATGTCGATCTCCAAGTATCTGTATAGTAATACAATGCCTGTAATAAGTAAAAGCCATGAGTTCTGAGTGCTATATTTCTATTATTATTTTTATCAACATTGCTGAAATAACACTATAAATATATGTGAGTCTATACAGTAAGAAAAAAAACAGCAAATGTGTTGAGCTCTTTCTTGGAAGAGCTAACATTTGAAAGACATTTATTATTCTTTTTTTAATCTGACTTTGTACAACAACACAGCATGCTCTGCAATCTTACTTGAAGCAGTTAGCTGTAGGGGGAAAGAAAGTTGAATATTTCTTGGAAAATCCTGTCCATTTCCACTTGCTAATGCACAATCTAAAATGACCATTTCTATGCACAATCACTTACCCTATGCATAACACTTAACTCTAAAATTATCACTAAGAGGTATTGCCAGGGCCAGCATTTGAGCAGAGTTTTGGTGCAAATGCTAAAACATTTCTACAGGTAATAAACACTCAACAAAGTCCCCTTTGTTAGACAATAAAAATAAATGATTTCAAAAATTGTCAACTGGTGATGAACAAATACATTTTATAGCAAAGCAGCTGTAGATTAGGGGTAAGCTCATATTTCACTACAATGGGTTCTCCTCGTCTCTGTTGTTGGTTCCTTTTTAATCACAGTCTATTCAGTATTCTCTACCTGTAGTTTAGCTTCTTTTTTATTATTAATAATAATGAAAGCGTCAGTAGATACTATTTATGGGCTCTGTCTTCGTGCCAGGGCTGGGGGTAAGCAATCTGCACTCATCCCAGAACAATCTGTGATTGGTCTGATTGTGTCATGTCTGGGACAGGTCATGGCTGATACATTACTTCTTTCTTGTGAGCAATAAGAGTAAAGCCTACACCTACAGAGGTGTAGAAGTGTGGGGACTCACCCAAGGCAACATGGTTCCAAGTGGCTTCCACAGACCATGAAAAATAAGCATCTTGTTTCCATTCCCTGATACAGTTCCACTCTACAGAGTACCTCTTCTCTTCTGGAAATCAAGTCACTTTTCCTTGGCCTCTGGGCTTGGCTGAGACTTACTGTACCAGTCCATATACTGGAAACAGTACTGTGCCAGTTCTAATTCAATACATCTTGTGCTTTTCTATGCCCTCTCTCTCAGGAGCTTATTTTTACCATAAGAACAAGCCCATGCTAGCTCTGTGGACAATGACTAATAGATGGCCTCCTCCATCATCCTAGGTGCAAGCTGCCCAGCCACAGGTGTAAAGCTTCCCCGGTAAATATCAGCTCATGACAAATATTTATGTGAACCCAGCTGAGACAGAGTCAAATTTCAAAACCACAGAATCACAAGCTTAATAAGTTGTTATTTTAGCAGATAAATCTTGGGTGAATTGTTTCACAGCAATAGCTAGCTGATACAGAACCATGAATAAAAATAGTATTTGAATAGCCAAGGTTGGCATGGGTATTTATTTATTTATTTATTTGTGAGTCTGTGTGTGTGTGTGTGTGTGTGGCCAGCTCAGCCCACCCTGGGGACGGGGCTGGCTCAGCATGTGGCACTGGGGATGAATCTCAGTCTCTGCCCCTTGCCTAAGCAGGCACTTTAGAACACCGAGCTATCTTGCCAGCCCTGCGTGTATTCATTTGCTATAGAAAAATTAGAATACTGCTATAATTAAAAACAAACATTGGGGAAGAGAGAATTAGAGCAGCACAAAAAGATGAAATATGGATTTATTTAATTTAATGTAGAGATCAATTATTCCTTTGTGTCTGTATTCTATTCCTACATCCTGTCCTGCATTCTGTCACTGAATGATGTCTCTCTGGAATTTGCCTCCATTGTTGTCTTATTCCTGTTACTGAACTCCTCTCGCTGTGATAAGTAACTCACCCCCTCTGACTGTGTGCCCAGTTTACACTTCGAAGATATAATGAGCATGAGGAACTTTTATTGTCATTTACATGCACATTACAATTTTAATTAATATTGCATTAGCTCAATATGCACTAAACCTTATCCACTTGCTTATCACTTTCACAATCTTTGCTAATCTACATATTACCTATATTGCTATTTACGGAATATTTTTCTTTAAATGAAATTTAAATTGATTCTCATTTTTTACTTTACCTAATCCTAAGCAACAATAACCATGAGATCATTTGTTTTATAAACTAGGACTACTTTATACAATATTAAGAATAAAGATGTATGTTTTCATTTGTGCACCATTACTAGACTCTAAGAAACACTGTTTTATTCATGCTTAACTAACCTCCTCTTTACCTTTGACTATCAGACATATGAAAGAGCAGCTTAGCTTACAAGACATCCACAGCCAAGGGAGACTCTGAGGGAGAGGACAGTGTGCTGCTCACTTACTTCAGCAGTGCTTTGCCATCCAAAGAATCTTGTGCAACTGTCCTAACGCTGCAGCACCAAGGGCAACTATTGTGTTGGTTCTGGAGAAGCTTTGGACTCTTTTCAGTGCTCATGATCTGGGTAAGCAACTTGAAATTGGGCATGGTAGATATCAACAGCTCCTGTGACCACTCTGAGGCTGTGAAATTCTTAATTTGTCTATCTGGACCCTTCCCAGTACCCCACCGCATTTCAAAACCTGCAATCGTCAGTATAAGTTTTTTAAGTAACAGCATTTAAAACTATCATCCTGTGTCATTTATGAAATCAAAACTCAAGACATTGACTCTCTTGAATAAAGATGCTTACCTGTGACTTTTCCTAGTGGGTAGCTGAAAGACCACAATAAAGCTGCTTTGGGTGATACCAGGATAACTTGTTAGAATGCAAAATACAGGTCCAAGTCTTTTCCTGGTTAGATCCCAGCTACTCCTAAAGGTAAACAGATTTGCTTATCTTGTATTAGTTATTTAGTATCTCCATATATATGGGTAATAATGGCAGTTAGCTTGCAGGTTTTTACTGTAAGTACTAAATGAGTTGATTCATTCAAAACTCAGATGTGCTCAATGACACTAGCCATTGCTATTGTGGGTAATTCTGGTCGTATTTTTGAAGGACGCCAACATGGGAGGTCATCATGGGAACAAAGTCTGTCTCTGTTCTCACAGCCTTGCCAGATCCTTAGAAGAAGGGTCACTCAGGCTAACTAGGACAGGTGAAATGAAGATATAAGAGAGCTCATCCCATGGATATAAAAATGAATGTTCCAAGACAACTTGACAAACAGAAACTTGGGCACAGAACATTGGAAACTTGACCTAATAAGGACATAAGTAAAGTCATGCATGATCGACCATGAGTGTGCAAGGAAAATCTGGCTTGAGAGAGCAGCTGATGAGTGTGCCCGGTGACTGAGACAGCAGTGAGAAACATGACTGAGATCTCACCCCAAGGAAGAAATGTCTGGTCTATTACTCTAAGGCTCAGTGTACCCAATGTCCTCTAGATGATAAGGTCATGTCTGGTCTCATGTACTCAGAACTCGGTGACACATTTGAGCAGGAATCAGACAAACTTAGTAGGCTGCAGAAAGTCCCCAAACCAAGTCCCCTGCAAAGTAGTTCAGATGCTTGCAGCTAGCCCTGCAGGACCAGAGTGACAGCTGTCAATACCTACAAACACCTCAACATGAGTCCCTTTGCTGGTCACCAGGAACATCATGATCCAGGAACAAGGTGCCAACACTTCTGCCCTCAATTAGCTGCTATTTCATGGTGGGACACAGTAAATTCACAAAGGACAAACATAAGTGACTCTAGGCTTTGAGAAGGACCATAAGAAGATAAATATCATAAGTGATGATTTTTTTTGGCAGAACAGGGGATTGAACTCAGGCCCATGTGCTTGCCAGGGAAGCTTATTCCACTGAACCATCCCCCCAGCCCTAAGTGGTAATTTTTAAGGAAATGGCTTCAGTGGAAATAATGTCAAGATGTACAGTTGGAAATAAAGACAGGGGAGCAACACAGAAAGCAATTTTCAAGGTGCTCAATCAGCACATAGCCTGTAGGAACAGCAGTCACATGATCAGATGCTTCTCCGGCACTGAGCTAAGCCCAGCACATGTGAGGTCCTCCCAGGCAAGCAGGAACATTATTGCTCCATTGGACAGGTGAGGATACTGAGGCATGGGATGCTGTTGGAGATGCCTATGATGATACTAGTTTAAAGTGAAGGAAACCCTGACACCTAGCCCTAAAGCCTGGCCGCTGGCCACTGTACCTTCCAAATGCTGACGGCGGTCGCATCCACAGGGCATGTCTCTGCTCAGTCAGGGACAGACAACAAAAGCAGGACTGAAGTCAGGAAGTGGCATTAGGGTTTGACAAGCATGATTGATGCCTGATGTGTTTGCAGCACCCTGCTGAGCACCAGGTGGTGATGAAAACCACACTTACACTCCAAGCAGGCTCACAGGAAACACGGCCACACTTGTGTTGACACAGAAGAATCTTCTCCGGTGAACTGATTTTCCTTCCTCGCTCTTGAATTCTCTCTTCAGCGACCTTGTTACCTATATCAGGAGCATCTGATCTTGAAGAGGATCTGCTTGTGATAAGAGGAAAGATGCGAGATTCAACTTAACACCTCACCTTGTGGAAATGTTGGATTTTTAATGAGATGTTGCCATAGTTTATCCTGCAGGACCCTGTGGACTTGCAAGTTGAACAAGTGATACAAAACTCAATGTGTGCAGTCTTAATTGTGCAAAATACTTTGTCATGCAAGCAAAACATCCTACTGACTCCTCCTTAGCTGTATTTCTAAACAACACCCCTCCTTGATATCTCGTGTGCAGATTTCTTAGCTGTACTTCTGTCCTCTGATCTCAACAGGCAGATGTGGAAAACCATTGCTGAACTAGGAGAAACTGGTCATAAAAATTCCAAGAAATCAGGGTCCAGGGAGATGGCTCAGTGGAATAAGTGCTCCTGGCAAGCCCAAGGGAATGAGTTCAATCCCTGGTTCTGCCAAAAAAAAAAAATTCCAAGAAATCAAAGAATGTGGAGACAATTAAAAACAACACCAATTATAATAGCAATTTTTGAACAGTTACTGAACACGCTAGTGTGTCTGGCACTGGACTAAGTTTTTCACTCAAAGTTTGGTGCTCTAATTTGGTAATTAAGAAGCACACTTCTTAAGAAGAACATGTATGCACATTTACTGAAGAAAAGAAAATATTCTATTTTCTAGGAAGGCAGATGGTCCCTTGATGAGCATTAAAACTTCATTTTTCCCCTCGAGTTCCTCTGGGTTTTTTTTTAACTTCTGAAACTAGAATTATAGAGATGTGTAAGAAATTAGTCACACAGTCCTTACCAGGTTCTTAGTCCATACCTGGTAAGGTACAAGATAACTTAGTTCATCAATAAGCAGTTCTGACAGGCCCTCAAGTGAAGAAAGGGTGACACCTGGAGACCTGGTTGAGTGCCATTCACACAGTAGGTGCCAAGTAAATGCCCACGTGCTAGACTGCTGCCTGAGTCTTCTGTGCCAGCGTCAGCCAGGATAGCAGAGAGCAATGGTGCAGTTCCTGGTGCTGGCGACACCACCTCACTTGCCACCTCTTCTGTTCCCAAAGCCAACTTGAAATTCCATATGGCTCCAGAAACAGGGAAAGGGGTGCTAATTCCCAAGCTAGCTCCAAGACATCCCGGCTAACATGATTTTGAGGGTCAGGCAATAGTTTTCTCCAACCAGAAAAGACAAAAGGCAGTAGAAGAGGTAGAGAAGGGAGGCAGAAAGAGAAAGAGAAACAACAGCCTGAAAGGAGGCAGGGTTGGGGAAGGAACACACACCACTCCCAGGTCTCTCCCAACCATGCTGCAAGCTTCTAAAAACACACTGTGCTCAAGAAGAGGGTTTTGTGCACTATATAACAGGTGTGGTCCTTAATTATGATTTTAACAGTGTGTTCAAGAAAAGTGCAGACATGGATCTATACAATTACTCTCCTCAAACACAGACATTTGCCTCTGTTTTCACACATATAAAATGAAATCATCAGATGTACCAAATGTTGACATTTTCCCTCATGAACGACTAGATATTTCCTGAAACTTGAGTAATTATGTCCTTCACCACCCTCCACAAAAAAAGCAACCCTCAACCTGTCACCATGCAATTCTGAAATCATTAAAATTCTTCTTAAATTATATACTGGAGAAAAAGAGAGGTGGATGATTTTCTCATCTTAAAAGTGAAGGCTAAATCAGGCTCCTGTTTACAAAGCAAACATTGGAATTTTCCAGAAGCCTAGTCTGCGCACACCTCCAAAGCCCAAGAAACACTCATCTATGAATCACAGATTCCAAATGTACACAATCGATACGTAACCACAGTTCCCTCTCAAGGGTAGAGATGTTGGCATTGTATTTCTCGCCTTGCCAGTCCAAGAAGCAAGGTAAAGCACTTGCCAACTTTCAGCTTAAAGATTAGACTTTTTGTACGGGTGATTTATTGCATGTTTATAGCTGGAGAGAATAGATTTTTTTTAGTTGAGAATATTGCTTTCTTTCAGAGCTTCAGAATTTTTAACTTTTCCCTCACCTTTAAAGTTGCAAAAGCATTATATGTATGAAGAATTATCCCTGGGTCAGATTCTGTTTACAGATATTTGGGAAGGGAGGAGAGAAAGGGGAAAAATTCATAAACAAATCTTTGTTTACTCATGTACAGCAAGTGCAATTGGAATGTTTGTGAATTGGTGGCTTGTTGATGCCTCTGCCTTACATGCCAATTCTCAGCTATACAGGTTGAGTGCACATTGGAGACATTAGCCACCAGTGAGGGAGAAAGAGTGACCTCCAAGGAGAGAGACAGACAGACAGACAGACAGACAAGGCCTGAGAGACACAAATATGGAGGCACTGAGCCAAATGTCTAAAAATGCTAAGAGGACCCTTAACTCCATTAAGTTAGCAATGCAACAGCTATTAGACTTCAAATAATTCTACTTGTAGCCCTATATCTGTGCCTCCTGTAGTCACGATCATCCAGTTATTAAGAATTAGAACTTATGCATTCAATTCACAATGCACAGTCTCCCAGGTGATGTTGGGCAGTTTATTCATGTTCACTGGGTCATAGTGTCCTTCTCCCTCAACAAAACCCACCTAACAGGGTTGTTGGGGTGATTCATTGCATGTGAATGCAGAAAAAGAACTCAGAAAAAGCCTGGTAGGTGGGTGGGATGGACTCAAAACATACCCACTGGTGTTACTCACACTTTGTCCAGGTACTGTCATTTGTAAATATGTAAGGACCCATCTGGAGCCAGCTTGGGGCATGTGCTCCTTTGCACGGGGATGCAATTCTCCTTCTAACCCACTGAACGCTGTGCCCCTGCTGCCCAGAACAACTTGCTGGGCTGCCAGGACAGCCAGCCAGCACAAACTGAGGGCCTTCTATGACCACTGAGGATGCTTCTGTAGGTACAACAAGAGCGACTTTACAGACAAACTTAATGCATCTTGTCTTTAACTTTGAGTTACCGTACTTCACACTTCCTCCAGAGAGGACTGTGCAACTCTGGCTCACATTAGGTCTCTGGAACCTTTGGGTTTTAGGGTCATCAGATGCCATGAATACATTTACTGCCTATTGACCATGCACCGTGCAATACAGTTGACTGACATCTACATACACCTCCCATGGCTTAGGATGATGACAGACTTGATGCCAGCTATGTCGAGGTAACGGGAACATGCATGGAGTATTCTCCATAGCTAGCACGTACTTTCCCTAAAATATCTCATTTACTTCTCATGACCACAAGAAGGAGTCAGGAGCCTGTTCATACTCACTACACAAATGAGAAAACTGAGGAGCTTAGGAGCTGAGTGATTTACCCAGTCCTCCAGCCAGTGAGTACTGACTCCAGAATCGTCACTCTTAACCATCACACTGGTTCCTTCCTCAAGTTATCCAAAAGTAAAGTCACTGATTCTGAATGCAGGAAACTCAGTGTCTGGTCCAGGTCCTTCTTCCTGCTCCCTTTTATGTGTTCAACTGGCTTAGATTGCTCCACACCTTTGTTTTCAGTATCTCCCTCAAGGAAGGAAAAGCTTGCATGGTGGAGATCTATTAAGATCTCTTCAAGATCGAAATTACATGACATCTTTATTCATTCATCCTGAAATTAAAGATTATGTATCTACTCTAGCATAGGCAATCCAGTACTTTAGACATTCTGCCATGTGTGTTAAAAAGAAAAGAAATTAGTTATGTTCCTCACCTTCATAGAGCTCACAGGCTAGCAAAAGAAAATGTTGAGGGAACCCATCAAAAGATGGATAACCACAAACTTTTGATGAATAGCCTAATGGAGAAGTTGCAGGGCCCCTGGAAGGACATGAAGGACCTGATTTAGATTAAGGGATCACTAGGGGATGGAAAGATAAAACAAGGCCTTCAAGATGAGCTGACAGTGATTAAACTGTAGAGCAAAAGATATTCCAGGCAGAGGGAATGTCATATGTTGGATACGGGGCTGAAAAGACCCGTATAGGACCTTAGAAAGCAAGGCAGCTAAGGCTTCATGAGCAGCAACCTTCCCAAGGTCTCCCCTTCCAAGCAGCCTCCCTTACTTCCCTCCACTGCAGTGAGAACTCCATCATCTCCCCCTCTAGAGGTGATCCTCCCACTCTTGTGTTGCAGTCACAGTTTGTCCACAGGTCAAAAGCACTCTGAAAACACGCTTATTTAAGCTCAGTCACTGGTCGCTTTCTTCATGTACAGTACATATGTGTAGATTTGATCATGGCAGTCATAATTCTCTTTCCGGACTTCCTATGGTTCACGGGGTACCCACTGGATAGCCCTGGGTCCCCTGTACTTCATCCCACTTGGCCCCACATCTGCACCTCAGCAGCCCATTTCTGAAGACCTTCAGTTATAAGCATGAGACTTGGTCACCTGAATAAACAAATCCTTGCTTTGTGTAGGGTGCTCCCCAATTGAAATGCTCAGAGTTAACCAGTATGGGGGTACACACCTACAACTTCAATACTCTGGGAAGTTGAGGCAGGAGGATCCCAAGTTCAAGCCCAGCTTGAACAAATCCATGATTAGTGAGATCTTGTCTCAAAGAAATAAAAAGTGTAGGGATATAATCCAGTATGGAGGTCTGCAATCAATCCTCAGTAGTGAACCAAAAAAAAGCCCAGGATTGCAGAAGGTCTATGTACAAAGACTGTGAACCTTGGCTAGCAGTGGCTTCTTTGTTATGGCCCTATCTTTGTTAAAATCACAACATATGTGGCTAACAAGTCCATTCACAGGTCCAATAGGCTGGGAAGTCTCCATTTGTCCTGAATTCCCACAACTCTGAGGTTCCCATTCACTTCATCCAATGAATCCCATTTCATGAAGTAGGAAACGTGGGCTCAAATAGACACAGTGGTTTTACCCATGCCACAGAGTGGGTTAGCACCATAGGCAGGATTCTACCCCTGGGCTCCTGTTACCTGAGAAAAAAAGACAGACACCAGCCAGTGCTGAGCCCGCAGTACCTTCTCCAGCTCAGCACTTTGCCTACTGCCGGGGCAAAGTGACCAACAGCTCACAGCCCTGCAGAGGAAAATCAACCCATCCTTCATCAGAAGAGCAAGGGCCCAGGAAGCCCCCACACTACTCTAACCTGTGTCCTAAGGCAGTTTGGTGGCTCCCTGGATCCCATGCAATGAAAGGCTGTACAGCTCCTGGGGCAGGAAGCAGGTGCACCTGCCTTGCTGATGCATCGGTAACCCAACGTAGGAGTTATAGGACCCTGTTTCAGTGAATAGAGAACTGAGTGGTGTGTGTCTTTTAGGCAGAAGTTACAAGCCCTCGAAATGGACCCAGTGTGATCTTGGATGGGAAGGAAAAAGGGAAAGTACCCAGCAAGTGCCAGGTACCCGGCTGGCCATGTACATACCTGATCTTCAAACTGCCTTCTGAGAGAGACATTAAGCAGAGCCCTGTGGTGCTGAGGAGTAAACTGAGGCTCAGAGGGGTGATTTGCCTGGATTCTATGGCCGGCAAATGGCAGGCTTTGGAGGCCTGCCCGGGTCTGTCTCGCTCCCAGACCAATGCTTTTTCCATTATGCGATAATGTCTCGCCTTTGCATGCTTTCTGGACTCCATTTGTTGTGATTTTCAGCTGCTGGGATGGATTGCACACTTGGAAATCCACCAAAAACGATCCTACATCTTTAGCAATCCGTGTAGATGCTAAGCCAAATTCCAGCCATCTTTTTAACAAGAGAATTCTCTCGCCTGAGTAATGGAGCTTTTTAGAAAAGAAGAAAAGAAAAAGAAGAAAAGCAAAAAGTAATCTTCCCTCACAGAGGAGGCCTGTGCCATGAAGATGGTGCGGGTGGACACAGCTGGCAGCGGCGTAATCACCACCCATCAGGTGAACAATAAGGCCACAGCTCGCCTTCTGAAGAACGCCATTCATTCGTTCATTCCACAATTACACTTGAGTGCCTATTTGAACACAGCAAAGGGCTGTAGCATTGACAAAGGGGCAAAGGCACTTAGGCCCCACCCCTAGGAGCACACAGCCCCCCACTCAGAACTCTCCAAGACAGACAGCGGTGTGACAGCTCTGGACTCTTCTCGCAGACGCTGTGAGCGTGAACTTCTGGTCCCCTGTCTCCAAGCTCACGTGCTTGAACCCAAGCGCTCCCTGTTTCCTCTTTATCTTTCCATTCCTTTCTGCACAGGCCCTGCTCCTCCTGTCTCATCCCTGTGGTCCTTTGGGAGAGAAACAACGATGATCTCAGGCACAGAAGAACTGTTCCCTTCCAACTCCTGCGCCTCCCTGTGCTGGGGGATAAAAGTGTAATGGACCCTGTCTCAAGGGTTAATTGAGATAATAATGTGTGAAAGTGTCTTGAAAACACTAAACTATTAGGAAAAATGTACATTTCCCAACAGTGCCGACAGCTCTCTAATTATTGTGTTGATGGTTAATATTTAACTGACCAGGAAACCCGGCCAGAGGACTGTTAGTATTTCTGCTTAGCTTGGGCAAAGGCTAGCTTAGCAGAAAGAAAAATCAAGACAAAGAACACCGCTTTATGAGTTTCCCCCTAAAAGGACAGCACTGTAAGTCTGCCACGAATAAAGAGCATAAATTATATTCAGCATGATATAAGTAATGACATATCAATTAACTGTGTCAACAAGGTCTAAAAATATGCAAATTACTGTACTTCAATTAGAAAAATCTACATCCTTAGAGAATATTGTAAATCAGGAAATTTGGGAGACATTAAGAGTAATCAGTGAGGGAAAGCGTGTACCTTTTGCCGTACCCTATTTTTATACATACATAATGAAATAATTATACCCACACTGTATTTATGCCTCTGCAAAATATTAAAAGCATAAGATCTTTACAATGATAAGTTAAATCTGTATTATGTTTTCAGACAACATTAATTATAAGAAAAAGAAATCTATTATCATTCAATATAAGTAAGTTGAAACCAATTTGGACATGTAAATTAGAGTTGCTGTTTTTCCCAGCACCAGAACATTAGAAAAGAGAGAGTAGGAAGAGAGATCTAGATCAATTACTGAGTCTATAAATGCAAAAGCTTTAGCTTATTTAAGTTGTAATGCAAATTGAAGGGTGTTTAGTAACTCTCTCACAAATACCAAACTATTTGGTGCTCCAGTTTCTGTGAGGCCTTCTGGTTTTCTTTCTTTAAACTGCATCACTCTGTTTGGGATGTACTGTATTTGCCTTTACCTGAGCTGTTCCCCAGCCATAACTCCCAAGCAAATAGCAGGAAACAAGGCTGGAAGTGCTAAGGTGAGGCCCGTTGCCAGTGCCTCGGGCTGAGATGATAGCGTCACCACAAGGATCGCTGTAGCTGCTTTGAGTTCAGTTTGCAGCTGCTCTAAAGACACCAGAGGAGCGTGTGGGAGAGACCTTCAAGTGAGCAGCATCTCACCTCTCCTCAGCCTCCCTGAAGCACATCTTGGTGGGGGACGCCCAGCAAGGGGACCCCAGGGAACTGATCTACTTCGCCCACACCAACTGCAAATTGAACTTGGAAATTTTGACTCTAGAAATATACTTCCTGAGAAGTTTCCACACTTTGCTCTATTTCTAGCCATGGGAAGGCCATTTGTGTTTGAAGGCCCAGAATTTAAAATATAAATATAAATATAAAATCTATCCCAAGCACTACTACCTGGACTCTATGAAGCCCAGGGCATCTTGGTAGTGCTGTGTGGAACCCAGCTGGGAGCTCGGTGGACGCAAGCACTGGGCACTTTTTCTGTCCTTCAGGATCAGGCACAATGCTTCCTACAGGTCAGAAATGTCATCCGTAATGCAGCAACACACAAGCCCAAGGAGGAAAATATAGCATAGACCAGGCAAAGAGGCAAAGCGTAAGGTAGAATGCATAAGAATGGGAACCTCCACTAAACTAGCAGCTGTGATTCAATTCATGTCTTGGTTATTCTGGTGAGAGAGAGAGAGAGAGAGAGAGAGAGAGAGAGAGAGAGAGAGAGAGAGAGAGATCTAGAGATACAGAGAAAGATCTAGCATAATCACCAATGAGGGAAAAGATATCTTCATTTATGTCTCTTGGCCCCTCCTCCAGCCCCACTGTCTCTCCAGTTTCCTTGAGTTTTCACCTCTTGTGCTTTCTCCACCTCCTTTATGCAAGTCGGCTCTCTAGAAAACATCAGAATGGATTGTTTGGGATGAAGGCCAGGGTTTGCCACCACACTGCATGCAGGAGTTTCGTCCTTGACTACGGTATAAAATGGTATAGGAAAAGAACCTAGATCTAAGAGAGGAATTTCAGACATCAGCAGCCAAGATGTATTTTAGAGAAAAAGGCAGAGATCTATTCCTCTAGAAACAAACAGAAAAGAAGAAAGGGAGATGTGGAGGGAGAGAGAGAAAGAGGGACAGAGAGACAGAGACAGGGAGGGGGAGAGAGAGACAGGCAGACAGAGACAGAGACAGAGAGAAAATCAGGAAGCTACTCCATTTGTCTCTTCAAATGTCAGCTCTGATGGGCACAGATATTTCTCCAAGTGAGGATATGTGAAGTGCTTTTAAAATGATTGTTTCATTCATGATGGGAACGGAGCAAGACAGGAGATGCTATTTCAGCCAGGAAGAAATTAATATGCAGCCTTGCAAATAAATACTCACCAACCAAAATCTTCCCTGGCATACTTTCACTCCTGGAGCAGAGAATTTCATTTGCAGTTCAGATCAAAATTAGCATCCTTTATAGTTTATCTGCTCTAACTCCTTACATTAGAACAGAAGCTAAAGAATCCAATGGTCATACTATATAATCACAAATATACATAAATTTGCATGTATATGAACACTTATGAATATATATCTATACAAGATGAATAAAATTCATATTATATATGCACACCGATGATAGGCTCTCTGATTTTTGTTATACATCAACCTATGTTCTGGATAAATTATTTAAACACTCTAAGACTTAGTTTCCTTACCTATGAAACTGAAAGAAATAATAGTTTTATTCTTGGTGTTCTATGAAAAATAAATGAGATAGTTCTAATTAAAAGCTCAGAATAAGGGACTGGGGAGATAGCTCAGTGGAATAAGCGCTTCCCTGGCAAGTACAAGGGCCTGAGTTCAATCCCCGGTTCCACCAAAAATAAATAAATAAATAAATAAAAGCTCAGTATAGTTGGTGACATAAAGTAATCTTTCAATGGCTATGATATTTAAGCTTCTCTATAGTGCTGATTCTCTTATCTGCCACAAGTTTTTATTGCCCAAATGAGTTAGGAGATGAATGCTATTTTCTAAGGTAGTGTTTACCTCAGTATTTCGTGGTAATTATAAATACGTAAGCTTTACATCTCCGTACATCCATGTAATTCATTTGACCTATTTCGTTAAGAATGTGAGGAGGTAAACACATGGGCCAAACTTGCTTAATCAAATGAATTTCAAGCAAAAAGCAAGAACATCAAACAGCAAGCAGAATCGAAAGACCATAATTTCATGTTTTTATGCCACCATGGTATTGTCATGCTTTTTTTTCCCTCTGCATTATCAATTAATTCATATTTTCTTCATTTTCAAGTTCTGTTTGCTTTTATCCCTCACCACCCATACTGCTATGTTGGACATGCTCTAGAATTTGTAACCAAGGCACCAGGTTCACACAGAGCTAAGGTTCTAGCACTTCAGGATGCTAATAAACCTGCTCAAGCATTAATTACTGAACTGTCCCCTACTCCTCAGATTCTAAGGGCCACAGAGAGAGTAGTTTCATTGAACAGTTCATTGAAACATTGGCAAGTCAGGAGAGAGAAGCCACAGTAAATCTGTCTGCCTCCCCGGAATGAGGCCCTGAGCTCCCTTTTCTCTAAACCATTTCATCTGCTTTCTCATTGCGAGTCCTGAAGGTCACCAGTCAAGGCTTCTTTTTAATTTTTTAATTAATTTACTTATTTGATACAGGGTCTTGCTATGCAGTTCAGACTCATAATCATTCTCCTGTCTCAGCCTCTACAGTGCAGGAATTATAGGTCACCATGCCCAATTTCAGGCTGGCACAGCATGCGGCACCAGGGATCAAACCCAAGTTCTTGTTCTTGCCAGGTAGGCACTTAAACCACCGAGCTATCTCCCTCACTCACCAGCCAAGACTTCTAGTCAACACAAGGCAGTTTTAATGAACACCATCACCCTTATCCTCCGGTTTTACAAGGTAGATATCAGAGTAGGGTAAGGACAAATTCCACAAGGTTGACATAGTCATCAGTCTGGGTATAAATAAAGGAGCTAAGGTGGAAGATCAGTCACTCCAGAAAAGAAAGGAGAAAAAATGCATGCTGCCAACACAGCCCACCTTGTACTGGAGCGCCTATTCTGAATCCCAAGACTTTGCAATTATTTGGCTATTACTTATCTTTAAACATCAGCTAAAGAGATCTAGCGTTTTGCAAAGGTAATTATACCGTAATGCAGATGGTAGTAATAACAATTACCGGAGATAAGCCCTTGCAATGATCTTTACAGAGCAGAGCAGAGCAAGCTACAGTTGTCCTGACTCAGGAAGGACCTCCAGTGGAGAAGGCTGCAGCACAGTCACCATGCTGTCTCAGCAAAAGGGACAGCGGGTGCCAACATCTCATGCTTGGTCACAGTGCTATGGGGAGGTTAAGTACTTCCTGAGCTTTAAAAATTCTTGATGTGGAGGCAATTGCTGACAGCCCCTAATCGATGTGAATCCTAGCCTATCTTGAGTGCTGGAGGAAAAGATTTCTTTCCCTGCCTGGTGCAAAGCAACTGTGGCCTCTATTCCCAGATCCGAAACTGCCTGGCACACACTTTTTTCTGTACAGAAGGATTTATCCTACAACATGATAGTTGTTGAAATAGGGGGATCTAATTGCTTAGAAATCATTAATTTCTATAAATAGATGACTTCTGGGAGTCGGTGAACTATAAGCAGAAGAGGCAATGTGTTTGAATGTCACGCTTGTGCACTGGATATTTTTATGACTTGTCAGTGATTCTGTGAAGACCTCACATGGCGAGAGGAGGCTCGGCAACCTGGACAGATGGAAATTGCCAGTTAGAAATAGAATGTTCTGGGCGGAAACCTGTAGCACCATCCTAACAGGCAGGGTGTGTGCTTTCTACACACTACTAAGGAAAGCGGGTACCAGCCATCTGAGAAAGAAAGAGGACAGCACGGAGGAGGCCCTATCTGATCTTTGCAGTTTCCCAGGGCATAAAATAACAACCTGTCATCTACCTTTCACAGGTCATTTTTATCAGGTTACAAGCCAAAATGAAATTTGACCTCCATCTTCCAGCTATGCCAGTGAAGATGAATTTAATACACATGGAGCAAATGAACAGGAGGCCCAAAGAAAGTCAGGTTAGTGCAGGATTATTCACTCCTGGGCTTCCAAAGGTGAAGGGCATTTCTCCCCGGTGAACCTTCATGTGCTCCTTCCTCTGGCCCCGCTGTGGTGAGTGTGGCTACCCAGCCCGGGTCAGCTCCCAGGCAGACTCTCTGTGTCCCCACAGCATCAGCATCCTGGGCTCCTGCACCGTAAAGAGGAAGGGACACCACCTCTGCCAGCCATCTCACTCTGCACTCCAATCAAGGTGCTCGCTCTTCACCAAAGTGGGAGACAAACGCCAGAAATGCCTTTCAGAAAATCACAGCAACAGAGGAATAAGATGCCACTTTTCAAAGAGAGAAATGCTACAGAACTCCAAACTTCTGCCTGGCATCACCACAGGGAACACAGAAGTAACTCACTACTTTCTACACACTACTAAGGAAAGCGGGTACCAGCCGATGAGCAAAGTAGCATCCACAGTAACTGTGGGGTTTCAGTGCAGGGAGTTGCCTTTACATCCAGGTCACCTGCTGGAAAGCACTGCTTCCTTGGAGACACTGTCACTGAAACCCACCCAGCCTGAAGCAAGAGGTCCTCTGTCTCCCCGCCTCCACCCAAAACATCATTTCACAGCCTTCAGTACCTGGTGAAATTGCAGCTGGCCTGAAATTCCCACTGCCACCCCTCCTGCCCTCCTCCCTCCTCTTCTGAAGGAGCAGTGAGCCTCAGGGTTATCTCCCTTTGCGATCAAATCAGTCCTGACCAGAGCAGTTGGCCAGGACTCAACACCGCCGCACGCAGTACAGCTGCCTTTCAGATCTGCACAATGCGGAGCCTTGAGAACATCACACTATTTGGGTCGGTCTGCTTCAAAGGTATGCAACAGAGCACACCGGCCTTTCAGACCACCTCAATATAGGCCCGTCATTCATTCATTCAGAGTAAGTGTGCCCACCCATGCCTGGCACCTGGAGTCCCCACCTCTGCTGTGATCCCCTTGCCTGCTCTACCTGCCCATCTTAGCTGGTCCTCAAGCACAGTCCCTGTCATGGTCAAGGTTGGTGTTTTTTGGCAACATTTTCATCCAGGCTCGTACAAGCCCATTATCTTTCTTTTTGGGTTTGGCCCAGAATGGAGTATTATTTACACAATGGAGTATTATTCTGCCGTAAAGAAGTATAGGTTCTAATAATTTGTAGAAAAATGGAAGGATGTTGGGACCATAATATTAAGCAAAACATGACAGATGCAGGTTACTTACTTAATTATTGCATGACTTCTCTTATACAAGAACTCCAAACTATAAATAAAGAGTAAAATAAAGCAGAGATGGTAGGAAGAAGGGTGGGAGATAGACCTGCTGGAGATGAGCAAGAAGCCAAGGGAAGGAAGACAGGGAGAGAGGGAGATGAGGAAAGAGCAGCAGAAGTGATCGAGAGGCAGTTGCTCCACGGACCAGAATGAGATAGTTCTCAAAGTGAAAGAGAATTGTGTAACACAAATATGAAACAATAAAAAAGAAAGTATTGAGACCACCCCTTTATCAAAGGGCAACCGCTCTTCTCTCAGTGTGAGCTCCTCCAGCCTCCTGTGAGGACTTGGAAGCACAACATTCATTGCAGAAGTGGGTCTCAAAGGCTGCAGAGAGTGAAACAGAAGGAGGGAAAAATCAATAGAGATTTTGTTGGAGATTGAGCCAGTGGTCATCATGGTGAGCCATTAGACGTCAGCTGCCAAAGGCCAGGAGCAGTGTGTGCACTACCGATGGGCTGCTACTCTCAGAATAAGCAAGGCCGTTGGCCCTGAAGAGAGACGCTGAGGGGCAGATGCTGTCCCAAGCAAAGGACCTCTTCCAAGTGCAGACAAAGTCCATGGCAAGGGAAGGGGTGCGATCCGGGCAGCACCAGCTCCTCTTACTCTCTGCGCCACTTGGCCTCCACCTTTACCTGCCACATTCATCACCAGTCCACACTGGTTTGTTCATTGGTCTATTTGGAAGGCCTGCCCTTCCCCATGAACACAATGAAAACAGAAAGTACAGGTTGGCTCTCTGCAACACCTAGAAAAGTGCTCGTCGGAATTTGTTTGATTGATTCATTAATTTATTGATGCATTAATTTATTTACTCGTATTTTGGTAGCAAACATTCATTGAGTTGTACCTGAGAGAAATGCAAAGGTATTAAGATTAACATGGCTTATATTATACTCACCCCAGGAAATCTCATTCTCCCTTGATAGACCCAGACACAAGAGTAGTAGAACACAACCTAGTAAGCTCAATAAGATTCCGACAAAGTGCTGCAAAAACAAGAGAAAGCAAGCCAGTGGGTCTGGGGAAATCTGAGAAAGAGCTACAGAGGATGTTTTACCTGGTACTTAAAGGATTAAGAGTTGGCCACTCCTAATGGCCAAAACCACATTTGTGACAAAGGGGATGGCTTCAGCTACAGTGGGATGGCCATATAATACTGCACAAATCTGGAGCATGAAACTCACTGATGGGAACTGAATTTTGTAGCATAGCAATTACCTGCCCAAAATAAATTCATGTTAGAAAAACCAAGAGAGTCGGATGATCCCAAGCGTCTGTGAGAATGCCCAGCAGTTGGCAAGAATTCTCTTGTACTGCCTGATGGGAAGATTCGCTGGAACGCCTTTGTGCAGTATGTTTTACCAGTATCTAAAGAAGTTGAAAATACAATTCCTCCTCAGCAGAGCCTTTTCACTTTGCAGTACATGCCCAAGGGGAACACACTCTCAGGGAAAGGATGAGCCCTTGGGGATGCCATTGATAGCACTCTTCATAATTGTGAAAAGTTAGTGGAAAGATCTAGCCATCTGTCAATAGGAGAAGAGGTATGTATCGGGGGCAATAAATAAATCAAGAAATAGCATAGGACAGTTAAAATGAATGAACTAGACCCACATAATCAATATGGAAACAGCTCTGCTGCGATACTAGGAGAAAAAGCAAGTCACACAAGGCATCTGGACAGCACAATCTTTTTATGTCAGTTCTGAAACTCAAAAGACACAAGACGACACAATGATGTAGAGTTGTATAAAATGTGAAAGTACAAAGTCTGCATTGTTTTCTCTGGAGTAGCAGCCTCCTCTGAGACGTGAGAGAAGAGGGTGAGATTGGAAAGAAAACAGAGGTTTAGCATAGCTGAAAGGCTTTCCTTCTGAAGGAAAGAAGAACCCGGATATAAATGTGACAAAATGTTCACATTTGTTGAATAGAGATATTGAACACACAGAAACTTTATTATATTATGCTCTGTGTTTTTCTTACTGTTTAGAAAAATGTATTCTTTAAATGGTTCAAGTAATTTTGCCACAAGTACAGATATATTTTATGTGGTTTTCAATCCATGGTCCCCCTTATACTGAGTATGTGTGTATTGATTTTGTTTTTGGTTGCTTTTTTTAAATGCCAGAGACTACTTTGTTCATTAATTCAATCATTTATCCAGTAATGAAGCATATTAAATGTCCAATATATAAAATGTTACCATTCTATAAAATTGCAAGGGATAAAGACACATCTCTAACTTCAATGAATATATTATCTGTCAAGAAAGAAAGAAAATATACATTCAAGTATCTCCTGAGAAGTTAAGTATATAGTCATTATATATGCTATAAAACCACATCACCATAATGTACCTCATTTTTTATTAGTATGTGGTTGGCATCAGGGTAAAATAAAATTGGAACCATAAATACAATTTCACCTCCTCCATATCTCAGCAGTTGTCAAGGTCTAAATGATAACTGCAGAAAGGGACCTTAATTATAACTTTCCTGAGGACAAGAAGTCAAAAGTTAACATCAACCTACCCTCACCCCCATTAACACAAAGACTTAGGAGAGAAGGAAAAAATGAAGACGAATGGTGAACCCCTCCATCCTGGTGAGGATTGCAAGCACAGTCAGCCATTTTGAAAGTCCTATTGATTCCTGCAGCCTCTCACAGCCCAGGTCCAAGAGCACCAACCTGAGCCAAGGTCCTGGTTTTTCCTCAAGTAAGGCAGGGTCTTACTATGCAGAGTGAGCAAGGAAAATATGCCTCTGTCCCTTTGTTCTGCTACTTCTCTATTCTGATCATATAGAATTTACCTCCTTACTCCTTTTGTATTACATAAGTAGTACAGGAATACATTTTCTTTATGAAGTAGAAAATGAACACATATAAAAATCATGGAAATTTCACTTCCATAAATATATCTACCTCCATGAACATATCCAATTATTTTTAATATAAATGGCTCATCATGAAAGTAAGATTCCTTGTTTTCCCCCATTTAACAAATAGATTTGGCAATCTTTCAATGTCATTGCCTATGGTTCTATTTATAACCTTTTTAAAAACAGGTGCAGAGTAGCCTACAGTTTGGTTATATCATCATTTTTGAGCATTTCCATTCTGATGGACAGCAAAAGTGCTTCTAATTTCATTGCAATTTTAAATAATGTTGAAAATTCATTTTCGTGTGAAGCTCAAGCCTATGCAGCTGGGCACTATTTTCTAGCGACATCATATATCTCTGCCTTGGGCTCCAATATGATTGCAGCAACTCTTGGTGAGGAGTGACTATGTCATAGATTTTTTTTTTTTTTTTTTTTTTTGCTGTTGTGATTCCATTCAACCTGACACAGAGAAAGGCACATGAAGGGATTCTATAGACGACTGTGAGATGGGCACTCCTGTTGTTTCTAAACCAACAGGAGACCGGAGACTGGAGCATACCTGGAGAAAAGCTGGCAGCTTAACAAAAAATGATCCCCAAAATTTAAGAAGATAATAAGATTCTGCCTGAAAATTCAATAAAAAGGGTTAGGGCCATGACTCAGGAGTAGAGCACTTGCCTAGCATGTGCAAGCACTTGGGTTCACTACCCAGCATGGCAAATAAATAAATAAATAAATAAATAAATAAATAAATAAATTAATAAATAAATAAATAAATAATCCAACGATCTGGAAAACTGTCCACATAAGTCACCTCTCTTCTTGCTTATTCTGGGGGGGGGGGCAGAAATGACACAATTTCTTTATCTCAGGCAGAGAGTGGATCTACTCATCACCAAGCTAAGCTCCTCCAGCCTTGGAGTCTCTCAAGTGGACCCACACAAGGTCGTTACCAAGCAATGTGAACTCTGCTGATCTGTCTACTCCTGTTTCACAAAACATTCACTGACAGCCAGGATTCCATCTCCCTCTCAAAGCCCTTCCCCAGATAAACAACCTTTAAAGTGTCCACAGTGCACAGACCCTTGGAGAGGGCAAGTCATTGAATCAGCAGAGAAAAGGTGGAGGGGGTGTCTGCCCACTGGTCAGGACAAACTCTGCCTTTAGAAGGCCTGGGGACCTCTGAATGGGGCTCACCAGAGACTCTACGAGCAAAAATCAGAGGGATGGAGCTGCAAAAGGAGCCAGTATCACCTTAGCAGGACATGGTTTTGAAGATGCAACCTGGAGTGCACTGAGGGTAAGGTGAGGGGAATTGGAAAACACAGTCTTCTTATGGGAAGTGCTGGCTCACCCAGAGATGGAAGCAGGCTGGACAAGGCTGTTTCACTAAGAACTTGAGATTCAGAGTTTTGTGGTTTGGATTATTTATTTATTTGCCATGCTGGAGATAGAACCCAAGGGCTTGCACATTCTGGGCAAATGCTTTACCCCTGAGTTATGGCCCTAGCCCTTATCATTTTATTTTATTTTAGGGCAGAATCTCACTAAGTTGCTTAGGCTAGCCTCAAATTTACTGTCCTCCTGCCTCAGCTCCCCAAGTGGCTGAGATTTTACGAAATTCCACAAGGAAGAAAAAAACTAAAGAAAGGTATATTAGAGAATGAAAGAGACAATGAGAAAGAATGCAAAAGCATTTCTGAGTTTGACTATAAAATAAAAAAGGCATAAAATACCTTTGAAGTGGAAGCCCATCGTTTTGCCTGTGGATGGCTACAAGGCGAGGCCCTCATAAAACCCAATTATGAATGCCTGATAGATAAGGCAGACACCAAGGAGATAAAACCTGCCCCATGCTCTGATCTCTTTGAAAGAGAGGAATGTGCCAGAAAGTCAGTTGGAGTGGTTTAAACTCTGGATTACTTGAGAGCAGCAGACGTTACTCTCTGCTTATGGCTGCTTTGAAGTGTCCATTTGAAAATGAACTCGATATTACTATGAAATTAAGCTGCCAGAGAAGAGCATAACCTCTAGAAATAAATGTTTAAGGGATCTGCTTATTATAGATACAGAACTGAAGCCACCACTGAGGCAACTCCTGTGGAGTCCCTGCTTGAAAATGAGATAAAAGTCAAAGATGTAGAAAACGAATTTTTAAAGGAAAACCCAGATATCTCTTAGGAAACTTGCAGAATCAGCCAACTAATCATCAAGTATTTAATGAGGGCCTACTATGAACACAGCATGATGTTAATAAAACTCACACTGGGCCAGCAAAGAGTTAAAGGACTTACAAGGAGCGAAAGGGACTTTTCTGCTAAGATAGCAGGAGCAGTAGCAGCAACTTTGATTGCAGCTGAAACATTTGCATATGTGGGGCATTGTACTTTGGTTCTTTAATCAATGGCAATCAGTGCTCCACTGGCCTAGAAGCTCTTTGAGGGCAGGAACTTTGTCTGTATTAGTTACCACTGTATCTCCAACCTAGAAATTGGTAGCTGTTTAACGAGTATTTGTTGCATAAATGAGATACTCAGTGAAACAAAGAAAGGCAGAGAAGGAAGGCCTTCCAAGGATAATTTTCTAGACATTATTTCTGTCCATATCTACATACCCTTGAGTAACTGGAAGATAGAAGCCGAGAATAAGAGCTGGCAGGAGGGCTCTGAATGCCAGGTAGGTGCCAAGCCACCCCTGCTTCGAGATTCTGTAGCATTTCCTTCACAGCTCTACTACTGCTCCCGATCATAGTTGTTATTCGACGATGTGTTCTTTTGACCTTGTCTGTAGAGACAGGAGACCTGACAGATGCACACAGGAACCTCTCACAGTCAAGCACTGGGTATGAGCAGTCAAGCACTAGGCATCTGAAACTTGTTTTTCTTCTACTTTTTGATAAGTTAATGGGTCCCCTGTATGTCCACAATATGGATCCAGAGGCAGCTTTCAGAAGTCACCTAGTTCTTTCTATTCCATACTCAATTAGTTTATTCATCTTTGCAGTAGCTGAGGTCATAGCAAGAGCTCAAATATAGTTCTTTTGTT
Source organism: Ctenomys sociabilis (assembly GCA_004027165.1). Lineage (NCBI taxonomy): Eukaryota > Metazoa > Chordata > Mammalia > Rodentia > Ctenomyidae > Ctenomys > Ctenomys sociabilis. The sequence goes on along the minus strand of PVKA01000292.1, from coordinate 98,391 downwards.
TGTTTGGTTTGGTTTTTTAAAGTATTTTTTTAATGTATTTGGTACAGGGTCTCACTATGCAGCTCGAACTCATAGTGATCCTTCTGTTTTCAGCCTCCTCGGTACTGGAATTATAGGCGTGAAGTGCCCAGATTCAGTTATCAGCTCAGTGTACCTGGGGGTGGGGCTGGCAGAGCCAGAGATCAACCCTGGTCCCTGTGCTTGCATAAGCAGGTGCTTAGTCTGCTGAGCTATCTCACCAGCCCTCAAGTATAGTTTTTATGTGAGTGAGAACAACCTTTCAGACCAAAGTAGCAGAAGTTACCACTGGTGTGACCAAAAGTCAAGAAAAGATGAAGGATATAACCAGAGAGACCACTGGCCAAAAACTCTAGAGTTCCCACCCAAGAGGAGAGACTTCTTGCATAGAGAGACAAAAAGTGATCAAAAAATAGTGTGTCTAGATATGTTTAGGTAATATGCAGAATAGTTTGGATCATTGCATTGTTGATTTCTGCTGATTGAAAGGAGCTTAAAAAAACTTTTCTACTCTTTTTTTTTTTGTTCCTCTTGAATTTCTCATAACTTCTATGTCATTGTTTTGTTTTGCTTTAAATGAGTCTTACACATTTATATCTGGTAATCTGAACAACTAATTCAAAGACAGCATCATGTAATACAGCAGCCATTGTTGAGTTCCTATGACTTTGTTTAGTAAAATCCTGCATTGTTTCTAATGCTGACTTTTTCTATCACTATTTTGTAGTTTTTAAGAATAAAAGAAAGTAAAGTAATAGTGTGTCTAAATAAAAAATCATTACAGAAATGTGATTATATATTTTCATTAATATTCAAGATATCCTTCATGTGCTTGCCACTTTCTGAAGGAGCTCAGGAAGTGCTTCGTGATCGTCTTTATAAAACACACTAAAAAGCACCATGAATGCTGCTGACAAATGCCAGCCAGCTGAAAGGCCGAGCTGAGCAGCCCTGGAAATGCGCTCTCACCCACCTTACTTACCAGTTCGGGATCAGTGTGAGCCGTGGCTCTTCCCAAAAGCCAAAATGATCATGAAAGGTAGATTTTTTTGTATCAGTTCAGAACACAGGGCCAGCATGATGGAAGGCCCTCGGTGAGGAGAAAACTAGGACTGCTCCCTAAAGCGGCAAGACTGTGGGACAAGGGTGTCGCTTATTTGGGGCAAGATTAGTGATGATGTGTCTCTTACTACAACAAATGTTGTTGGGGCCACAGAAATAGCTCCGCAGACTAAATGCCTGCTTGGGCAAGTGCATGGTCAGAGTTAGATTCCCAGTACCACATGCTGCGCCAGCCTCAGCCCCCGGCACACTGAGCCAGCCACCAAATCTGGGCGTGATGGCACACACTTGCAGTCTCAGCACTGGGAGGCTTGAAAACAAGAGAACCACTATGACTCTGAGCTATGCAGTGAGGCCCTGAACAAAAAAAATAAACCATTGCAATAAATATTTTTAAATTTAAGCCTTCATATTTTCACTTACTTCCTGTATATACTTTATAACACAATACACATACATTGACCGGACTGCATCCCTCATGAAAATTATAGTGTGATCTAAAGAAAAGGTGCAACTTAAAGAATAGGTTGTTTAAGAGGTGTCCCCTATCTGCCCTCCTTCAACTTCCAGCTCCTGATCTTACCCTTTCAGTTTAGTGACGATTCACAGCATGCATCCTATCCCCTTCCCCAGCCCCGATCCACTGACTCTATCTTTGCAGCCTCAATCATGGCTTTTCACCACCAGAACATTGTGATGAATACCTGATGCAGTGTTCTGTTGGAAAGTTGATGAGCATGGTGAATGAGCCGTACATTTTCTATATAAAACTAACCCATATTTAATAAGATCAGTATGCAGCAAAGCATAAGAAACTTCTGACAATTGATGACTACAAATAAGTTCAGGAAAGCACACTCCAAATTATTCCAACTCAATTCCATAAGGCCAGGCAAAAGCTAGTCAAGATTCCTGCCCTGGATGAAGACATCTGTGTCCCTATTCTTTGGACAAGGGACAATGCTATCTCCATGCCAGAATCAAGAGTTGAAGGTGAGTTGGTGTATACCAACTTTGTATTCAAGGCCAGCCCTTGTTAAAGAAGTGGAGACTTAATAAAAGACAGAGGGTCAAATAGGCCAAGAAATCTTGCTCAGTGAAGAAGACAAGAAGCAAGTATCAGCAAACCATGGAAGGAGAAGACCTTGAGTGAGCGCCTGGGCCAGAGCATCCTTACCTAAGTTAAGAAATATGCAACAGTGTGTGACAAACATAATGGAAATAACCTGTGTTTCTAACAATAGTAGGAAGAGTTTAGTCAATGATGATTTACTTATTGGTGCAGAGACCAACACACTACAATCTTACAACACCATGAAAACATGAAAAGACACATGAGAGAAAGAATCAGGAGGCAAAATGTATATGCAGCATCATTTCATCTCCTTCATTTAATCTAGAGAAGAAGACTAAGACCATATTAAAACTGCAAATAGTGCTACATTAGATGACAAAACTTTTCAATTGCTTCCTTTTGATTTTTTCTATTTCTCTACTTTCTTCACATATTTTAATAATTGGAACAAAAATAAAAAACCACTCAGAAGCCTGGGCCTCTCACTTATTTATTTCCTTTGAGTCACGGTGTCCTTTTGTGGGCACAGTGGGAATAATGGAACTTGTCTTACTCTCAAATTTTTTAAATATTTTGATGTAGCTAGGCAATTACATATAATTTAACATAAAATCAGTCTCTGAGTGATACCAGACAAGGCAAAATGGAACTCCTATTCACTCATTCCATTAATACCTAAAGAGAGGTTATTCAACGAAGTTGAGAGGTAATATGTTTTTTTTTTGTGAATACATGCCTTGTGAACAAAAGGAACATTCCAATTGCATGTCCCCATTAGGTTAGACAACAAAAGCCACTGGCATACTTATGTACCCAGTTCTCTACTATACTTCCAATACTCATACAAACACACAAACAAGCCCAAATTGCTAATTCTACCTGTATAAAACATATGCTGAAAATTACAGGTTTGAGGTGGTGAAAATTCAAAGAACACACACCATCAAGGCTGAAAATGGTGGGAAATTTCCCCCTTTTCTAATGTAAAGATGCAAATCGTCAACAGTCATTTGCTGAAGAGAATCTTGCTCTTTTTTAAACAAGACAGAAATTAAAACGGATTTGCTCCTCCTGTATTTGTTTGAGTGATGATGCCACCAGGCATTAGTTTAAATCAGCTATTGCTGCTGCAATCAATTTTCTCTTAAATTTATCAAGCATTGTTATGCCATGATTTATAGATGATTTTTATATATTTCCAATAAAAAATATTTCCTCAGCCTCATAAGTTTTGTTTTCTGTGAAGCCACAGAAGAGTTCTAATCTTCCTAAAGCTAGCCAGAGGAGAAAATAATAAATCAAAAACCTGGAACCAGATAAGCAAAGTTTCATGTGCAAATGGAATTCCCACACAAACATCATGATAGCAAACACTGCAGTTAAATCTGAGGGAAAAAGTAGACATTCTTTACATTCACATTTCTGTGTTTCCATAGATGGTTAAGACTATGACGAAATCCCCCTCCTTGAGCATGAAGCATAAGAAGGTAACTCTAACCTTCCTCTCCTCCCTTTCTGCAGGTAGAGGCTGAGCTGCCCGGAGAGAGGCAGACCTGAGGACTTCTACAAGGTTACTACCTGTGTCATCAAAGCAGACCAGAAGCAATCACAGCCATGCCCTTTTGATGACTCACAAAGAGGAACACACATGCTCAGATCTACAACAAGCAATTACTGACTATGTATGCATTAGCCAGCTTCCTATCGCTAGAACAAAATGCCTGAAACCATTAATGTGAGAGGAAAATATTTTTCTGGCTCACAGTTGTAAGGAGCCCAGTTCACAATCAGGCAGTCCACTGCTCTGGGCCTCCAGCTAAAGAAGAAGGTGGGAACATGTGAGAGAGCCACCTGCTGAAGTTTTGAGCCAGAGCCAAGGAACAGAGAGAAGATGGGCTGGACTCCCATGTCATTTCAAGGCAATGTCCTCAGAGATTTCAGGACCACGATAACACTATCTAAGGTTCCAACAGTGCACCACAGTGACAAGCCTTCTGCACATGGACCTTAGGAGACCCCTGACCACCAGACCACAGGAACCTACTCTGTTACTATGCTGAACTAGGGGTCCACTGAGGACCCAATAGCAGGTAAGCCATGCCTAGTCCCCATTTCTTGGAATTTATAACCAAAACCTCCAAACTCAGAAATATACATACTTGTGTTATGTATTAGAATAACATGTATGACTCACTGGGTACTTTGCGCATGCCAGGCAAGGTTTTATTCCACATAATCATTATCATAGTCAAAATAATAACTATTATTATTTTATAAGAGCTCATAGGAGTCGTGGAGGAAAATATAATTCAATGATAGAAGTATTTTCTTCTGTATGTGTCTTGTCACTGCTGTGCAAAATGAAGAAAGAGTGGCCCAGAGAGGTCAAGAGGATTGTTCAAGGTCACAGGTTATAGGGTAGAATAAAGATTTAAACACAGGTCTTACCCATTCTAGAAGGCAAGCTCTCACTCCCATGCATAAGTACCCCACACTGGACCATGTGGCCTTTCACTCTAGGCCTCATCAACATCCACTGGCAGTGAAGCACAAGGTACTAAAATTAGATGTGATACGTGTAGGGACAGAGGCCAACTAGAGGTTGATATCATCGTGAGCTCGTTGTCCTGGCAGGTCCACTGCAGCAGCTGGTCTATCCCAGCTGTGGCCAAGTCCACAAGTCCTCATGAAGGCTCTAAACTGGACCATAGATTCATAAAACATCTTCAGAATACGTGCTGCCTCTTCCTAGGCCATGACAAGTATGACAGGGCTGTTACTGATGACTAAAGTGGTAGTTTCCAAATGAGGCAATTTTTTTCTCTAGCCCTTCACAGGAGACACTTAGAAACACCAGAAGATACTTTGAGTGCCTTGGTTACATGGGAGGGTGCCACCAGCATCTTGTAGATAGGGACCACAGATTCCCCAGACATCCCCAAATGCACAGCACATCCCCTCACAACAAAGAATGAGCTCTTCAAAATAACAATAGTGCTACTGCTGAGAAACACCATGCTAACACATGCCTATGAAACCAGGGAATTTTTCAAAGAAACAGAGTCCAGGGTATGAATTCTGCAGCCCTAACTTCCTAAGAGCAGGGCCTAGATTTCAACCTTCAAAATGGGGTGCTAAAAAAAGCAGGGTGTCACATTGATGACTAGGTAGCTTCATGTTCCTATTTTCTATGTATATTGTACAACGCTTATAGCATAGTACTACCATGGTCCATGCATCTCATTTAGCAGAGCCAGAGACCCTGACTGAAGGGAGCACACACACTGGTGGAAGCCAGCAGACTAGAGGAAAAGCACCCTTGTCCAGTCCTTTCCTAAATTCAACACCCAACTCTGGGCTTTCCCATAGCCTGTAGAATGCTGCCCAGACTGCTGCACAGGACCGTCCAGGCCCACGCCGGCTGAACTTCAGCACACCCATGTGCCATGCCTGTCCTACACTCGGTTTCTTTGATCTTACTTGTGAACCACCCAAAGCTAAGGACAAGCTTATCTACCACATGCGCTCTCATATTTGCAGCTCTATGAAAATGTTCAAGGTACAAAAAGTAATTCATTGAATTACTTTTATATCATTACTATAGATTTAGAATCAAGGAAATGTAGGTTCAAATCTCCAACTCAATTCCAGTCATTATGACCTTTTTTTTTTTTTTTTGCAGTACCAGGGATTGAACTCAGGACCCTCAGGACCTTGTACTTTCCAGGCAGCCACTTTTATTACTGAGCTATCTGCCTCACCCTGTCCAATATGACTTTGATTTAACTCCTTGTAAAACGAGAACAAGAAGACCGCACCACAGGCTGTCTAACAATTAAATACCTAGCACATAATAATTGTTCAGAAATATTCTTCCCCCCCCTCTTTCTGCCCTTCCTTTCAAGCTAGATTCCAGGGCCAACTCAAGACTTTTTCTGTCTAAAGCATCATGATCCATAATATAATTATGAATGTCCCACCTACTTCACAGCATTGGCAGTAAGGATTAAACACAGATATGAAAGTGCTACCAAAAATACAAGGATTTATAAATATAAAGTCATTTTCTCAAATGGCAATCATTCACCCATTTGTCAAGGTATTCCTAATAATCACTCCTTTGCTCAATTTGGAAACTCAAAGGTCAACATCCAAAGAGGAAAGGGTTTGAGCCCAGTAAATACATGTGGCTTTTTATATTTTCTGCTTACACTATTTTACCTCCTCAGCTGAGAAAGTGCTTAAATGTTGCAAGATCAGGAATTTCAACAGTGGTCTATTCAGTTAATCAGCACGGTGTGTGGTTTCTCTTCCTAGAGGGAATTGATTCACAGGCTCTGACACAGGCTGGCCGCGCAGAAGCACAGACGCTGTGGTACCTGCTGGACAGGGCTGACGTCAGGCGCAGGGCACGGGGGCCTCTGAGCACTCCCAGATCAGCACAGTCCTCCCATCCACTCCAGCTCGCAACCCAGGATTCATGCTTGATCATCGACAATTCCAAGTGTGTAGTTTTAAACTTTCAAAAATGAAGTGTGCTCAGGCAAGCACTCTCCAGAAAGGTCAAAAGCAAGCCACGGTGTCTTCACTGAAAGGGTCTGCACTCTTGGAATCTTGCCCAGTGGGAGCCTGGGGGGGTCACAGAGGGGGATTGCAGCAGCCCCGGCCTAGATTTAGCTGGCATTTTCTGCCTTTCTCCCCTATCTCCCTAATAGAGTTAATAGTAGTAATAGCTCACCATTTCTAAGCACTCTAGATTTTTTTAAAGCGGTAATGAATATTATCCCCTTGATTCTGGGAATTGCAATCGCTTATTTACCTGCTTGTCTCAGCTTGAGATGCTGTTCTGTCCAACAGCAGGAGAGCAGATGAGCTTCATCTTGGTAGCCCCTGTGCCTCCCTAGCATGTGTGTGTCCCCACACTTAGTCTCTGAAGAGGAAGGAGTAGTTGTGAATGACCAGAAGCCTGACACAGATGAATTTGCTGCCTGACCAAAGCACATCGTTGGGTGTGACAGACAATCCTTAACTAAGGCCTTCCCCTCTGTCTTTCACCAGAAACTCTGACACAGAAAGGAATTCTTACAAAAGAAGGCTGAGTGTTGCTTTACTGAGTGCAGCATGAAAGAGCTACCAGGGTTCAGGAGGTACGAGAGGCTCTGCCTTCTACATGTATTTTGTTTGTCCTAGGTAGCAGCTAGTAAATGCCTAAGACAGTGACATCTACATGGTTATAGAATCATAAGAGCTCTCACTAACCGCGCACTGGGCTGCTTGAAGTCTGAGATGCTGCTTCCTACTGTTTAATCGCTGATGCTGGCCAACATCTTACGTCACTCATCCTGGAGCAAGGTTCCAAAACCTTCTTAACAAGGTTGCTGGGCTGTTGACTCACTTTTCTGATACAGCCTCTGACTATCCCATCCCTCAATCTCAAGCCTGACCATATGGCTCACCCTCTGGACACCGGTGTCCCTACAGGCCGTGGGATGCTACTCACCCCCCTCCACAGGAGTTAGGACACCTCTCAACTGAACTCTCACCCTCACTATCTCCCATGCCTTCCCACGCTCTACTCCCTTGACCCTGAAGTACACCTGGTACAGAGTGGAGCACGGGCAGTTTGCCTAGCATGTGCTTACTAGCTGCAAAGCCCTATTGAAACCGTCCCAGCTGCTGAAATCATTGAATCACCTTTGCAACATAATTAAATGCTCAGTAATTTCCCAATTAAGCATCAAGGCTTTGGTGATAGGCAGATTAAGGTTTTTAATCTCAATTTTGACATTTATTATCTGGGTGACATTGGACAAGTGACTTAATCTCTCTGAGTCTCTCTGTCTTCACTTGTAAAATGTAGATATTGTCTATTTTATAGAAAAGTATGCAAATTAAAGGGAGGGACTGTGTCCAATATATGTCTCACAATACCTGATGCCCGACATGCTCTCAAAAGCCAGCAGCTAAAACTAAAAGCAGTTAATATATATTAACAATGAAAAGGTTTATTGTGATCATTGGGCAACTTCTTGGGAATCCTGGAGCAATCTGTGTATCAAGTGAAGCTGCCTAATGTGTGAGCCCCCAGCGAAAACCACCAGGACTGCTTCTTGAGACTCTAGCAAGCCCATGCTCTGAGGCCACTTTGACTGACCACAAAGCTCTCGGTAGTCCGCACATGTTCTCTTACACCTTTTTTACACAAGGAAAGCTGAGTAAACAATGACCACCACCCTTTCTGTCCTCTTAGCAGAAAAGGTTACGGACTGGTTCAAGTCCAAGGCCATTCTCAGGTCTACTGCAACAGTCCATGTACTGCTTTCTCAGGCCAACAGTGACTCGGGGATAATGCCAGCCCCACCAAGATGAGGCCAGCCCTTGCTGGTGGTTTCCTGCATGCTGCCTCAGAGCAAAAGTCCAGCAGTGGTCACCAAAGAGGCTTCCTTTCAAACTCTCAGCCTTCCCTTGGAGATCCACAACCTCTGCTCCCTGGCCCAAGTCAGCTGACCAGAACACATGAATGTTTCACTCTAACCCTCAGGTCATGCCTGTTCCATATTCACACTCATGCAACTCCAGTTTAAAGGATATCTCCTATGTGCTGACAGACATAGACACAAATACCATGACATGGCTGGTGAGACAGTCAGCAGACTAGGCACCCTCAGATCAGGCAAGCACAGAGACCGGGGTTTGACCCCAGCACCACATGGCCCACTAGCCCCGCCTCCAGGGGTGGGTACACTGAGCTGCCCACTGAGACCAAGCAAGTGGCACACATGTGTAAGCCCAGTGCTGAGAAGACTGAAAACAGGAGGATCACTATGTGTCTGAGCTGTGCAGTGAGACCTGGTACCAAATACATTAAAAAAATACCATGACATGTGCTTGCCTCTCCCCAGACAGAGGCTAAAAGCCTCTAAAGCCAATTAATATTCTTTGAAAATTAATAAAATATGGGTGCTAACTATACAACAGTGGGTGTGCACACACTCATACATGCATACGTATGTACAGGCATACATATGTACATGTGTAAGTGTACGTGTGCACGTGCGTTTGCTTGTGTGTTTGACACTCAAAGAGACAGAAGAAGGGCTCGCTTTGCCGCCAAAAATTCTTAATTGATTATCTAATGTAGCATGTTGGCTCAGGTAATTTAGAAAATTGAAATTATATGTTTGTACAGAGATAATCTATGCTTAAAAATACCCGGCGTGGTGGGTGGAACTTTGATGAACACTTTAAAAACTTGCTTCGTGCAGGCGTAACACGGGGCTAATTCAGAATTACAGAGTTGGAGTTCAGGGACGCAGCGTAAAATGCACCAGTTCTCTGAGAACCAGAGCAGTGGAGAAACACATATAAAAATTCGGAGAAGAACGGAACACGAGGCACAAGCACAGCGTCCTCTCAATCTGGACCATCAGCAGGATTTGCACTTCTTGTCTGTGGCTTTCGGGGGTAGATGGTACACTACAGTAGCGTATCAGCACTAATGCTACATGGCAGCTCCGCACAATGCCATCTGCTTCTCCGGGAACTGTTAATATAGTTGTAATTATCTACTTCTAAGCACTTTATTGGGAATATCATTTGCAAATTAATCAACTACAGACCGGTAAAACAAATGACATGCCTCCCTGGAACCAACAGCATTATTTTGTGTTCTTTTCCTAAGAATTTGGGAGAGCTGGAATAGGTGAGGAGGTTTTGCAAAATTGGGATGGGTGTACAACAATGGAACAGAAGAATTATAGGAAAGGGTTTTCTAGAAAAGTCTTGGGAGGATTTTGGAAACAGGGAAGAGGAGAACCTACAAACTAAAGAGATGGATAATATCGTCAAATAGAAAAAAGGCCAGCGAGAGGCTCACTGACAGTGGGGCAATGGTAGACACAGACTCTCAGGTGTGCTGCAGCTGTTGTCATGACCAGAGGGTGTTGACACCTCCGGGCACCTACCACATGCCCCATGCAGCTGGTGGTGTGTGAGGATGGCCACACTGCAGGGCCCGCGTCTGCCGTCACGGACCATAAAGTAGGTGTGTTCAGGGGAGACAACATGGTGCTGAAACGAAAATCCTTAATTCTCCCACCACAAAGAAGCTCACCTGAAAATGGGTAAAGATCTGAAAAGAAGAATAGCAACCCACAAAGAGAAGAAAATCAACATTCTAAGTGACAGAAGTGATGCTGAAAAGTGGCTCTGCAGGCTGTATACAGGACCAAGCATATGGCCTCTTGCTTTTTTGTAACTAACACAGTGGCTCCAGATTATAGGACTTTGAGGCTGTAGCTTCAACCCAAGAGTACAGCAGAAAAAGACAAATTCCATCACCACTGAAGAATTCCCGCCTCCTTCTACCAGTAGCAGATCTGAGTACAAGGAAACACCACCCACACTCTCCTCCTGGTTCCCAGCCTGGCTCTCATCCAGGAGAAAGGGGCTCCAGTGTCTCCCTAACATAAGCTCAGGCCATATGCAAATGGTCCTTGTGGGATTTTGCTAGCTTCTTGTCATCTCATACTGCACATGGCTATAGAGTCCCACACAGAGGGGATGTGGCAGTCCAATCCACGACGAGGGGTGGGCCCGTGTGGGATCAGCTTGGAAAAGTCCACGTGAGCTTCGCTGACAGCAGTGATAGCTTGTTGCCCTTGTTAAATGACTTTTAAAAAAAATTATAAGTTTAATAAAATCAGTAATGAGAGAAGGAGAGAGAGAGAGAGAGAGAGAGAGAGAGAGAGAGAGAGAGAGAGAGAGAGAGAAGCCTTTGGAATCAGACACTGGTAGGGAAACATGCCTTTGCCTATGACCCATTGGTTAATCTTGCATCTATAGGGTTTTGACTGTCTTCTAAAAAGGGTTTGTGTACAATCGTAAAATAATGCTGCATTTACAATGGAAGGAAAAGAAAAAGTAAATGACATTTTGAAGCAAACTTAAACAGGTTTGTCAGGCAGGAGCTAGAAAAAGAAATAAAATAACATCGTGAGCAATCCATGGCTCTCCTCCCCTCCGGGAAATCCAGATGGAATAACCAAGAAAGCCAGAGTGGGGAGTATTCACATTGAATTAATATAAAAAGAGTTTATTGAGCATTTACTGTACTAAACAGATTAATTGTCCTTGAGGGATATAGGAGATATGATTGAAAAACTAAGTGAATGTTTACATTTAAGCATGTGTGTCTTTAGTTGTTTTTTCACAGCTATCTCAGTGCCCTTATTTGATTCAAAATGTTTGCCTTTGGGGGGGCATTTTAACTCTGAGAAAAAAAAAATCTGCATGGGGCTAGATCTGGTGAATAAGGTGGAGGGGGATACACTGTAAAGTTTTGCACACTTGCTCTTCCTTCCAGGCCACAGTATTCTCCATGCTTCTTGTAATCCCACCTCAAAAGAACCTTCCTGGAAGAAAACTTCCAGAACTGCTTCTGAAGTGGCAAGAACAACAGGCCAAATGCATCTGAAGCGAGGGAGGTTATTTTGAGGGTGGTTACTGCCATGTTCTTTTACTGTGATCCAGTTTTAGGTTTAAATGCTTTCTGTATTTTCTGATTGCACCTCATATCTGTGAAAAGATGCCCCCTTAGGCCAGCCTCTGTCTTCCTTGTTACTAGTGAATACAGGCCTGCCATGAGATTAGTGAAGAAAGCGTGGTACATTGTGCTGTGCACAGCACAATTTCACTTTTCTTCCTTTTTTCCAAATCTGGGTGGAAACTTGGAAGTAGGTATTTTCACTGGGTGTCTCTGGAGCACGTGTTACTGGTCCATTGTGACCAGAAAACCCTCCTCTTAAGGGACAACTTTCCATCCCTGCCCATCCATTTTGCAGCAGACTTATAAGATGGCACATCATGGTGCTGATTTACTGAAAATTGGCTGTTCTTCCAGAAATGACAACGAAATATTTCATAGTTGAAAAGCTACACTGATAATATTTTTTCTCTTCAGATTTTTTTCTTCTCCTCCTTTTTTTTCCCTAAATTATTTCTCCCATGAAGCAAAGCTTCAAAAACAAAAGCAAACAAACACTCCCAGCCCAGTCTCTTCTTTGCTCAAATAGTTGAGGCATATTTAAAAACCAGATAGCAACAAAGGAAGCAGAGGGCTCCTAGCAACTCAAGTTCTCAAGGGTGTGGGTCTGAGCCAAGCTACACGGATATTCCTGAGCAAACTGACAGCTTGTCATCCTTCAGCAAGGTATTTATATGTTAGGCAAATATTTATTGGGAGAGCCTTGAGGACCTAAGGCAGGAAGCAAGCAGAAAGAGTCGATACTCAATCTTTGCAATAATGCCCCCGGTAGCTCAGCTATGGCTCAGGCTTCTGCATCCTGCTCTGTGGACCAGCTTCTACCTCCTCAGAAGGCAGCTTTCAAGAATGCACTGTCATCCAACACACCTTGAAATAACCACCCCGCCCACTCAACAGCACCAGCATGGCGTTCCCTCCAGCTCCTCCAATCAGAGCATCAGAGTCTTCTCCTTGAGCTGAGATCTGCCATTGCTCTGCTTCCTCTCTCATGTCATCTCAATGTCCCTTTGGAACTGATGCATGAACAGCTTTGATTCTGCTTTGCCCAATATGCCCAAGTGTAAGGTCAACTGTCTTCCAGTGCAGTTGTCAGGACCAAAATGGGCACCACGTAACCTCTTAAAGTCATGGTCCATAATCGGGGTGAGGTGAGAGAAATTATTGACTTTCCCTTAGAATTTAACCTAGCCTATTCAGAAGTAGTGGTGGCTTAAAAAAGGTATAAGGTAGTGGCTGAAGAGCCAAAACTCTCAGAGAGCTTTCATGGCCCCACGACCCTAGGAAAAGGATCGAGGAGACACACATGCCAGCACATCCTCGGTAGTCACACCTGGCCCAGCAGCGTGCCCTGAACTCTTGGCATCTGGCAGCCACTGAGCTGAGTCTCTCTCCAAGGCTTGGAGCAGCTGTCAGAGCCACGCTGCAGGCCAGACTGCCACATGCCCAGGTGGAGCTGCACGAACAAAACCAACCAAACCATCTGCCCCACCCCACTGAGATCTTGCTTTATTTGAATTCTTTGCTCAACTTTGTCACCACCTACCTTGTTGCCTGTGTCCCATGACAGCTCCCACCCAGATACAGCCTCAGAGGTGGGTCTTGCTTAATTAGCCATGAGTCAATAGTTGCCTCCATTAGTCTCTGAAGTCCATTTCTTGTCAGTAGCTGCAGCTGCAGACTGGACTCCCAAGTCTCACCCCTCCAGTCCCCAAGCAAGTACGCTCCTGAGACCAGTTACAAATCAGAAGGTGGGGTGCTGGCCCCAGTGTCCCCTCAGAGATGACCCAATGCTCAAGCCATCTGCACTCTGAGCTTACACTTCCACTGCCCTCTGGGGGAACTTCCCGGTGACATGCACCAACAGCACCTAATTTCACTCTTTGAACCACTCTAGATACGAAGTTTGAGAGGTTTCTCCTTGGAAATTCTCCATTTGATGTGGAATTTCTTTGCACAGTTTTAAAAAGTGCAGCCTAAGTACTGCCCCAAAGATGGTGCAAAGAAACAAAGATGTCTACAGTGTCCACTACAGAACATGCAACATGACTTTCTTCAAATTTCCATAGATGAAATAAATTTTAATTTATGCTACTTTTTATTTTAGGAGAAAATTTCAGAGGAGAAGAATTCACAACATTAAACAGTGAATGAAGCTAGGCACCACTGATTTAGAGAAAAATTATACAGAAAGATGAAAAGCATCCCCCTAAAGAGCTCTGAATTTAGACTGCCCCTAAATTTTTATTTATGTTGGTTGAAATGTTATAAATTTTTATAACATTTTATTACACATGTATTATTATTAACTAATTTATTCAACACTTACTATGTGTCATATATTAGTTATGCATTTGATAAGCATTAGCTCATTAATTTTTATTTACTCTTTATGGCAAACCTATGAGGTTTGATGCTATCATTTTCATTTCATATTTGAGGAAATCAGACATGCTATCCAGGGTCACAAAGTGAATAGTGGAATCGGTTTTTTACTCAGGATTCTATGACACTAAAATCTATGCTTTTTTTAATTTGCCTTTTGGAAGGCAAATTAACTTCCAAAAAAAATAATTTTTCACATAAACAAACACATTACTAATTCTTCACATCCAGATGCAAAGGACACATCTGCAGATAATAGCAAAATTGATGTTTTTTGAGGAAGGAATGCAATAAGTGCAATGAAATCAGCCAATAATTAATGGTGGCTGGGCTGTGGGGAAAGAGAAACCCTTCTCCACTATCTATGGGAATGTAGATCAGTGCAGCCACTGAGGAAATCACCGTGGAGATTCCTCAGATAGCTAGGGCTGGAGGTCCCATTTGACCTCAGTGGTCCACTTCTGGGTGTTTTCTCAGAAGAAATGAACAGATTAACCTACAGTTATATTTGTGCACCCATGTTTATAACAGGACAAACTGTAATAGCTAAATCTTGGAAACAACCTGAGCACCCATCAGCAGAAGAATGGATAAAAAGAATGGAATACTACTCAGCTATTAAGAAGGGTAGACTCAGGGCTCTTGTAGGTAAATGGATGCAACTAAAGACCACGTTCCTAAGTGAAACAAATCAGACTCATAGGTGTAAATGTCATATTACATCATAGTGCAAGAAACTGAAAGAGTAAATAAGATACAAAAGGTTCAACAGATATTGTGAAAAGAAAAAAACACTGCTCGGACAGAAAGAACAATTGGGATGGGGAAAAGGAGAAAACAAGAAAAAGCAAAAAATATGTACATATACACAACATAGCTAAGATAATGGCACTACTAATTTCTATTAGTTCATTGAAAGGAACAGTTAGGGCTTACATTGTTTGACCGATTTTACATTCCTGTATCTGGTAATCTGAGTGACTACTTTGAAGAAAACGCTATGCAACATATTAACCACTGTTAATTTCCTATCATCTTGTTTTGAAATTCTGTGTCATTATTATTTTTTTCTTTCTCTTTAAAATAAAAAAATTAAATTAACCAATTGAACTGGTTTGGTTTATTCCCATAACAAGAAGAACTTTCTTCATTCAAAGTTCACTGTTCTTTCCTGCAGGGAAATAAAAATGTTTTAGAAACATCTCAGACACTGCAGCATTTGGAGTGCTTGTGTTAATTTTAGCAAGTCCCAGTGCTGCAGGCATCTGCTTCCCTGAGAGGTACCCAGTGGGAAGGCGGGGCAAGTGGGGGTAAGGATGCAGGAGAACCTGGAACTCAGGGACCATCTCCAAGGGCAGAAGACAGCACTGGATTGTTTGACTCTGGACTTGAGTCAAAAGGCAGAGGAGGCTGGAAAGTGTGCTTGCTGCTGTCAAGAGAATAAACTTCCTCCTCCCAACCCAGAGGTGGAGAGGGAAGCACACTAGCATAGCATCCAAAGTCCTCCCCCCAGAGTGTTCTATCACTCTGCTGTCCACACTGCAGTGCATTGTTCCACAACAGGCAGCACCCAGAGGTGAGAGGAAAGCAGGATGAGCTCCAGACTGCATCTTTTGGTACCACAACTTTTTAACTTGCACGATACATCAACTCAATTTGCTCACCAATCCACAGGAGTGAAAACGATAATTCCTGTGGAGTGGCATCAATGAGCATGATGTATAAAGTGACTCTAACTTTGTCCGGAAAATGGTAAATGCAACATGTCAATGTTTATTACTCTCCCTGTTCTGTATGCAAAGGAAGCACACTGAATCCCCCTTGCACACCGTGGCAGGAAGAGGCTGCCTCAAATTCCTAAGAGAAACTCTTCAGAATTTCAAGGTTAGATGTTGTACCTCCTTTTAAAGGTCCTTGACACATAGCAAAAGTCTAATTGGATTTGTTCTCAGAAACAAAAATTGATTTTCTTTTTCAATAGTTGTATTAATTGAATCTCTCCCCCTCACTTCAATCAAAGGCCAGAACTTTGAAATTCTAGCTTTTGTCACCTACATAAGATCATCTTATAGCATTTTATACTAATAGCAACACCTTAGTTACTAACAGTTTATACATATCACTAAATTTCCTATAACATATACCACTACTGAGCACTCAGCATAATCCGAACACAAGTCACCCATATACAAATAAAATTTAGCCAAAAAAAAAAAAAACTAAACTAGACAAAAAATTACAATACCTACTACCTACTCTAGAAGAGCTGCAATTAAGCACAAATACTCAAGTGTACACTTTGACAATGTAAAATGTTATAATCCTTCTGAAAAAATTATAGTGATTCAAAAAAAGACCCATAAAAGGACTATCAATATAGTTCAGTGGCACAGGGCCTCCCTGGCAAGTACAACATCCTGAGTTCAATTCCCAGTATCAAAAAGAAAAAAAATAAACATAAAAATATTGGTGCCCACAGGAATTTATATCAGAAAAACCATTCAAAAGATGAAAGCTATGGTCCAAAAACTTTACAACAGGGTTTTTAACAGTAAAGATCGATTGTGGGAATATTTTATTTCTTTTAAGATGACTTTGTGGAGGTAAATTATCAACATTTCTCAAATTAAAGAACATCTGATTTTCCACATACATACAATATGGTGCTATTTATTTGAAAATCTAAATTATAAAACCAGTGATGCTTCTTAAAAATTAGTAGCATCTTATAATCAAGAAAAGGCAGTAGACTGTCATTCTTTAAAAAAGTTCCTAAGGAGCTTAGGTAGGAACATGGAAATTTAGATCCCAACCACATTAAATTTTGTGTGTTTGGGGACTGGAGTAGAAAAGAAAAACATACAAAAGCAGGGGTTTTTTTTCTTTTTTTACAAGTAATACTTTTCTTCTTTTTGCTTAAGAGCTGCACTAATATCACCATGGTAGTAAGTTTGTGTTAATATTTCTCTCCTTTATTGTTTTTCTAAGAAAGAAATCTGCCTTCTCTGGAACTCAATTTTCAGGACACACTGGGCAGAAAAGATCAGAAGTAGGACGGGCAGAAAAAGCCAGCTAAAAAACCTCTGTTCTCTTTGGAACCAGAAACTTAAAAAATCCTTATAACCCTCACATTCCAGCAGGTCTGTGTGAGGTATTGAGGAGAAATAGGCAGCAGTGATTCCTAAGGATATCTATTTATTCATTCATTCACTCATTCATTCACTCATTCATTCATTCATTCATTCATTCATTCATTCATTCATCTATATAGTGGAACCAGAGATTGAACTCAGGCCCTTGTGGTTGCCAGGCAAGCGCTTAATCTACTGAGCTATCTCCCCAGCCTAAGGCCATCTAGCCCTATCCTCACACCCCAGAAGCTGCAGCATGGTAGGAGGAAGCCTGCAACCAAACCAAATCCCACCCAGTAAGCCTCAGGACCTGCTCAGACTGCACACCTGCTGCCGCGGTGAGCCAGAGAACGTGGTCCATGTGGGGGAGGGCGAAGAAAGAGTGCTGGTGGCAGGAACGAATATCACACTTGAAGATGAGAAAGGGGTGCTGAGGGGTGTGGAGGTGGAACAACGGGAGGCCAGGAAGGAAAACTAACCTCAGGAGAAATGAGAGCGAGTGTGGACTAGAACAGTACACATACACAGGTCACATAAGTTCTCAAAATTTATTTGTTAGAGGAATTTTTAAAAATAAAAATTTATGCCAAATCCTAACATCATGTAGGGCTATCACTTAATAATTACCTACTTAAGTCACTAATTTTTTTTTCTTTATTCATTCAACAACTATTTACTGGGCATTTGATAAATGGGATCCAATTGTATAGGCAAGCAGTATAATGCTCCACACAGAACAAAACAAAGACGTTCTCAAGGAACTCACATTCTCCAGGTGAAGCAACAAGGTAGAAAGTTAAATGAGAGGTAAGTGATCTTAAGAGCAGATAAATAAAGTAGACCAAACACGAGATCAGGAAATGGGGTCCTCACAAGGACTCCTCTGAAAGGTGGCACTTGAGCAAAGACTTAAAAGAATAAGAGAAAGGCACGCGGATATCGGAGGGACAGGAAGTGGCACATGCAAAGGCCCTGAGGTCTGGGCCAAAGACAAGCAAGGAGACCAGTGTGGATGCAGCAGTGATGAGACTGCAGAGGAAGTGGGGAATAAAAAGTCCAAAGCTATATTATTCAAGTGACATGGAGGTCCCTGGAAGGATCCAGGGCAGAAGACTGACATACCTGGCTGATTCTAACAGGTCAGATCTGCAGGCATGCTGAGCAAAACACATAAGGAAAGAATCAGAGAATCCTATTTTAATAATCCAGCTAAGAGATGTGGACCAGGGTGGTAACTGAAATGTACTAAAGGGCACATTCTGGGGGGTGCTTTAAGGACGGATCCCCTTTGAATTCACAGACGGACTGGATGTGATGTGTGTGCAACAGAGAAGTCGAGGCTGGCCTCCAGCCTTCCGCTCTGAACAAACGGAAAAATGGACCTTCTACATCTGAGACGGCAATGGCCATGGGATGCATGGGTTTGATAGATACGAGCGAGTCTCCTTTGGGGAATGTCTCAAGTTTGTGAAACTGTCAGAGGCAAACACAGCTTCTGGCAGGCCAGAGCTTGCCCTAAGCAAGCATCAGAGCAAAAGATCAAACAACAGAAAAATGAGAAACTGCAGTTGAGAATGGGACAGAAAAGGGAAAGAGCAAGATGACATTATGATAAAATAAAAGATAGGAGGTAAGGAAAAGGGAGCCTCAGACATGGACAGAAATGGGGGCTGGCTCTGGGAGCCTCTGTTCTCACTTTTTGGGCCCATATTGACTATTCCTGCTAAGTAAACTGACAGCGTGGTTGGCACTGCCCACCTGACATGGTAAACATCAGTGGTGTGCTGAACTGTCACCCGCTTGCCTTCAGGCTGAAGCATCAGAGGGAATTAGGAATTGGGAGCAGGACAGAAGCACCCAGAATTGCACCCCACATGCATTCACACAGCCAGCATCAAGAATAGCTGCTTGCTGTGGATTACGAATTGTCCCCAAGTCCTTCCTCCACAGACCAACCAGGCAGCTGGGGGATGGCCGTTCACCATTAATCAGGAGGATTAGGGCGACTGAAGCAGAGACAGGTAGCTGCGGCAGGGGCACCTAGGCAGGAGCCTGCTTGCTCGTGCCTCCGGAGTCAGGTGGAAGGGCTAGTGGAAAGTGCTGAATTAGCTCCCCTGGAGTAATCACAGGGAAGCTTTCTCAAAGTCTCCTTTCCTGGGTTTGTTTCTTTGCTTCTGAGTTTCCACATTGCGGGTAAAGGAGCTGAAGTCACCCAGAGGTCCTCGAGGCTGTGCCATTACCTCTTCCTGTACCATGGTGGGTCAGCCACACAAGCTCCAAGGGCTCATTAAGATGAGTGGGTGCCCTGCAGAAGACAAGGTGTTCTGCCTAGTGCTCTGGTTCAGCCCCTTCCAGCTTCAGGTCTGTGACGCTATGATGTCTATAGGAAATGACATGTGTAGGGCAGGAATTGAGAAAAGTGTACAGGGGCACATGAGCTCAGCCACCCTCCCTCCTCTCCAAGCAGAACATCTTTTGGGGTCTTAAGCAAAAGAGAGAACTCCTATCTTTTGCATTGTTCTGCAGAGTAGGAGAACATAGAATATTGAGGAAAACCACATACTTTGCATTCAGCGAAGATGGCATTGAATTCTTAGTTCACCACTTCTCAGAATATAACACTGAGCAAATGACTTAACCTTTCTATAGCTCAGTGGCCTCCTCTGTAAAGTGAATACATAATATCAAGAAGAAATCCAAGTTGCTGGGAACATCCAATAAGATGCTGACATATGGTGCCAATTCCAACATTGTACTGCTGTTACAAAACCAGGCTGAATTTAATACTGAGATTTGTTTTCTCAAGTGAAGGAAGAGCCTCAAGAGCCACCTCACTACCAGGATTAGCTCAGACCTCCAAACCCCCACCTCCCAGCTGCAGAGAGGACCCCAGGATCTTCCTCACCTAGGAGAGAAAAACTGAACACTAGTGAGTAAGCTGAGGGCAGCGTCCAAAGAGAAAGGCACTTGGTATATGAGTTGCAGGGGTCCAAATGGGGATAGGAGTACCTATTGCTATGGCTGCAAGAAATTCTTAGGTTGGAAATTTAATCAGTAATTTTTATATTATTCACCAAATGTGTAAATTTTTAAAGGCCCTATCACCAAATACCAGAGATAGGGTCTTTTAGAAGTAAATAGAATTGCATGATTCAGGACAGTGGGGTCTCTGTGATGACTTTAATGGTTTTGAAGAGAAAAGAGAGGAGAGACATCAGCTGGAGTTCATCCTAGGATGCTC
The DNA here is from genome assembly GCA_004027165.1 of Ctenomys sociabilis. Classification (NCBI taxonomy): domain Eukaryota; kingdom Metazoa; phylum Chordata; class Mammalia; order Rodentia; family Ctenomyidae; genus Ctenomys; species Ctenomys sociabilis. The sequence continues at coordinate 77,938 of PVKA01000292.1, read as the reverse complement.
TCCATTGTACTATTGGCAGTAAAAACAGCCTCACTAGAGGCTGAGCAGATGCTGGAGCCATGCATTTGGACTTCATGGGCTCTAGATTCACAAGTCATACAAACTTAGGCTGTCTTTGTGCCTTACAAATTAGCCAGTCTTTAGCCCGTAGTTACAGCCAGAGAAAAGAGTCTAAGAAATCTTGGTTGAAAGAAACACTTTTTCTTGCTTCTGGTTTCCACAAAGACTTATTTGCCCTGACAAACTGATGCCTTTCTCCATTGCTGTATAATAGGAGAGAAGTGAGTCATCTGCCTGAATTTGGGGAAATAATTGACCATGCTTTATCTCATTTCACTTGTCTTGGTCATGAACCAAACTTAAAAGGCAACATTCTTGGATTTTCCATCCATCCCTAGCAGGAAGGCAGCATTTTTCATTGACCATATATCTAACTCTGGCCAATCCTGGGTTATCCTTTTTTATGCACAGGGTCTACAGGGTCTCACTTTGTAGATCTGACTCATAATGAGCCTCCTGTTTTCAGCCTCCCAAGCACTGAGATTGCAGGCACCTAACACCATGCCCAGTCTCAATCACTGTCTCAGTGGGAGCCAGCACAGCTTGTGATTCTCCGGATCTAACCCCAGTCCCTGCACTCTGCTTAAACAGGCACTTTAGTCTGCTGATCTATCTGACTGGCCCCAATCCTGGATTACAATGGTGGGCATTTGCTTCTCATGACCAACCCAAGATCTGCTTCAATGGATATACAGTCAATGATAGTTCTCCATTTTAATTCTTTTATTTCTTAATTTCTTCAAAGCTCCAGTGGGGAATAAGAGTAGGACCCCACAGAGGTCCTCAAAACTGAGGATTAGCCCTGATCTTAGTCCAGTCTTACCTTACTGAGCCCATTTTCAATTAATAGGAATTATCACCAATCAGTTAAGGTTATAAATTGTTCATGTGCACCACGGTTGATTTTATCAACCAAAGTTCATCTACTTTTTCGCTGGTGGTTTTATCTTTGTCTGCCAGTTGTTCTCAAGGTCAGCTGGAAAATTTGTTTAGAGTGAAGATAGCAAGACTCTCCCAGATGGGATCCTGAGTCAACAACTGTCTTTCATAAAGAGCTTACCTGATTCCCTCACTTGAGGAGGCAGTCCTACAGCAAGTGGTTGCAAGGTGTAGTAACCTCAGTGGACTGCTTGAGATCTCATCCAGCTCCCAGAAGTTCATATTTAATTTATTATGGGTGACTCTTCAGTCGCTTTATAAACATTCTGTAGGTGATTTTAATGTTCAGCATAAGTAATCCCCACTGGCATATCCTCCCAGATCTTTAAAGATCTGCAGTTGATGATGGCTGGGAAAACCTTCCATTTGTTGGATCATACCAACATCTGTCATCCCAGTTCCTTAGTAAGGGACAACATAGTAGCCTAAGGAATTCTTGGAAATGCAGCCCAGAACCCCAAAGTCCCGGGGCCAGCATCACAACTCATTACCACTCTAGGGCCGCTCAGAGCTTCATCCCACCTTGCTTCATTGTGCTTCTAACCCACTTTCAAATGAAGTGCAATTTACATCTCTTTAACTAGACGCATTGGTGTTATTACCATTGCAATCCTATTGATTGCAGTGATGCTCCTAGCAACACATTCCAATTTGATCATCTTTAGTCATTCTTGCAGTGATTCCATGTGTATAAACAAGCCCTAGTGTTTAGAATAACACATGTTTGGGGGTGAGAAGGATCATGTTTAAATCCTTAACTTGCCTGTGAAACGAATACCAAACAGGAAAAGCCCTCAACTTCAGAAATGATGTTCTTGAACCCTTAGATTTTTCCTCTGGAGGGGAGCATGGGTAGGACAAGGGTCTGAGACCAAGTTTAAGTTGGTCTGTCATCTGTCATGACTGCTTTATTTTTTTAAAGATATTTTATTTATTTATCTGGTACAGGATCTTGTTATGCAACTCTGCAACGCAGACCCATAATGATCCTGTCTCAGCCTGGCCAGTGCTGGAATTACAGACTTGCCCCACCATACCCAGTTTTGGTGGCCTGCACTGCATGTGGTACTGAGGATTGGACTTGGGCCCTTGCACTGGTTAGGTAGGCGCTTAGATTGCCTAGCTGTATCCTCAGTCCAGCTGCTTTACTTTAAAGATAAGAGTGAGGGCAAGAAACATGTCCATTTACCTAAGGCCAGGAGCTGAGCTCCCTCTCCCTCCACCTACCCCATCCAGTGCCTGCCTGTGTCCCAGCAATTTGTCTCTAACTTAAACTGGCAGTACATCCAGAGCAGAAAGGAGGCCTGGGAACAATAAACTGGGGACAGAACGGAGGGCTGCTGAGCAGAGTAAGGACAGGGACTCAAGCAGAAGCTAGCAAGGATCCAGAACTGAAGGATGGCACCCAGGTGACTCACATTTTGTTATTGTAAAACAAACCTGGTTAGGTCAGACAGATAACTACAAAGTGCACAGTGTCAAGTCAATTGGTTGTGCTATTATTTCAAAGGATGATAAAAAGCAAGAATTGTCGATCAAGGGGCTATGCTCCACAGAGGGATAAGAAATCAGATAGATCATAGCATTCCATTTTAGAAAGTAAATTTTATTGTGTGACAAAAATGATGTCACTACAACTTCTTAATCTGAAAGCTCTCATCAGGTACAGAAAAGGAACAGGGGGAAAGCAGAATGATCCGAGCCACAAGATAGGAAAAAGAGTTCCATAACACTTCCAGGAAAAAAACTGAAAATCCACAGGCTTACAGTCAGGTGCCCGCATGACTCGGTCCTTGCCTGTCTCCTGAGTCTCAGTCTCACAACCACTCTGGAGCTATGGAATCCTCCACTACCACCTGCAAACACGGAGCTCGGGGCCTGGTCATTAGCTCATTTCATGAAACCAGGATCGCTCCTTTATTTCCCTGTACAAAATATGTCTAGTTGTCTACCTATAAATATCATTAAGAGACTCAGACCACTCAAGGCCCAGGTGCCTCAGTATTCCCAACTTGTGGAAGCGTTCTCCAGGCTGAGCTGGTCTCTCTCCTGAAGATATTCAATACAGAAGTTTGACAATGCTCAGGCTGGCCCACTTCCAAAGGCTCAGTCCCAGAAATCTTGGGAGAGAGAGCTGACAATTCTGGACTTAACTGTGTTATAAATTCTCTAGAATGGGAATGTATTACAGTACTCCCCAAATTAGCTGTCCAGTTGCAGCTTACAGGTGAGGTCAAATAACACAAGGGCTACTCCCACTTTGCAGGAAAATATATTTCCATAAGATAATCCAAAAGTGAGAATGCCATTCAACATTACTGGGGTATATGGGACATGTGCTTTTCTTCCCCCTTTTTGCCAACTCAAAATCCAATCCTTTTCTCCTCAAATATAATACTGCCCGAATGAAACTGACAAGACATACAATAAAGTTGAGGAAGAGAAACACAAAGACCTAGATAGTAACCTATTTATTTTTCCAGGGGGAAAAAAGTAACAACTATTCTAGCAAAGAAAATAGCCCTACATTTGGTCATATTTTTTTTTTCTTGTTTTCCCTTCAATTTAAGAGAAAAACTTTTCAAAATCATACAAAATGGTATACACTGTCTACCTTCCTGTGGCCCTCTTCAAATACATAACCTTTCAGGTCACCATGAAACACTGTTTTGAAATATGTCTCAGTCTGTCTTTCAGTGTGACAATGAAATTACCAGGCAGTTCAGAATGTGACGTGACTGAATTAGGCTGTAGCAGAGCAGCTGTTATCATAATCGCTCCCCGTCCTCAATTCCTGAGAGGGGGGAGGGGGGAACTCTGAAGAATCCAAGAACAGAGAAGCACACCTCGCTCTTTGCACAGCCAAGCGACCCCATGGAATTACATCGTCCCCTTTTCCAACAGACCTCAGATCAGTTTAACTATTGATGTAGAGCCAGGTTCGCTTAAACTCTTCTGTCCCTGTGTCGCCTGCCTCCAATTTGGAACTCTATTAGTCACTTATCTGTCCAGCTCCCTTCGGCATGGCAGAGAACATCTTGGACTGTTTTCAGACTAACATTATACAGATGCACTTGACCTTTTTAAGAAACACTGATCAAATTTGCCTTGAATATTTCACTATATCACAGGAACAATCATAAATGGCATAGAAAAATTCAGTAGCTGTAGGGATCAATAAGCTGCCCACCCAGATGTATCTATACACATATACATCATACATAAATAGATTTTTTTTCAGATTGCAAAGACATGCTGTCACTGTCTTGGTGGAGCTGGTTTAGCCCTACACTATGCCAAGCAGCATGTTCTCACCTGGCCTAAAGAAAGTAGACTCACTGCAGCAAACACAATGCTGACCCTGAGCTCCATCTTTTTGACTTGGGGCATTAAAAAGGATCTATTAAAATGCAAATATTTTATCTAAAAGGGATGTATATGGGCTAATTAGTACCTCCTAGTATATATATATATATATATATATATATATATATATATATATATATATATATATATATACATATACATATACATATATATAGCTGACAAAAAAGCAAAGCCTCATGAAAAAGTGTCAAAGACAGGTAAATGAGGTAAAGAGCTGGCGAGGGGACTTTAAGGCTGGCAGGAGTGACCGAGAATGTCCAGTAGCCACCAGAATATCCTCAAGAGATGTTCAATTCTGTGTCACAGTCCTGGGGCCTGGAGACCCAGCAACAGAGGGGCGAGGCCCTAAATAATATGTCTCTAACATGTCTTTGGAATTTGCAGAATAAACCCAAAAAGCCTTCCTTTAAGCAAATAAGCACAAATAAGCAAAAATAATAATAATAATAATAATCCCAGCACTCGGGAGGCTGAGGCAGGAGGATTATTGTGAGTTCGAGACCAGCCTGAGCTACAAAGTGAGCTTAAGGCCAGCCTGAACTGCATAGTGAGACCCTGTCTCAAAAAGACAAAAAAAAAAAAAAAAAAAAGGCCTCACCTAAGTAAATAAAATAAGATCTGAAATTTTTCTTTCCAGATTATACTAAAAACAAAACTATTCTAACAAATCACCCAGTGGCCAAGGATACACAGTGAGATAGGTTGGCCTATTCATGTGCCTGGCACAAGCTTTTCAGACAGAATACAGATTATAATAGAGTGTTCTTTCTGATCTCTCTAACTACTTTGCTCCTTCTCTCAATTGGATTTGGTGAAAAGGAAGATTCTGAGCCCTTAAAACGACAACCAGGCATTAAAAAATGGCTGGCAGAAATGTGTGGTTGGTGATCGTCCTACATGGAGCAGGATGGCATTGCTGGTGGCACCCCGCCCTTGTGGGCTGATGTGGGACACACGCACACACGCACACACACACACACACACACACACACCAAATAACTCCAATCTGAAGATCCTCTCAATATTTCTCTTCTCTCTCCAGAATGCTGCTACCTCACTGTCAGTGAGATTTTCTATAAATTTGCTTCAATGGTCACATAGGTTAAAAAAAAAAAAATTAATAGCCTAAGAAGTGAGGGCTAAAAGGCTACAAAGTTAAAGCGCTTACAAGGCAAATAATTTGAAGAGGCAGGATAAAATCAAAAACAGAATTTAAATGGCCCCAGCCTAAGAATTTATAAAAGACCAAGTCTTGACCTATGACAGAAATGAGAACTTTATTGGGCACGTAATTCAGAAAGGCAGGAAAAGCTGATACATGGAACACAATGAATGTCAGGTTAAGGATTTAAATCTTAGTCTGATGGGGTTGGGAAAACCAATACAATAATGCCAGTGAGGAGGACAGACCCGCTGTGCAAATCCAGGGTGCTGTCGAACTAGGACTGCATAATTAGCCCATGTTGTAATTAAGAATCTAGAGGCTCTATTGAAATGAAATCACAATGGGTAGACTCGGATCTTGCTGCATCAAGCCAGAATACTAAACACAGTAATGGTTCTCCCAAATTTTGGCTGGATTCTCATAGCCAGCAGCCAGTGAGGCTTCTAAACACCTCTGGTCTACCTGGTTATGATACTTCTGACTGACAGGACGGAAATGGTTTAAAGGTCCTGAGGTGGTGGCTGCATCTTTGACTTTTCTATTTAGCTTCAAAAAAACACTTCTTTGGTTATGGTTTCATTCCTGAATCACAGGAAACTAAGTTCATTACCGAAGTGAGGTCAAAGCTGAGTTGATCTCAGAGCCAATGATAAACTGGCATTACAGGCTTGTTTTATTTATAGAGACCAATGATATCAAATTAGATGGAGAGGTAGAAAGAAAGGGAAAAATGAGCTTCCTGTACAAAATAAGTTTCTGTGGAAGATACCTACCACCAGTTTTCTAAAAATATAAAGCATTGTCACAAATTCTAGCTTTGTTCTTTAAAAACAGAAGGAGAAAGGAAGCTTGCATATGACCACAGTTCTGTGTTACTTCAGCCGCCCCCCTCATGCACACGTAGGATACCTGTGGTGAGTATCACATTCTCTTAATACTTCCTGCTCTTTCATAAAAGCCAATCAAAGTCCCTAGAGGTCACTGGTTCCATTTGCCATACTAGTTGGGAAAAATGAAACCCAAAAAGATATTTTTTTCTTTGCTTTGCTTTTAAGGATGGCCCCTTATTCTGACTATTTGCATCATGAAAATCAAACATGATATTCTAGAGAATTAATGGAGAAACGTTAGTCTCAAGAGGAGGCCCATGACACAAATTCCTGAGTTTCTGAAATATTCTTTTCAGGAAGATTATTTCAAGGCAAGATAAGAGGCCACTGACTATTTCATTTCAGTAAGAAGCAGAGGAAACTCTCCTGGCTACTAACCACTCCCCAGTGTACCCAGAATAAAAAGAAAAGATGTCAGAGAAACATTCACACTGGGGCTCAGAATCCTTAAACCAAGGAAGGCGGTGACTTTAAGGAACTGACATTTACAAGAATCAAGAAAGGAAACCTTCAGTAAAAATGTGGTGAGCAGAAGCCCCTGGGCCCTTAATATAGTTTATCTTTCACATAAAGGTATCTTGAAAACCTTTACACAAGTCCTTTATGAGGGAATAATTTCTGAGCCTGGGCAGACAATGGTCTTTCAAATCCATTCTCAGTTTAGAAAGCATTTGTAAGGAGGATTTTTGCCAGCCACCGCCTGAGAAGTGTGTGATGCCCTTGGAAATCTCTGTAATTAACAATAAGCCTCTCTCACAATTGAAAGTGGACCCTCATACCTTAAAGTAGCACTGATGTTTCTATTTCTGACCTACACCCTTCATTTTATGCAATGTCTTTTAAAAACCAAGGGCAAGAACAACCTGGAGAGAAATTTTCAAATTTTGGATCAGAGCCACCAAATCAATAATGGCAGACAGAACAAAATGAATTATCAACCCGCACTGCTTCAATCACAGGGAAAGGCAAGGAGGTAGCCAAAAGAGGAGCTGCGGTCAATGTTAAGAAACAGAATGAATTGACTTTGAGGTGGGTTTATATCTAATTAAATGAGACTGGGAGGCACAAGCAAGGTAGACTCATCGCAGCTGATGAGGAAGTGAGCACAGCAGGTGACTCCACTCAGCCCAGCTGCTTTTCCAAGCTGGAAAGGAGAACAGAACGTGGTATACGGGTGAGGGGCACGGGAACACTGCAGGTTCTTCCGGTGTATATTTCCCCTCATTGGATGACTGTATGGAGGGGATTTCTCAAGCTCCCTCATTAGCACATAAGTTGCTATCAATATTCAAAAGTCCCTTCCACCTGAACCCAAGGGAAGAGCCACTTACTGTGGGAGTCACATCAGCTAAGACAGGGAGGAAAAGGGAGTTGTGCAGTACACAGAGTGCTAAGCCAGTGGCTTTAAACTTGGAAGCCTGGGAGCTTTGTACCAAGAGCCACAGACTTTCAGGCTACCCATCAAGTGCCATGTGCCTCTCTAGGAGAGATGAACAAAATATACCTAAGGATAGAAGACAGTCCCAGTGGCTTCTTCATGTATCCCCTTGGGCACCTGGCATGAAGGGCAGTCATAAAACAGGATGCTAACTGAAGGTGACTTCATGAATGTCAGTCCTTGTGTCGGTCACCTTTCCACCACTGGAATAATACTCAACAGCTGCCATTGAAAGGAAGTGGTTATTTGGCTTAGCATTCCCTTGGGTTCAGTCCTTGGTTGGATGGCTCCTAGGTAGAAATAGAAGGGCCTCTCAGAGGTCAGCTGCACAGGGAAAGGAAGGAAAGAAGGCAGGAAAGCTCTCCACCCCACTGGCCACACCAAGGCTAACCACTAGCTACACTGTGCCCTATGTTAGTGGAGACAATCATAAATTTTTAGGTCAGCCACGCCTACAAAAGCAGCAACTTTCACTCGCTGAACCCTGAGACACAAACACATCTCTTCCTGCTCCACTTGCAAACACACTGCATTCCTTACATGTGTACAAGTGACACCTCGTGCTTCAGAGGTACTCTTAAATAACCTCCAGGTGTTTCACTATATTCTGGTGGGGTACAGCTAATTATATGTTCAAAATCCCTTTTAAAGTCACAAAATCTCTCGGTATTTCCAGTGCTTCTTAAATGGTGAAAGGCTTAGACATGAAGGAATAAATTTAGCAAAGTCAGAAAAAAATTAACATGAATGCTAAAAAAAAAAGGCTCTGGCCCTTTCTTTCCTATAGTGAAATTCACAGGAGTGGTGCACGGGCTTATCAGGAAATTATAGATCTTATTGTTGGGGAGCTGCATGGCAGATGCCAAAAACATTTAAATTTCCGATTCATGAAGCCCATTGTAGCTTGGTATTATGGTTTTATTAGATTTGCACATTTATCCAGGAACCTATTATTATAATAAAATACGAAATATAATTATTGTTTTCTTGCAGTGAGAACCTCAGAATTATCTAACGTTTTATTGTTTCCCCATCAAAAGAAACCCCAACTTTGGCTTTTTTTCAAAGGATTTTTAAAGAAATGTCACTTTTTCTATTTACTTTCTGTAACAGTTCTTGCTTTATGCTGTTTAATGCAGAAAGAAATCAAAAGAATGGTGCTAGAGGCTCCCAGTCACAGTAGTTTTCTTGTAGTTACAGTATTATGCCCTCATTTTTCTCATCTTTTCTACTGTTCTTTCTGCCCAGCCAAACTCCTCCCCTCCTGCAGCTCCCATTAATTGAGATGGTGTTTAGAGAAAGCTGATATCCAGATACGAGTTTCGCAAAGCCAAGTGCTCACTTACTGTTACACCTCAAATGGAGTTCAGTACTTGTAATGGCCAATTCAGCCGCCTGTCATGCGATGCCTCTCCTGCGTCATCGCTCCCTGAAGCTTTTATAGTTCCTCTTCTCCCCTCTCTTTCCACTTCACACCATTGTCATCTCCTTTCATCAGAGAACGAAAGCAGTTCAGAAGTTCCGAGGGGAGCTCGCATGAGCCCGAGGCACAATGCAAGTAGGCTGGGGTCTCCAGTTCTAAAGTTGACAGGAGCCTTACCCAGTGCATCACCAGTTTGACATTTTCCAAATGAAGACAGTGTGATCAACATGATCACACTGCTGTTAGGGACAAAAGGAAGGAGATGCCACTCACTTTTTAGGTGACTATCCCTGGGGCCTGAGGACGTGTCTAGTGCTCAGTCAGTCACTTCATGTCCCATCATCCTCACGACACCACCACAATGTGGGTGCTAGCACTGCTTCCATTTAGAAAAGAGGACAGAGCTACACAGAGACGTTAGCTGACTTACCAAAAGTCACACAGATGTAGAAGAGAGGCATTGTTGGCACAACCCACACTTGCCTAATACAAAGCTTCTAACAAAACTACAGTATTTGTTGCATTAATACTTAGTTACTATTTGCACATGCATGTACACACACACACACACACACACACACATACCATGCAGACATGTTTGGAGATTCTATTTACATAATAAAACTAAGCAATGTTTTTAGCAGGTTTGACTCCTGACCCTGTCACTGAAAAGCTAAGGAATTTAACCTCTCTGGAGATAACCTGTCAGGAACACTAACCTCTCTGCAAGTAGAGATGATAATGGGGCTCAATCTCCAGCTAGGTGAATGCTCGGTAACACCATTCAGCCACTCATCACACATGGACCAAGAACCGGCTCTGTGCCAGTACTGACACGTAGAGTCCGAGCTTTGGATAAGCAGTGCCAAGCAAAGCAGGCTGCTGGTCAGTCTGTCTGTGTAAAATACAAAATGCTGTGCAAAAGTACCCAAAGATGTTGGCCACGGAAGCGATCAGACATGCGAGCAGTCCCTGCTTCTTAGGCGTCTCCTGCCTCTGCCCTGAGCATCTTGTCCCATAGACCTGTGACATGAACCCTATGCAACAAGCTTGCGTGGTTGTCTACATGTACACACATTCCCCCATAAGTGTGTATATCATGATGCCCCAGATTTAGGGACTTCGACACTTTGCGGGAATTTTCTCATTGTGTTTCCTACAGACACTTTCTTAAGTTGGGGAGATAAAACTAGCTAAAACTTGAGCCATTATGATGTTTCAAACCCTGTGCTATCACAGCATGTGTAGCAACTCTAGACAGAACTATTAGTATAATAAGTTGGATATCAAGTAATTAATCAGAAGTTTAGGCTCATTACGTAGAAATATGCGTTGGAAACTTGGGTTCAACTTCCAATAATTTTTTGCACCCACACCATAATTATTCTTGTGCATTCACTAGGAACCAGGCACCACATTAGGCACAAGGAGAGGGGTCCTGCTGCCTCAGAGCCAACAGACCATGAGAAAGAAAGGAGCCTAAAAATGAGCCCCATGAGAAAGCTGGGATTGCGCTGCATGTTGGCATGGAGCTCACAGGAGGAAAGGGACTGCACAACCTCAGAAAGGAGGAGAGACTGAAGCAAGAGGTAGGAAGAGGAGCCACAGGCACTGAAAAGCTGAGCGTAGCTCCCCTCATCTCCCAGCATTAGCTTTCTGTGCGGTTCTTTGTTTGTTTTTTTGTTTTGTTTTGTTTTGTTTTGTTTTGCAGAACCAGGGATTGAACTCAGTCAGGCCCTTGCACTTCTCAGGTACTTTTTCCACTGAGCCATCTCCCCAGCCCCAATGTGCGGTTCTTAAGCATCACTTGACTTTTCTGGCTTCAGGAAATATAAAAAATCTATAAAATAAGGTTAGGGATATAAAGCAGGGCTCAGCATTTCCACCTTCACAGGGCTTGGACTGCCACCACATACTCAGGAACTAGAATCTAGATCTACACAAGCAAAGCAGGGCTGTGCATGGAGCAAAGCAGGGCTGTACAGATTCAAGCTGAGCTCTAGAGTTTAAGTGGTGGCTTGATCTAGTGGAGTAAAAATTAGGCTGATGAGTGTAGTTTCTCTGGAACCAAACCCCTCAGTGCAAGAGGAGCTGCTTGGTCAGGAGGAAAAGGAGGCTGGGAAGAGGACAAGCTGAGACTGTCTGCTAGCCAGAGAGCTGGGTGCTCGCTCTGCCTCTCTCTCTGCCTCTGTCTCCTCTCTCTTTCTCCCTCTCTCTCCCTCTCTCCCTGTCTCTCTGCCTCTCTGTCTGTCTCATCTCCCTCTGTCTCTTCCCACCCTACCCACTCCTGCTCTCTCTCCCTCTCCTTGTCCCTCTCCCTCTCCATTTCCCTCTCTTTGTTTCCATGTCCCTGTTTCTCTGCATTTTCCTGGTCACCTCCTCCCCCAGCATCTGCACCCTCTCCTCAGTTTTTACACTTGAACTCAAGCTCATTAAATAAATGTAAGGTGAACCTCATGCTTTGCATGAATGCAAAGTACAATACAAATGTTGGTGACCGTTATTAGCTCAAGTTAATGCCCTTAAAAGACTACCCATAATTTTCTAGAAGGGTATATCTTACACGGAGGCCCACAAGGAATATATAATCAACTTTGGGAGAAGTCAACACAGAAAAGATAGCATCCTAAATCAGAGGTCTGGAGACCCAGAAGTCCTTAGGAAGTTGTGTGTGTCAGGTGAGAGGAGGACTTGAATGCTTACTTGTGTTTTAATTATCTGATGCGTGCAGTACCCTCCTTTGTTGCCTTCAGCCAGAGCTGATAAGAAAAGGCAGCAATATATATCTTGGCGGTCTGAAGGGAGAAGCCATGTTTCATGGGACGCCCTGCTTCTACAGCTGTTGTTAAAATATTACTGCTAATTAGCTGGCTAGTTATATATAAACCCTTACAAAGGAGTATTTTTACACAATCATAAAATAAATTAAACTACCAAAAATTCATGCTGTTAATTAAAATAACCCCTGTAGGAGGGGGAAAAAATCGCTACAAGGCTGAGGTAAACAGGAGGCAATTTCACAAGCACAAACTGATTAATTTTATTCCCCATTACATGTATTTGCTAATATCATCAGAATTAGGAAATAAAGCAATTTTGCCCTGACAGGAGTTCAGACGTAGGCGGTTCTAGCAGAGGAGTGAAGCAGTCGGACACGCTTGGCCTGAGATAGCGGTGCTCTCTCCGGAGGGGAAGAGGCTCTCTGCAGACCTGGCTCCCTGGATGGGGAATTTGGGGGTGGCGCTCTTCCCACATTGCAGAAGCGACCCCACCTAACTCTGAGGCTGTTGTGTCATAGCCTCTGACAGTCACATCCAAAGACATAGGCACCTGAGAGCACAAGAGAAACTCTCTGCTGCTAAGCGGTGGCTGAAACTTCAACCTACCCTCAGTTCCAGAAGTGGCCAAGACACTCTCCGTCAAGGTATTTGTGCAGTGTGTTCTTCCATGCATCTTTCTAGCCCCAGATTTATAACATAGCAGCACTTCTCTAAAGTTTGTGTATAATTTCTGTATCTAACTGATTGCCCAAAACCCTTGTGGATCCTTCTTTCACCAATGATCACAACAGGTTAATCAAAAAGCTTGGAACACACTTTTGTAACCCCTCCAAAAAAACGCTGTTGAGGAAAGAACGGAATCAAGCGCCAAGGCCTTTGCTGCTTTTCTACCATCCGAGTTAAAGGAGGGGCTTAATTCATCTGGAGTTTCCTCTCTGGGCACAATACTGTTGACCTCCTCACCCTCCGTGGCTCAAAGCAAATATTCACCTGAGAAATTATTCTTAAAAAGCTCAAAGACACTATTTTATAAGCCTTTTGGTCAAACAAACAGAAAAAAAAAATCCTCCATCCCTTTGGAGCTCTAATTAGTTTGTTTATTTAATAACACATTTGTTTAAAGTTGATTTATCCTTCTACCCCTCAGAATTCATCCGCAGCTCCAGCCCTATTTAGCATCATATTTTATGAGATGGCCACTCACAAGGACCCTTGGGTTTTATCAAAAAGCCCCAGAACATCTGGAAGAAGATGCCAAACTCTAAGCTTTGATCCAGATGTCTAATCCATGCACCTGTGAACATCCAGATGTTTGGGGGAGGGGACACAGCATTTTGTAAGTGACACGCCTCTCTGGACCAGGGAAGCGAACAGGGGCATGAGGAATTCTGAAGAGCAGATAGAATGAGGAAAGCTCATTGGCTCTTCCCAAGGTGGCCAAATACACTTTAGCCCTTTTCTCCTCTGTAATATTTGGTTCTAAGCCGCAGCTTATTGGGATCCCAGCTACAACAAGGCAGCATTTGTCCAGCTACTACAGAGGCCACTGTCCACATGTCTGGGCCTGCAAGAGCCCCAAATCTCACGTCTGCTGACTCTCTTCTCTTTAACAGCTACTGCTGCCTGGTGAAGGATCTGTCTCACCCTCACCCTGGATGCTGTGCAGAGCTGGCACTGGGCATCCAGCCTCCCGTCCCCACCGCCACAGAGCTAAGCTTTGGCTGACGACCAAGCCCCTCTGCAAGATGGGGCTGAGCAGCCTCCCACATTCTCCAGGTTTCTCTACCACCATGCTGAGACCATCTTGTTGCCTTGTGCCCTCATAATGGTCACCACAACCTCTGTCCCTGTGCTCTGGCCAATGAAAGATAACTGGATGTGTCCCAGATACTCCTGTGGGTCTCCAGGCCACCTAGAGCTACAGCTGCCATTTCCTCTCTGGCTAGCTTGGAGGAGTCAGGCATCACCATCTCCATGAAGAATGTGACGCTGTCACCTTCTCCACCCCACCGATCTGATCTAGTCCGTGGCTGACGGTGACCAAGTCTGCCAATTTCAGCCCTTGGCACGTTTTAAGTCCTCTCAACAGCCTCAACACCAACACCGTTTCTCTTCCCCTTCTCCAAATCACATGTCTTAGACTATAATTAATGCATTTTTGGAAAAACCCATGGCTGGGGGACAGAAGCAGAGGAGTAGAGAAAGAAGCAGATCTCAACAGCACACGGACTCTCACATTCACACACAGAGCCACACAGCTTTCCCTCTTCCTTTAGACCGAAGACTCCCCAGAGTAGGAATGCTGCTCTGGCTTCAGGTCACCTCCAGCCACCAGCTGGAGGTTCCTGGTTCATCAGAATGGCTCCCAAGTGCTCACCAAATGGACGAATGAATGACTGACTCCAGTCAACACATCACCGTGATCACCACCTACCCTCTGAGGGAAGAAGCCATATTTTATTCATATTTGGATCTTGGCACACAGAGTGTTGTCAATGCAGTTGTTGAGGCAATGCTCAGGGCAGATACAGAGATGAGAGGCCGATTTCCATGTCTCTAACAGGTAGAGGTTCAGCAGATAAGCATCCCAGCTCATTCAACAGGGAGCTCCCCATCTCTGGCATCATGCACAGAGAAGAAACATAAAACATGTGGTCCCAAAAAGCCTGGTAACCATCCCACCAATGAACCTGATGGTCTCTCTTGTCTCTTCCTACTCTCAAGGTACAACTAACTACAAAAGACCAGAAAGATGGTGGATCAGTGGCAGAGAGTGCTGCAGAAATAAGATTCTGACAGGGAGTTTTAAGACCAAGAGAAAGAATGTGGTATTTGGGGCCATTAATTGTTAGCAGGTAACAACCTTGAGATGCTCTGTAAAATGTAGGTTTGGTGACTAAAGGTGATACCAGAGATTGTGGTCCTAGCCAGCTGTCTGGCTACTCCCGCTTCCTCCACTTGGCCCATATTTTTAGTTTCAGATACAGCTCAAAAATGACTCAGATTTTGAAGAGTCAGGCAGAGAATTGTGTTAGTCACGTGAAATCATTTTGACTGTTTTTTTTCCAGCTGTTTCCTAAGAAAACAGATTTAACATTTGTCACTGACACTCCTGAATAAGGAAAACAATTTTGCTTTCTCCTGAAGAGAAAGATGCAAGGTGGATTTGGCATTTGTGGCATGGAGAACAGGGTGCAGCTCCCTGGTGGAATAAGGGCTTCTTTGTTCTCTCTATATTTTCATATTCAGGAAACTAAATGGCCCACTTCTCTTCTGGTTCCTACCAAGCCCCTCCTCCTTTACGTCTTTCACTGTTCTTCTTTCCATTCTTCAAACTGCATGTCTTTGGCTGCAGTGAGTCTGTTTCTGGAACACGAGCATGGCTAGGAGAGGGAGACAGACAAAGAAGGAGGAAGCCACAACTAAACAACACACGATCAGAGGCACTCACAGCATTGCCTTTTATTTCTCTGCCTGCTGAAGTTAACAACCCTAATATTTCATATTTCGGGTCATATAATCAGATCATCAATTTCTGCGGGTGTATTATGTACCATTTTCTTTACACATATTAGTTCATTGGTTTTCAATTACCTTATAAATTATGTATTATCTCTGCTTAATAGGTGAAAAAGTTAAGGATTAGCTACCCTGGGGTAATATTTTACCCCACATCACACAGCCGCAAAGAACAGCTCCCGGGATTCAAACCCAGGTTTTCTGCCTTCGACCCCAGATCTGATAACGGTATCCACAGTCTCAGTGTGAGGTGGCAAGATTTCTCATCAACAAAGATCCAGTAAGCTGCCACACTAAATCAACCAGGGACCTGCTTGCTCCAAGAGGACGTTTGGGA
Source organism: Ctenomys sociabilis (assembly GCA_004027165.1). NCBI lineage: Eukaryota > Metazoa > Chordata > Mammalia > Rodentia > Ctenomyidae > Ctenomys > Ctenomys sociabilis. The sequence continues at coordinate 62,000 of PVKA01000292.1, read as the reverse complement.
CAGTCTGCAGATCATTTCAGCTGGCACAAATAGGTAGGGGGGCTGCTGGCTTCCAGTGAAGAGAGGCCAGGGACACCCCACAACTCACACGATAGCCTCCACTGCAGTGGATTATCAGGTCCAAAATATTAATAGTGCCGGAATTGAGACTCTGTATGCAGAATGCCTCCACCATTATGTCAAATGGCTCCCTGCCATCAACTGGTGACCTTCTATGTTGAAAAGGGGAACAGCAAGTAACTGCTTTGTATATAGTTACATGCTTAACAATGTCTGGAATTAGTCAAGGATCTTTTTTTATGACTAGAAAAATTTTTAAAGGAGGGGAAGAAAAGAAAATGAAGGGAATGGAAAACAAGGGAAGGGGAAGAGGGAAAAGGACATGAAAAGAGAAAACAAAAAAGAGAAGGAGAAAAGTAATGTTAGAAACCAACAATCCGCAGCTTTCAACAGCTGGGTCACATTACATGGAAATCAGCCCCCGTGACAGCACAACAGACTGCTCTGAGTGCTCATGAGCAGCGCAGTGTGCTGGGTAAATGCTTTGCCCCATTTAGAAACAGATAGTTAATGGGGACTGAACTGCTCAAATGCCGGGTATCCCAGGGTTACTTACATCATGGGCCTGGGTGGCCAGAGCTCATAAATAAAGCACCGGGGTGTCTTATTTTAGGCCTGGTCAGATAAGCAAGGGCTTGCATCATGTGAATAGAGCCCACAGCAAGAGATGACCCTGAGCCTGGTAATTCCAGGAGCTCCTGGAATGTGACATTTCAAGCACAGTACACTGAGTTCATACCCTGTGGAAGCTGCAAGACCCGCCCGGCCTTCATAGCCCATCATCTCTTGGATTCTGCTGCCACACGACAAGGCTGTCAGCGAGCAGGACTTTAAATTGTGCCAGACTCATTCCCTACTATGCAGAAGTTAATTTGAGGCACATTTGCAACTTATAACTCTGACTTACTCATTCGCTGCTGCAGGACCACACACAGCTCGGCAGCCCGCCAGCTTGCACAGACCGTTCCCTCGGAAAAGATTTGGCCCAAGTCACGACCCAGCTTGGCAGCTTGCAAAACAGCTGCTGGACACTGGCAGGATGCGGCATTGAGCACAAGAAAAGAAAAATCTCTCTCCTCAGCCTCGCATTTTTACATATAATTATGTAATCATATCCCTATTCAGATACTTTGACATAAATTGTGCTTAATTAAATTGTTGCTAATTTGTTGTTTTATTATTAGTTCATGGCTTGTTTGCTGATGCACTCATAAACCATGCACCCACACACGCATGTACACACACACATGTACACATGCACATGGACACATGCGCGTGAACACACACACATGCATACACATGCATGCACACTTGCACACACATGCACATGCTAATCACGGTTCTGTTGTTGTTTTGAGAGTAATGTACCCTGTGAATAATTTCTCTATTTGACAGAACAACTAAAGATTTCACAGACTCCTTGTTTCATATGGTATACAAATGGCTGGATGAATAACTTTAATGTGATAATTTGCTAGTGTTATTGGGTTTTTTTTTTCCTCACAGATTTCCTCTAATCTGATACTAATCAAATAATATATTCTTTACATGAAATAAATTGTCTCCCTACCATAACAAAAATAGTGTCCATAATAAATGGATTCCTCTGCAGTCTGTATTGTTCTGCTGCTCATTCAGACTTTGTGGTCTAAAGGGAGCAACTTTAGTGAATGTTTGCAAACATGAGTTTAGGAATAGTCTGCCTTTGCTGTGAGATGGCCTATGTAGCTGGTCACAGACCAAAAGCCTCCAGCCAGCCTCCCATGGAGGCATTCCTAAGGAGGAGTCCCCCAAATACGGCCCACTCTCCTGCTCCATTCGGAGTTGCTCAGAGCCCATTTATCTGCCTCTGTGACTGTCCCCAAAGCATGGGTCACAGAACACCTGCTTCTTAGAAACAAAGATCAGGAGACGCTTTTTTCAGTGCTTGTTAGAAAAGTACAGGGTCCTTATTGGAAATGAAGTTCCCGGACACCACTCCAAAATGATTAGATCTGAATCTCTAGAGGAATCCGTACTTCTAATAATATTTTCAGGTGAAATTGGCTTTCTTCTGTGAGTCTCGGGAACTATAGAGTGGTTAGCTCCACTTACCTTCTGCTGCTATAACTGAATGCCACATACTGAGTAATTTATAAAGAAAAAAAATGTGTTGTCTGGAGTCTGGGAAGCCCAAGGTAGAAAGGCTGCATTTGGGGAGAGCCTTGTCCCTGTGAGGAGTCTCAGGACAGCATGGTGTCACAAGATGAGTTAGAGGTTGTGTACCAGGGAGGTTATTCCACCACAGAGCCAATCCGTGGACAACCCATCCATCTGTTAATCCCGCAACAGATGCCTTTCCCCATGAGGGCACAGTCACCTCTTAGGTCCCTCCACACAAACACCGCTAGCATAAGACCTTAGAGTCTAAATTTCCAGAGGTGCAGTTTGTGGAACACATTCAAACTAGAGCAAATAGTGAAAGAAAGGGAATTTCCCCCAAAATAAGGGATACCAGGGAATAATAGCAAATGTGCTCTTAACCCCACTTTGTATTTGAAAAACAAACAGAAAAATTTTTAATTTCTAGATAATCAGCCAGTGCTTTGTATCCTCTCAGTTTGATCAATCAATAAAATTGTCTTAAGACTGATAACCCGTTCAGCTCTACAAAACCAAATTTAAGTAACACTGATTAGTTTATGTACACTAAGGCAAGAAAACAGAAACATAAGCATGAAAATACATTAGGGTGAATGTTTAACCAAAAAAAAAAATGTGTTCTTAAAATGAAAAGTTTTCTCTAGATAATCTGATAGGAGTGCACTTACTTTTCAAGCTTCTAGTTTATAAAAGGTTTTGCTGTCTTTCACTAGCTAGTTACCTCTTTAGTTTCCTATTACACCTTCAGTCACCTTATTTCTGGAGCTACCAGCACTGGCTAGGCACGTGCACTATGCAGTCTAGGCACTTGCAATCATGCTGCATTACCGTATTTCCCAATGTGCTTCTCTGCATGGAGACAATGGGCCCATTTCTCTCTCATAGATTCCTACCAGCCCACTCATGGGGGGACCTGGGGATAATAGGTTGTCATTCAATTGTTCTCACTCGTTAAAATGTAAGCTCATTATGAGGATGAGCCATGTCTTCTGTTTCCAACTGCCCATACCGTCCCATCAGACTCCTATCTGGCTGGGCTAAGGGCTGTCCTTAATAAGAGCCATGCCACAGACGCTGGCATCCAGTCGGCTGGCATCCAGAGAAAGTCCTAAACATCGCTCTGCAGCTAAAAGACCAGTTAAACATCCTCTCTGCCAAAACTCAAATGATGTCCCGAAGACACAGACTTTCTCCCCAGCAGGCTTAGAGGCAAGATGGCCGCCTCCCCATATCTAAGGAGAAAGAATACAGTCAGCAAGCTTTTCACAGATTTAGCATTTACCCTGAAAGGAGAAGGAAAATGTCATACTGGCATGCTGAAACCATGACACCTCTGCCCAGAACCCAGCTGTACTCGAGATTCACCATGTGGCCTAGGGCAGTTCATTTAACCACTCAGGGTCTTAATTTCTTCATCTGGAAAATGAAGACGCTACCTACAGCACGGCCACAGCATCTCAAGGTTAATGCGGTAGGCTGAGGTTGGAAGGCAGCTGAGCAAGGGATGGTCTCATTCTGGGGGGAAAGGCAGGCACAGCAGTGCACTTCTGGGTGGTGGGGACACACTCAGGATCCCCGCACAGAGCCCTCGGGGCAGTCATGCACATGGCACATGACAAGCACAATAAGCCACCACAATAGACCACCTGGAGTCTTCATTGTTATTGCCAAGTGGAGTTGATAACGCAAACAAAGCAAAGGGTCAGAGCCCTAATTTATCAAATGTTATTGATACTGATCTCCAATTGACAAGCAATGTGCTGCTTCTAGATTCAGATCAATAAATCCATTTCATAATACAGTCCAATCCCAACACTTTGCCCCCAAATCCATCCATCTCGATACTAGAAATCCATCCTGCTTTGCCTGCAGTCTGTCAAATGTCACCACAGAGTGCAGAAGCCACCCTGCCAAGTCTATATCCTGAACTAAATCCCAATGGAAACTTCCCAGATATAAATAGACACTATGAACATACAGGAAAGAAAAATAGCTATGAAGTTTCACTCTTACTTTTTTTTTCCTTTTTAGCCAGTGACAAGTAAAAATCACAGAGTTACTTACTCTCCAAAAACAATCTAAAACCAGAAGATTTAACCAATTCAATTCTCTAGTCACTGTGACAACTATTTTAATCTGCAGGGCTGTCTGGGGCGTGAATTCAAGGAATCCCTGGCACATTCTGAGGGAACCCCATTTCTGGCCTCTCTCTGAACAGTGGCCTTTGATGGTACTTAGGGTCTCATTCCATGAGGACAAAATTCTCAGAGAGAAGGCAATTTTCCTTTCACTTCAGACTGAGGAGTGAGAGCCAAGGACATCAGATGTAAAACACATTCAGAGTCTTCAAGGCAGAGAAAAGTAGCATTAAAAATCCCAGAAAACTAAGCCTGAAATCAAGATGTCTAGACTTAAATCATGCAGAGCTTAAAGCTGGTGACTTAGGGAAAAGCTATCATCTCTCTGAGCCTTAGCTCCCCGTTGGTCAAAGGTGAGAGACCCACTGAAACTCAATAGTCTGAAAGCCCCTAGCACTGTGCCCCATAGCACAGTGAGCTTAGTTAAGTGCTCAGTAAATATTTGTTAACATAATCTGAACCATGAAATACTAAATGACAGTTCTCACTCGTTCATCAATGGGCCATTGTTCACTTCTGGAAGTGCACCATACTCCAAGCACAGAACTAAGTGGGGAGGAGAAAGGAAGTGGTGATGCCTTTCCTGGGAATAAGACAGAAAAATGGCACAACTGGATAAGAAGCCCAGCAAGCCCAGATTCGAGAACTCAGCACCACCTTGGCAGAGTGCAGATCTAGAGCCTGTGGAAAGTGCCTTCACCCATACCTGGGAGACTGTGGCCTTAACCCACCACTGCTGACCCAGGGTGGCTGATTTTATGCTGCTTTCTGTAATTTATGAGCTAATGCCTGGGCTCACTTGTCAGGGAATGCAAACCCATCTTAATATTAGCTTCCAACAGGTTGTTAGGAAGGTAAATCTGCTTCAAATATGAGAGCCTAAGCCTGGCTTGATTCAGGATTATCTGGGCTTTTGGACTTTTCTGACCACATCCAGAGGAGAGATACAGGGCAGACACAGGTGCCATCCTGGAAAGCTGAAGGTAAATTAAAATGCCGTCTAGAGCATTAAATGCTTTTCCTGTTGAATTGAATTAGGCATTTGCATTCTTGGCCACAGCCTCTCTGAAGTCTTTCCTCAGGCACAGTAAGAAAGGAGATGGGGAATTAAAAAAAAGAAGAAGAGAAAAGAGAGGGGTGAAGGAAGAGGAACAGAAATGGAAAATCTCCAAAACTGTGAATATCTCAGTCTTGCTGTTCCACAGACAGACAAGGCCAAAGGGTCTTCCTTCCTTCTTTCCTTCCTTTCTTCCTTCCTTCCTTCCTTGTTTATTTTATTTTATTAGTACTAAGAACTGAACCCAGAGTCATCAGACTGAACTATATCCCCATCCCCATTTTACTTTATTTTACTTTTTATATTTTGGGAGAGGGTCTCACTATGTCATTTAGTTGTCAAGAGTGGGCCCAAACTTGTGACCTCCTTCCTCAGCCTCCCAGCATGCTGGAGGCCTGCCACCAAGGGGGACATTTTCCCCTTTCCAGAGGAATCAGGAAATGAGAGTGAGCTCAGTAACCCTTCCTCCGCTGCAATCTAGGGCAGATCTGCTTGCTTTTTCCCTAGAATTTAAAGGCTCTGTAGCAGCTGCACACAATGGTTTGGAGGTAGTAGCTTCCTCTAGGGTCCCCAGGTCTATGCTTGCCTGTGTCATCTGGGAACCAGGGCCGGATTTTTCATCAAAGCTGATACCCTGCCTATCACCTCTCTCATATGGCTCCCTTAAATCAAGTTCCTTTGTAACACTCTACTATTGCTCTAACACCAACATCTGTATTGAGTTAGCTTTCTTGTCCAAAGACAAGCAGGCATAAGCCGCTTGAAATAGCACAGCATAGCATTTAAGAGGACAGATGCCAAATGTGTTCAAATCCCACCTCTGCCCCTCCTAGCTCTGTTACTTGGACAGCTTCCTTCTCCCTGCCTCAGTTTCATGGTCCATTGAGTGAATAAAACCTACTTCATGCAGTAACCATGAAAATGAAGCTGATTAATATTTATCAAATTTTTGTGTCATCGAGAAACTCCTACATGGGCAATACTTTTGGAAACATTAGACACAAAAGGATCCCTTACCTTTGTGTTTCCTTATGCCATTATTCTTCTCTAGGGACTCGCCTGTCCCCCTTCTCCTGGCCCAACCACAACCAACACCAAGGCTGCCAAAAGCACTCCATGCTGGTCTCTGCAAACCTGTGCATTTCCAGTACTATGTTAATAGCAATCCCAGCCACTGGTGGAGAGGCTAGGAGCTTGCAGGTGCTCTGCTCAGTACTTGCCATACCTCACCTGACCTCATCAGCCTTCTGAGGAAGATGCAGGTAATTTTCCTAAGCTTCTAGAAAGCAGCCAAAATATTGCACACTTCCTACTGAGGATTTCCTTAAGAATTGGTTGGAAAGAAAGCATTCAAAAGCTTAAAAGAAATATTTTGGAAACCATAATCTGGCCCCAGAGCATAGGAATATCCACTTGGGCCAAGAGGCATGGCACCTAGGCAGACGCTCTGTCCTTCCACGGGAGTGAGCCTCTCCCGCTGCCCTTAGCGAACTCCATGCTGCAACATGATTAGCTGCTTGTCTGTCTTTCTGTTCTATTATTCAGGACAACTCTTGCCATTGTAAGCATTACAGAAATAAATTATTGTAAAATTTCCTTCCATTTGAAAAAGGGTTACAGAAGACTGAACAGAACAGAACATTCTCTTCACAACTCTGGTCATCCTTATCAACAGCAGACTCCATAATGTGCTGTGATGTAAACATGACTTTAGGGCAAGTCATGAGCATACAGGGTGACAGTTTAAAAAGTCAGACCCCCCATCTATGACTAAATGGGAACCTGCAGGTTAAAGACCAGGCATCACTCAAGTTTAAGAACCAACGCCTGAGGGTATCTGACCCTACTGCATGCTCCCAGACACAGCGGGCTTTAGCTCTTGTGGGTGCTTTGCATGGTTTTTCTAACCTCTCCCACCTTCAACTTGACAGCTATCAACTCACTCACTACCAGCCCACGTTGCCGGATGAATCACTCCTGTGTTTCTTCTACTTACTAACATTATGGTTTCCAAAATATTTCTTTTAAGCTTTTAAATGCTTTCTTGCCAACTGATTCTTAAGGAAATGCTCAGTAGGAAGTGTGTATTATCACAGCTGCTTAATGGCAGGTGGGAGAATCTTGGATTCACAATGCTAGGTTCACCCCCTCCCTGACCCCTGTCACCACCACCCACAGTGGCCCAGAGGCCCTTCCACAAACTAGGTTTCTACGGTGAGCAGTTCCAAAACCACTGGAACAATACAACATTCTGGCAAAGCTTGTCGTTTTTATTGTGCCAGTAACTTATTTCATTTTAATAAGCATTTGACATTATCTAAAAAAGAGGGTACTTCTCATGTAAGTTTTTCAATATAGTCCACAGTCCAATGTGTGTTTCTTTTTCTATCGGGGAGCAGATTGCTAATTATGGAATGTAGCCTCTGTGTTATTATTATGTTTGCAAGGCCATCCCTAAGAAAGACTCTGCTTAACATGGGAAGTGATCGTCTCCTACTAATAGCTAGACTTCCACTCCTTCCCAAAGGCTTTCAGAAAAATAAAGGTCAAGGGAATTGGCCTTTTCAAAAAGATCTCTCCTCTGTAGAAGGGAATGACAACACCCAAGAAAAACTTCCTAACCTTTAAAATTGTAGGCATCTCATATTGAGCATATTCTAAGTACATTAGCATACTAAGGTTCAAGCAACAATGTTTAAATCTGAAAAAATAAAGAAGCAAATTCCTTTTAATGGTCTTTTAGATTTTTCTTCCAAAATTTACCTTTGAGAGTCAGAATTTAGGAAATAAATTTAACATGTGAGCTAGAGGCAGAGATGGAAATGTTGTATGAAAGATGCCTTATGGTTTCGATAGGGACCCAGGATATGGTTCAAAGTCAATAGAGAGGGACACAGTGAAGGCAACCAGATGTTCGCAGCTGCTGTACCTGGGTCAAGAGTGTACACAGTGTTGCAGGAACTGACCTATCAACTTTTTTGTAGGTTTGAAATTCATCAAAATAAAATTTGGGAAAAACAATTCAAACACTTGTACAAATAAAACAGTCATACGTGTGTGTATGTGAGGCTGATGCATCCAATAGGACCTGAACCTCCATGGGGAATGGAAGGTCTCTAACTCTTTATGCTTATAGAAGCACGTGTCTGGCCCTGAGTGGTCCCTGAGGTGCCCAGCATCTAATAGCAGCAAGTGTGCCTGCTCTCTCCACCTGACTGCAGACAATGCTTTTGACTCCTAAAGAGAAGCAGCTTAAAGCTAAACTTATCCCTGACCTCATTAATCATTTATGTTTCTTCATTTCTTTTCTGTATGTGGATTAAGACCACTCTAAGGGAAGTGGTTACTACCCACTATGAACCCCCTTGACTTTCAAACCAAAGAATCTTAAATCAAATTCTGTGTCAGGTGCAGGAGATACTGATGATGGGCTTATCTTTGCTAAAATATCTTACTATCCACGAGACCCTGTTTAATGTATTACTTTTTATCCTTACCACCACCAGCAGAAGTAGTAGCATCTACTAGCCTCTTTATTTGCCCAATTCAACTCTTCTAGGGCAGGAAGCTGGTATCAATTATCTTTGTTTCTTTCACATCCAAGATGGAAGTACATAAAATATCGAATAGCTTTTTTTTTAGACACAGTTATACTAAATCATTAAGGCTGGATTTAAATTGTGGATTCCCCTGCCTCAGCTTCCCAGAGTGCTGGGATTACAGATGTGCACCACTACATAGATATGACTGATTAATATTTTTTGGATAAATAAAACTGTAAATCCACTTACTTGTTCATGTTCCAAAGTTTTCAGTGATTTAGAGAAACAAAAAAAAATTGTTCTAGCTGCCTAACAGTAGTAGCTAACCTGAGTGGATTGCAAACTTTTGCAATTTGGTGCAGATACCATCTGTCTGGCATTTTCTAAACTCTTCCTACATTATTAAGTCAATTAAGTTTTGCGCCTACACTAAGATACAAGCATTAAGATTCTTTTACAAGTAAGCTAACAGGAGACTGAGTACCTCTTTCACTGTTACAGCAGAGAAAAAGAGGTAAGGTTTGAACTCCAGGGGGCTTCACAAAGCTAAGTCCCCAGGACTGCAGAGACAAGCGTTAGGGATCTGAGCAACACACACCTTCAGCTCACTTCACACTCATTGCTACCTCAGATCTGGACAGCACCAGGGACGCTATCAAAGAATGATCCTCAACTCCATAAACTGGACAAGCAAGTCAGACTTTGGGGACTTCCTGCTTAATTTCACCTTGTCTAAACACAAGCAACTAAAAATAACCTGGAGGGGAAGCGTCTCGGAGCTGTCGGAAGCTGCAGCACATCACAGAGGACCTGGTGGGAAGCACTGATCCCGCTCCGTGCAAACATTATGGATGCTTTTCAGCATCAGCAAGTTGCAGATTGTGATGAGGAAAAAAAAGTTGCCAGTTATTGAAATTCTATAGTGTATTTAATTATGCAATTATCTTATTGTATTAACAAGTGCTAGAGCAGAGCCACAATTGCTGAGATTTTTGCAATTTGGAAGCACAGAATTTATTCTTTCCCCCAGCTGATTACATCTCAGCAGTCCACCCATTTTTCTAGGATTATGGAAATGATCCTATTTTTGAACTGCTTCATTCAGAAGTCCACAGCTAGCCTGACCCCAACTTTTGGCACTCCAGGTGCTAAGTGTGACCCCTAGTATAGACTGAGCATAATTCAGGGGGCAAATGCCTGTAAATTCATAGTATTTTTGCTTCCATTAACCACTTTAGGTTCTCTTCCCTTTTGAAATTCAAATAGATATAGTGTAAATATAAATTCAAAATTCAGTTATACAAATTGCATATTATCAGTGATGTAAACACAAATACACTTTTGTTCATTTGCTTAATAAGGATTTAGCCCAAAGAGTTCATATATCAGACAGAAAAACCCAAAACACTCCATCAAAACATCTAAAATAGGTATTCTGCAATACTTTTATGCATTTCTATTTGCCTCAGTTACTTCAGCAAATATGAAATGTAATCATGCAAAATTAAACATTCCATACATTTTCTATTCATTCTCTACTACTCCTCTGTACCCTGGAATAGGCTATAGTACTTTCAAGTTTAAGGGAACAAAAAGGAAATCAGACTTGTTTCTGAAAGCATTACAAGTAATAGGTCTTTTCACTTAGAGCTTTCATCTAAGAATCACCAGGCTTTCTACACATAAAACATAATTAATCCATACCCTTAGTTACATTCTTACCCAATGAGAATCCTCTGTGCTAATGGAGAAGCCATATTTGAATTTTCTGCACCTGATTTGGTCTGGCTTTTAGAAATGATGTTTCATTTACTTGTGGATGGCTAAGGGGCATGAGAAGATGAAGGAAAATTTGGACCACCTCCCAGATAAGTGATAGTACAGACACAGAACCTGGACCGCACCTGGTGCTAGGCTCAACTTTGCCATCATTTAGCTGTGAGATGGGGCAAGTTGCTTGGCTCCTCCGTGTTTTAGTTCTTGTAGTGGTAACATAAAGTTACCATGGTATTTCACATCCCACAGGGGAGATGGGACAAAAGGGGCTACACACATAACTCAGTTAGGATATGGCCAAATCGCATTACAAGTCATCCAGTCCTCCTCAGCTGACTTGCTACTTTCCAAACTCGTTTACCAATTGCCTCACTGCAAAGCAGTGTAGCAACAAATGCTATTATTCCCATTCTACAGATGAAGAAAGATTCAGTAGGGCTTCATCAGTCCAAACTGGAACTCTTGGAACCTAAAACTAGTTCCTTTCCACAACCCCTCATTCTATCTGGATCAACCAGACCCACTCCAGACAGGTCTCTGCTTATTTGGGGTCATGTTTCAAAGGCAAACAGAAAGCAGTCTCCTGCCAAGGCTTGTCTTGCATAGCAAAAGAGATCCCGATGGGCAGGAGACACTGCAACAAGCCTGCCTTAATCATGATTTCTGCTAACTATGAAATGAAAGTTAATTTCATGCCTTGCATCCACAGACAAAAAGGTTCAGAGCTGTTTAAATTCTCTTCAGCCCAATGACAGCTAGTAAACAGGAAGATTCGTGTTCTAATGCTTGAAATCACCCTTCGTATCTCAATATATTATTTATGCACTCAGCTTAAAATAAACAGCAACTCCAAAGTAGGTGAGTGGTCTCATTTAATATGAACTCTTTTTTTTTTTCACTCTGACAGTTACTTTAAAACATCGGTAAACAACCTTAATTCACTTCTAAGGAATTAGTAGGCTACTGCTGTGTCTGCAGGAGGTGAACAGATTGTATTATTAACCAAAACAACTTTCTCCCTGTCAATCATCTGCACCTCACGGAGGGATGTGGGCTTTGCTGTCTCGTTACTTAAGCCAATCCACCGACACACGTGATTCCAGACGGTTTCTTCTGAGCTCATTCTCTTCCACCTTTGATTAGATCTCTTGGTTCTGAGATGCAGAATGGGGCGTGGAGAAAGTAGATTCTCAGTGCTGCTTATTAAAAAAAAATATAGACAAATGAGAACCTTTCCAAGGGTTGGAAGACTTTGGAAATTATGGCAAAGAGCTCTCCTGTGGAGGGAACTGAACCAGACAAAAATGTCGCTACAAGCAGACCCAGGGAGTGCCACCAAATATTTGAAAGGGTGTCACTTCACAAAAAAAAAAAAAAAAAAAAACTTCTTTGCAAGTCTGGATAACAAAAGTAAGACTCAAGATGAAGGTTAGCAGAGCAGACTGAGGTCTGATTCAGAAAAGAAGGCCAGACTAACAGTCTTTATGCTCCAGATAGCCCCAGGGGTCCCAAGAGTACCCGCTAAAATGGACTCCAGCAAGTTTTTAAACTTCTTTCTCTGGGAAGATTTTAACGGGTAGCATTTCCTCTTTTAAGAAGGAGAAAACACAAAGCATTGGTCATACCACACTGTCAGCTGTACACACAACTGGGGAACACTGGTTGGCCTAGCAAAACAGGAAGATGCAATGGGGAAAAGCAAGTAAACAGTTACTTGTGGATTGTACCATCTCTGTCCTGCTCTTTGGCTATGTGGTTTGCAGTGTGGGCCATTTTGTAGAAAAGAAGCAACTCTCAAGCCACCTGGATGGTAGCCTGGTTTAGGAGAGGCGATCCCCAGTTAGCTCACCAGTCAGGTTGGCCTCCATCCCACCCCAAATCTGGAGCAACACACAGTCTCATTGAGTATCATCATTCATGAACACCTCACTGGAACATTAGCCTCTCCCTGAAACTAGCCCTTCCCTGAGACACAAACTGACGGCCCAAAACACAAGTGAAATACAATCCAAAAAGGAAAGATAGAAAGGTGGAGGAAGAGAAGTCAAAAAAAAAAAAAAACTGGCATTTACATCTAATGTTTAAATCAACATTTTTAAAATAATATGCAGGCACATATTCTTCCAAATCATTTAACCAGCATTGTATTTATTTTTTCATTTACTGCAGAGCAAAATGACCTTTCTACCTATAACATATTGACAAGACATTAGTGAGTTCAGAAATATTAAATTCCTTAAGGGATGTCAGATTATCAATACCTGGGTACGCATTGTCATGCTGCTGAATTCTGGATAGAGCAAGAGCAGGCATCTGGTATTTGCACTTTGAAGTAACAGAAAATAACATGACAATAATGTGTTATACTTACAAAGTACCCTTCATCCATGGGGCTCCAATTTTACCAATATTAGTTCACTGATTTTCGCAAAAAACCTGAAAGGCAGAGGGTAAGTTTGTGTTACCCCCACTTTGCAGATGGGGATATGGAAGTACAACAGAGGAATCAATTATTAATTCATTACCATGCGAATTTCCTAATAGGAGGAAGGTAGGAATTAGGATCTCTCCTCACCATCCCTTCCCCCTGGAGACTATTTTTTTCCCATGTAAATTTTAACACAATCTCAGCTTACTAAGAGCAATTCACCCACAATAAGCCAGTGATGAAAAAGAATCCCCAATTTTTAAGAGCCCAAAAACCAATATTCCTTTAATACCAGAGAAAGGGTTAGAAAAAAAAAAAACTCCCCATATTCAGTTTAAAACATGGAGGGAAAATTAGATTGACAAAACCCAACCATCCAACAAAATTTGGCCTGGAAATAATGCTACTACTGTTCAATTTGTGATACACTTATGTTCACATAACAGCATATGGACTCGCCTTTGAAAAAATATTCCAAGGGAGTCAGAAGGCTTCAGAAGTAATCTCACTAACAATATTTTTAGAAGGGTGTATTTTTAACAACCCTTTCTAGGACATCCCACCCTTTCTACCACTCTTGGACCACTTATTTATACATTGAAAAATAATATTTATTGAGTCTTATTACAATTGCATGTGGTCTCTTAGAAGTCAGAAAGTTGTATGCGACTCAGGCCGTGCTGTCAGTATGCTTATAATCACGTAGGTCAGTGATTTTAGTATCATCACAACCATTCTGACCAAAATGTCTACAAATAGTTCTTGATTTGGGACATTCGTAGAGAGTTACAGATACCTCTCCCAGAAAGATGACATGTTTCTGAAATATTATCAGAAAGGGATGATTTTGAGTTCTGGTTACGGAGCATACAATGGGCATAAAATAACTGTCTCCTGAAAAATGTTTGCCCAGGAGTCTTCCCAGTCCCCATGATTTGAGGGTCAGGATCTTCCTTTACTCACCTCTGCACACGGATCTCCTCAGTCCTGCTCAGTGCCCACAATGCCAGCTCTAGACCTCTGTCCCTCTAGCTGTGCCCCTTGCTCTGCACAACAGCAACTTTGCCATGAACCCATCAGATCTCTGCTGAGGTACTGAGTCCCTGAGGTCTCCCCTGACCACCACAAAACAACCACAGTCCATCATACTCTTCGCCCTGCTGTATCCCATAACACTTACCATGGCCTACTGCCCTCAGAGTCTCTCTCTTTTAGTTTTACTATCCCCACATCATAGACCTCCATAGATAGGAATGTTTTAGCTCACTGCTAAATCCTATGATCAAGGCACCACCATAAATACTGACTGAATTAGTGAATCACAGTCTAGATCTGGAGTCTTGACCTTTCTTGTGCACCTCTTTTTATTCTCCCTGGGATTCTTTTATAATTACTAAGAAGTGAAACAATACCAGGTAACATCCAATTTTTTTAGCAGCCCCCCCCCCAAAAAAAAAACAAAAGTTCCACAGAGATAGTTTTGAAAAGTGTAATGAACCTGTTTTCATCTCCATTTCTCCTCTTTTGCTTGCTGGAGCAGACCTGCTCGCTCTCCCATGGACAGCTCCATAGCCCTCAGCTCCTGGCCCACATTGCCCAGCAGTGAAGGGAAGAAGCTTACTACATCCATTTCCAAGGGGGCTTCTAGTCCAGAAACCATGGTGATCAGTGAATAGATGATAGGCCAGTTCCTGCCCATCTTTTTACATCTTCTGAGTTAATAGCACTTACTAAGCATAAATTTTCTCAAAGGTATCGAGGTCACCACTTCCTACTAAGCCAAGCAGGGATCCCTCAGGGGAGGATTCGATTGCTGAAGTCTGTGTAGGAGCGAGCCAGCTTTGGTGTACACCACAGACTTTGCTGCAAAGTTGCAGAGCTGCCCCCACCAGCACACCACCAACGCATGACAGACACGCAAAGAAAGATGCCACATCAGCCGGTAATGATATCTGGAGTCACGGACACATCGCTCGGGTCTCTAAACAGATTTCTTGTTTACTTGCACGTTAATAAAACTCACACCTTCACCAGTAAGAGTTTTTTTTCCCCTAAGCATCTGAACATCCAAAGAGATTTAGAAGCAATTAACATTCACGAGTAACAGAGCAATCAACATGGGAATCGCTAATGGAACTGGACAGGATCCAAAAGCAGATATTAGGATAATAGTGAGTCCCTGACATGGGTGATGGTGTTAATTCTGCAGGGCAGAGTCGTGGGCTGTTTTCGGTGGCTTTTGTGGGGCTGCTGTCACAGCCACCGACACCTGTTCCACATGAGCCTTCACCCTCTACCACAGACCTGTTTTTTTTAAACAGCTGTCAAAAAAAGGCTTTTTCGCATCGTTATAACACAACCTCTAGCATTAATGGTATATATTGAAATGGAGTTTATTTTTAAATTGCCTACCTGACAAAAATGTTAAAATGTCATTTTTCCTACTTTGGGTCTCTAAATTATCTATCTTCACCCGTTAGCTTTTGTAGCTAGAGGCCACAAAAATAAGAGTCTGACTTCCCACCCAACACTCACAGATCACTCCTGCCGCTTGCTCTGCGTACTCGTGGGGGTGTGCACACCCTGCAGGACAGAGTGATGAGGCATCCCATGCCCTCTTCATTCTTTTCCAGACCTGTTTTCATAAAAATCACTCCAGAAATCAGCCCATCAACTCCTATCCCTCACACACACACACACACACACACACACACACGTGTGCACACCCCTGTTGCCTTGCTGTGGGCATGTCTTTCGGTAAGAGGGAGCTTGCCACCATCACCCCTCCACTTATTTACTATTTATTTGTTTGTTTGTTTATCTATCTATTTATTTATTTATTCAATTCGGAGTCTCACAGTCCAGCTCGGAATCGTAGTGATCCTCCTGTTTCAACCTCCCAGCCCTAAGATTACAGGCATGTACCACCATGCCTGCTTTTGGTGGCCAGTTGGCACAGCAAGTGGTACCAGGGATAGAACCCGGGCCCTTGCATTTGCCACGCAGGTACTTAGACGGCAGAGCCATGTCCCCAGCCCCCTCACCCCTCTTGACTTCTATGCTCTAGTCTTCCTTCTGCCCCAGTCTAACCCATTGTGTATACCAAGGCCAGGCCACCTCCTTGCGTTCTGGCTGAACCGCATTCTCCAGTCTCACACCCAGCTTCTCCTTTTCTGTCAACCTGAGGTGCAGAGGGCTCAGCCTCGCATCCCCAGGTCCCCCGGGCTGCCTCACAGCCACGCCATTGGCCTCTGGGGATGAGACCCCTTCTCCTTCCGTGGACACTCAGCCCAGTTGGTTTACTTTTGATCACAATCTATTATGGCTTATGTATTATGCATTATTGTATAATATACAATCTATTATGTATTACTCTGTGTGGCCTAAGCAAACAAATGTGTCCCAAGGAGGAGCTTTGAGATTTTCAGCTACCTGAGCTGGACCCCAATATGTAATTGGGTAAACAGCACTTATTCTTATTATATTATGTTTCTGGTTATTTTAGTTCATCTGTGTTTTCTTCCATGCCTTTCTCCTTTTACTTTACTCTTCCTGGTTATTAAAGAGCCCTTCCTTTTTCTGCATAACCCAGCTTTTAAATTTTCTCCTTCCCTCCCCACCCCCATCCACACATGCCCTTTATGAAAATGTACCCTGGTTGCTATGAGCTCCACAACCTACCACCACCAAGCTGTGTGTGCTAAAAGCCTATTTTGATAACAATTTTATACCACAGAATCTAAATGAAAGGGTGTTATCGACAAATCCATGCTTAAGGGTCCTAACTTCATCTCCTTGGCAAGGGTTCAGAATTCCAAGCAGCCTCAAAGCTCAAAGGTTGTTCTCAACCCCCAATCTCATGCTTCATTCACACTCCACCCCACAACCCCTGCTGCCTGTCCCCACCCTCACAGAACAGCAGGGAAATTAAAGAATAAGAGGCTGTATAATCTTGGAAACAATCAAGATGCCCATCACATGAGGAATGGTTGAAAAAGATGTGGTATTTTTACACAATGGAGTATTACTCAGCTATAAAGAATGATAAACTTGAAGCATTTATATTTAAGTGGATGCCACTCAAAGATATACTCATAAGTGAAATAAACCAGACCCACATGTGCAAATATCATATAGTCTCCCTAATTTAAGAAATCAAAAGAAGAAATACAAATAGAAAGGTATAACACAACTATAAGGAAAGTGAGAACTTGAGGATTAGACAACGAGTAGAGGGTAAGGAGAAAAGCTGGGAAACAAGACAGGAACAGAGCCATACATGTGTGCACACAAGATGGGCAAGGCAATGATCCTGAGAAACATCAGCAGTTTTTGAAAGTAGGAGTTAACTGGTAGGATGCTCAACATGACTATCTATATATGCTGATACCTGTGAACCAAGCAACTGCACTGAAGATAGCAGTGTGTAATAGAAGGGTCATGCTTGGAATGCCTGCCATTCTGGTCTGCTAAATACATACTTCTTGTCATGACATACCAATTATTACCATACTGTCTCACAAATAAAAGTTTTTTTTAAATGGGTAATAAATGCAAAAAAAAAAAAAAAAAAAGACACAAGAAGAAAAGAAAAAAAATGTCACAGGACTGTCCTACTACAATTCTGCATATGGTTAGATTTCTAAATTTCTGTGGAAAAATATGTATCTATTCCTATTTTTTTAATTTTTTCCTGTGTAATCCAATCAGAGCTTAATGTGTTTCAGTCCCTATCAGTCGGATTAGAAAACATTTAGGAAGAATGCATTCCGTATGTGGTCTTATGCCCAATCAGCATGGTTCTGCAGGAATATGGTGGCCTGTCCCACAGCTGAGCCTCAACTGCTTCCCTAAGCCACAGAACAGCAGAAGCCCTTCACTCCAAAAGCACGGTGTGTGTGTGTGTGTGTGTGTGTGTGTGTGTGTGTGTGTGTGTGTATTGGGTGTGGGGGTCTCTGTGTGTGAGGAGCAAGAATGCATGTACTGAGCGGTGCATGTATGCATGTTAGTGTATGTATGAGAAAGAAGGCACAAGAATCTTTGTGAGAGTGTATATGTGAATGTGTGTGAGACAGAGTGCATGCATGTCTGTGTGCACAAGAGTGTGTGTATGTGAGTGTGTGTGTGTGTGTGTGTGAGAGAGAGAGAGGGAGAAAGGTAAGGGGTAAATGGGTATGCATGTGTCTATGTGAAAGAGAAAGAATGTGAGAAGGAAAAAGTGCGTGTGTGTGAGAGTATGTGTGTGTATGCGTGAGAGTCTGTATATGTATATATGTGTGTGAGAAAGACTATGTCTATGTGTGTGTACATATATATATGCACATATACGTATATATGTAAGATAGTATGCTGTATGTGTATATGAAAAGGTGTATGTGTCTGTGCATGGGAAACAGAAACAGTGTGTGGGGGGGGGAGATGGATGGACAAACAGACAGACAGGCAGACAGCCAGAGACAGAGAATGAGACAGAAAGCCAAGGGAAAGAAGGGGTGAGCACATAGATTCTAGTTAACTTCAAAGACTAAGGAAAATCCACTCTTCAGTCTTTTTCCTTAGCCTGAACACCAGCCAAAAGATCCTGCCTGTCCCCATAGTGGTCAGGGCTTTTTCAGGGTTCCTTAACCTTCTCAAGTCCCTTCAGCAAGCTGATGAAACTCAGAGCCCTTCCAAGAACAGCCTATAAAGGATCGCTGAGGACTTGGACTACATGGAAATATCTCTTGGGTTGGGAAGTTAGAGAAGAGTGTGTAGTTTTGGTAGGCAGAAAGGAGAGATGCTCTCTGCGTATTTTGCCTAACTCTGGATTTCTGTGGGAAAGTTGTGTTGCACCAATGAGGCAGAGTGGCCACTTGACACTCTGTTCCCTTCTGCCCCTGAGACGCTGCAACTGCATCTGCCCTGCAGACACTCTCTGCACACTGACCCAGAGCTCTTCTGCATTTGCTGCCCTTGAATAGCTAAGAATGTAGCCTTCCTTTATTTACAGGCTTAAGTAGATTCTAACTACTCCTGAGAGAGAAGTAGACGAATAAAGAAAGCAATTTGAGGAGATTGCGAAAAGTACAAGTAATGGTAAAAACTCCAATTGGACAATTTATCCTTTCATCAAATATTTACCGAGCACCTACTGTGTGCTCACAATAGTGAGCACATCTCAGAACCATCTCCTCCCAAGGGGTTCATGGCCAGATGGGAGGAGACACAGTCAGCAAGTCCATAAGCACACGTCCAAGAGTGATAAATGCAGAAACAAAGACAGAAAAGTGGGAAAGCACAGGAACATTTGCGTTCTTCACACAGAGTTCATCTCCCATTCCATGCCAATCAGTAATGCGTCACCAACTCATTAATATGTTTCAGGCCCTGCAGTGGATTCTAGGAATAGAGATAGAGATAAAGGTAAAGATTAGAGGCAGAGGCAGAGGTGGAGGACGAGGTAGAGGTAGAGGAAGAGGGAAAGGTAGAATTAGGGGGAAGGAGCGGGAGAGACAGAGGTAGAGGAAGCAGTAGAGAAAGAGAGAGACAGAGACAAATAAAATAGATGACATAGATAGTTATATAGTTACATAGATAGGTATTTGATTACACTCTTTCTGCATCTGTGCATTCCAGATCCACAGGTTCAACCAATCACACATCAAATAACTCAAATTTTCATTTGTACCGAACATGTTTAGGCCTTTTTCTTGACCTTCTTCTCTAAGTGATCACTTCCCTAAGTGATCTAAGTGATACAATATAACAACTATTTCCATACCATTTACATTTTAGCAGGTATGAAAGTATCCTAGAAATGACATAAATTGTGTTGGAGAATGTACGTGGGTTCTATGCAAATACATATGTGCATCTATATAGCCACATATCCGTGTTATGTGAAGGTCTTGGGCACCTATGGGATTTGATATCTGGCCTGGTCCTCAAGCCATGGACCTCACCATTGCCTTGAACTTCACTGAGTGACACACATCACCTCTCTGAACTTTAGGATTCTTGATCCTAGGTTGCTGTAGGTTCAAACAAAATAAGCAAAGTAAAGGACTGACATAGGGGATGGATAGACAGAGCTCTGTCCTCATCTTCTTGTCTAGAAACAAAATGACAACCAAACGCAAGAGTCCCCCAGAGAACAGACTCAAAATGGGGCTATAAGAACTGTTTTTGTTTCTCTCTCTCTCTCTCTCTCTCTCTCTCTCTCTCTCTCTCTCTCTCTCTCTCTCTCTCTGTGTGTGTGTGTGTGTGTGTGTGTGTGTGTGTGTGTGTGTGTGTTTCCAAATAGATCTTGGAAGTTTTAGCAGATAGTATCTTTTATAAAA
Source organism: Ctenomys sociabilis (assembly GCA_004027165.1). Lineage (NCBI taxonomy): Eukaryota > Metazoa > Chordata > Mammalia > Rodentia > Ctenomyidae > Ctenomys > Ctenomys sociabilis. The sequence goes on along the minus strand of PVKA01000292.1, from coordinate 41,538 downwards.
CAAAAACTAAAGGGCTGGAAACACAGCTCAGTAGAATAAGCTCTTGCTTGGCAAGCGCAGGGTCCTGAGTTCAATCCCAGGTACTTCAAAAACAAAAAGAGAATAAAAAGTCCATCATTAGATATGCTTTAGAAACAAAAAAATAGCAGACTTCTCTGTGTGTCCCATACCGCCAAGAAGTGCCCAATGCAACAGGAAAGCTCTCCCAGGTCATTTGAGCTTGGAGCCCTTCACACGGCAAAGGCACATACTTTAGTTAATTTATGCAATAGACTTTGAGCAATGCGGGTTTGGTTTAAAAAAAAAAAAAGAAAAGAAACCCCAAACAAAAATTAAATATATACCTATTTGCCCCCGATGTGCTCGGATAATTTCTTTGAAAGGGCAGATTTAGACACATTTTCTGAAAACCAAGAAAGCTACTAGCTGAACAGTGTTTCCTACCCACTGGACCATGGCAGCTTCTCCTCCTTTTCCTATAAAAGAAGTCATTATTCTAGGACCACAGTGCATTTGGGGGAAATGTCGGCAGCATCTAAACATCCCTCATTCCCTTGGACAGGTAATTCTCCTATTTTCTGCAATAAATGGGCTCTTAAAACGAGTCTTGTTAATTATTCTCTTGAAAGCCAAATCCTCTTCTGGCTACACCAGGAAAACCTTCTGTTTAAAGTCGCCCTAGGTTTTCTTTATTATCTGAGTGCTTCACAGTGAGCATGCATTACTGTCATAAAGAGAAAATCAATGCCATGGAAGAAAAAAAGATACAAGACCCTATAGCAATGTGCTGATCCACCAATGATTAGTCCAAAAATTATGGCTTGTACCTAAAGATTTGTATAGCTAAAGCTTCTCATGAAGACCTTACATGATCCACAAAAATAGAGGAGTCTGAAGTAGAGGTGGAGGCAGGGACCAAAATATACTTAGATTTTGGTCCCTGCCTCCACCTCATTACCTAGAGTTCAATGGCAGGAGCAAAAAATCCATGGGACAGCCACGTATTCTGAGGCAGGAGACCAGTCTCACCTATACAGATGCACACACAGAGACAAGAAGAATCGGGGAGGAAAGGCAAGAGGAGGAAGACACTGTGAAATGAAAGAAAAATAAATAAACAGAAGAGAAAAAGCAGACAAGGGAGTAAGCAAGGGAGATGCTACCAGGTCTAAGGTGAGGGAGGGAAGGGAGAGCCAAGTTTACCTAAGCCCACGCAGGGTTCTGTGCAAGGCTGTGGCGTTAATGGGATTTGGACTGCTAAAACCCTGTGCACCGAGTACAGAACATACCCATGGATGCTGAAGTTATTTTTGAAATGAACATCTGAAGTAATGCAGAGCTTAACTAGCAGGGGCATGACCAATATCTTGGATGAGTACCAGCTGTGGCCAGCTGGGAACTGGAACAAATGATTACCTGCAGCTCCTACCTGGGACCAGCTGATCCAAAGGGAGCCCCAGCCTCATGGGTGCCCTATGTCGTGGGTTTGTGGCACTATCGTAAGACGATGAATGGCCCTGTGCCAGGCAACTTAGTGCAACCCAGGAGAGGTGGAGGGAGGCCCTCCAAGCCCTGGAATTTGGGCCCTCTGGCTTAGAATTACCATTCATTCGACAGTCTTTCTTTCACTGGTGCCTACGAAGTGTCTGGAATTGGGGAGGGGGGGGGCTGTGGGTACCACAATGAACAGTACACAGTCTTTCCTCTCCAGAAGCTCACAATCTCCCAGAGGAGGGAACTGAGGGAGTACGTGAAAACTTCTGTTGATGATAAGGGCCTGGTAGAAAATTATACTTCTAAAAAGAACAACCGAAAGGACCATGTACAGAGGGCAACTGCGGCTGTGTGGCTCGGGGAAGGGAAAATATGCTCATGGAAGGAATTTTAGAAGCAGGAACTTTTAGTGAAGACTCGAGTAACAAGGAGGACCCCAGCCTACAGCACTCTAGGCAGAGAAGAGCCCAGGAGGGGGCACCACCCATCCTCAGACTCAGTGTACACCACCACCTGCTATGTCCCTCAGCTCTAACTCACTGAGCTTTCGGCGATATAAAATTCAAAAGCACACAGACATGTTTAATTTTAAAATCTTAAATTGCATACTATGCCGCTAGGAAAATATACCCTGAAACTTAGATATTTTTAGAATGGTCCACTTCAGTTTCCTCAAGTAATTTTTTTCCCTTGCTCAACCAGGAGACCCAAATAGCCCAAGTACATCAGCCTCCCCTGAATACCTGAAATGGCGTTCATCAGCCACTTTCTAAAAATTGGATCTTACTTCAAAGCTGAATGAGTTGATTACTCCCATAACAGAATACATTACACTGATTACGGGATTATTCACGTGCTGTCTCCAAGAGGTTGGGCAACATTGCTCCACGCTGCAGGCACCAACAAACAGAACAGGGAATAGGAAACACAGTGCTAATATGCAATATGCAAATGACTCCATACTGATACCATGATATGACTCTCTCTTCTCTCTCTCTCTCTCTCTCTCTCTCTCTCTCTCTCTCTCTCTCTCTCTCTCTCTCTCTCTTGCTTGCTCCTTCACTGATGTTCAAACTGAGAGAGAGGGATGAGGGAGTGACTGCTTTATCACAATAAAGCCCACAAAATATAAAATAAAAGAGAAAATCCCAGCAGAGAATCAAACCTGAGATAATTTCTATGGCCCAAAGCATAGTAGGCTCTCAAAAAATCTATTTTCCTTTCCCTCACACCTTCACATTCCCAAACCTAGAAAACAGATTTTTATTATCAGAGATTTACCAGTACTACACTCATTAGCCCATCCCATCTCCTGGCACCATGCCAACTCCATCAAGTCTCACCAAGAAGAATGGCTTGGGTGAGAGGTGAGGAGGTCAGAGCTTTATAGGTATGATTCACTGAAGATTGATAATTAGCAATTTATGTTCAAAACAATCAGACTCACATTGTTTTACATTTTTAAGTCCTAAAAAGAACACATGAAAACCTAAAACCCAAAAGGATATCAGGAGCTCAAATAGGTCATGAATTAGACAATGAAGTATAATTCCACTGAGCACCATTTTACTAACTAATCAGCATGTCTTCTTTCTTTTCTACTGGCATCTACTGGCTGTCATGTAATTTCCATAAGGGTGCCATCTGTATTTATAAAAGAATTATCTTTGTGGTGATCTAGCAATCTACAAACAGTGGTGATATTTAACTTTTCTTAGGGGATCAATTGTAGAATTAGGTTAAAGGATTTATAAGTCTCTTCTTCATGATAAACCTTTAAAAGATTTATTCATCCATCTCTGTCATGCTGGGAGCACTTGAAACAAACAAAAAAAAAACTACATATATAATTTTGATTTATTAAAATATGTTTTGACATGTTCATTGACAACCACATTTTGAATGTTGACATGTACATTTTTAATCAAACATGAGTGTCTACTATAAAGAAAAATATTGTCTTATAAATAAAATATTTTCTTTTTTCACTTTCTCTGAGGGGGTGAGTTGCTTTTCATCACAATCCAGTTTAGGGCCCTATGGTCGAACAGAACCCAGAACAAGACAAAGCCACTGCTTCTCTGTCCTTGGCACCATCTTTCTGGATGTTGGGATCTATATTTATTTTTGTCTGGTTAGTTGGTTTTTCACTGATGAAATACTAATACTTCAATAAATGTTGATGATCAAACTCTTGCAATATATTAATAGAATGAATGATCACAGAAATATAATGTATATTATCCCACAGAAAATGGATCTTATTTGTTGGAATATAATTTCTCCACAAATAATCAATTATTTTGTGAACTGAATTTTAAGCAATGTTTAAAAGAATTGTGATTTTTAAAGTACACGACATACTAACAAAAGCCAAACAAAAACTAATATTTAGACTTTGTTGATCAACTCTTTAATATCTTCGTATTTGTTGAGTTCTTACTATGGGCCAATGCTATGGCAAGCAGCAAGTGCAGCTATAAATGAAACATGCAAATTCCCCACCCACATAGGACTTATTGTCTTCTCTATAAAAGAATCATCAACAGAAAGTTCACCAGTCCACATTAATGATTAGATTATGATATGTAACTCTGTGGTCTTCTCCTTCTAGTATAATGTTATTGCTTTTAAAATCTAAAATATTTATCTTAAATAATTATTTTCCAGCTCTAGGAAATAATCTTTCTGAATGTTGGGATTTATATTTGTTTTTGTTTGGTTAGTTGGTTTTTCATTGATAAAATCTTAATATTTCAATAAATATTGATGAACAGACTTTCAAAATATATTAATAGAATGAATGATCATAGAAATGTAATATATCTGATTGTACAGAAAAATGGATTTTTTTTGAGGATAAAGAATTTGGCTCATTTGTTCCATGAAATGATTGAATTGCTACCTTGGTGAGGAGAGGACAGCAAAGGAATGAACTCTGGAATCAGAGGAGTTGTTCAAGTCCTAGCTCCCTATTATAGAGTGAGAGTCTTCCCACCTCTGTTTCATTACTCATAAAAGGGACACAACCTGAAGGAATAAATGAGTATAATAAATGTAAATATCTTAAAAGAGCTCAAGCTTTGTTGTAATAAAGGGCAGCTTTAGAGCCTCCCAATGTAATCACAAGGGAAGCTGGTAACAAGCAGTCCTGTGAAAATATTAGAATTTAATTTAGAAATCTTCAGCTCAAGTCCTAGAATTTCCCTTGTTAACATGAGCAAACTTGGATAAAACTCTTAAACTTCTAAGTGTGAATTTTTTACAGCTCTAAAATGGACTTACTAGAACATATTTATGATATAGTGCATATGAAAGCTAACTGTATACATCAGATTGGCTGCACCAGAGAGGCCCGTAGGATTCTGGGGACATTTACAAAGGGGAGTTGGAATGCAGTTAGCATCTGGATTGGTAAGGGAACTGACACACATGACTCTACCCAGTGCAGAAGGTCTCCTCCAACCCACTGAAGGCCACAGGAGACAAAAAGCTGAGTAAGACAGACTTGTTCAGTGCCTGCAAGCGGGCACAGGGGTCAGGGGTTCAATCCCCAGATCTGCCATGCCACCCCACCCCTGGCCTGCCATGCTGGCCTGCCATGCCAGCCTGCCACTGGGGTGCAGTGAGATGGCAATTGAGACTGGGTGTGGTGGTCCGCACCTCTGATACCAGCTCTTGGGAGGCTATAAACAGGCAGATCACTACAAGTCCGATCTAGTAGTGAGACCCTGAACATCCTGTAGACCCTTCCCTAAAATGCAAAAATAAAAAAAGACAGACTTGTTCTGTCCAGCTGCTAGTCCTTAAGTTGGCACATGGGTGATCATCCACATATGGACTCAAAGTAGAATTAAAATAACAGCCCCTCTTTCTCCTTTACCCTCACTGGGACTTCCACGTCTGGGTCTTGTGGGTCTCAGGTGTTCAAACTGCAGACTTCTTGGATCTCTTGGGCTTTATAATCATATAATCTTTCTTCTCTGTCTCTGTTTCTGTCTCTGTCTCTGTCTCTGTCTGTCTGATTCTCTCTCTCCCTCTCTCCCTGGCTCCCTCCCTCCATATAATCACTATCAATTCTATTTCTCTCTAGATAACTATAACTACTACAGCACATATGGAGGGACCAACATAAATACAGACACTATTACTTTTATAGGTCCTGTGATATAAGCACTTCCCCAAAGCCATGTATTAATGCTTAGCCTGCAGCATGTAGAATTATTGAGAAGTAGGAACCTTTAAGAGATGGTGTTGGGGATGTATTGAAAAGGATTTAGAGATACCAGCACCTCCTCTTGCTGGCTTGCTTGTTGCTTCCTAGACACCACGAGGCCAGCAGTTTCCTCTGCCTCTACCTACCAACATGATGTGCTGCTTTGTCACAGTCCCAAAAGCAATGAAACTGACCTACCATGGTCTGGAACTTATAAACTTGCAACCCTAATAGTAAGCCTTTCCTCTTTTAAGCTTATTATCTCAGCGATTGTGTAAAATAATGTATAGCTGAATAATACACTAGGAATGTGCACTGTAGCAGTGGTCTACTATAAATGATCTCTTATTTTTAACTTCTCAAGGTAAGAACTTCAAGATCAGTAACTTCTATTTGAGCTCCACCATATCTTAGATGGATAAAATCTCTTAACTTCCTGGTCCTTAGTTCTTTGGTCAGAAAAATGGAGAAAATAGCGAATTTATAATGAAGATTAGAAATTTGAGTCCAAAGTCCTTAGAAAAGGATCCAGCACTGCAGACAGACTCACTGATAAGAACCTTTCCTCCCTTTTCATTAAGCCATGTTCAGTATTTCATTTTCAGTATGTATATTCCCACACTCTAAAACTCTTAAAACATAAAGCATGATAAATAACCTTTGGATTATCTTTAAATAATTCTTTATGGGTTGGAGAGGGAAAAAAATCTATAGGTACATAAAATATCCTGGGTGTCAAATATACAATATAATCATTTTGCATGGTCCCTGCTAATACAGTTCAATCTAAATTGCAGTCTCATATTTGACATAATTATACATAACCAAACACTAATAAAAACTGCTGCCTTATATTTCAAATTAGTAATTATGGTAGTAAACATTAACAACATGTCAGATATAAGATGGTGATTTGTTCTGAAATGTATTAGAAATCATTATACTGTATGATAATTTTAATTACAGTTCGGTAGCAGGAGAGCGTGCAGCAGTCTCCTGCTCCAAGTGCATGATGGGAACTGGCATCTCTTCAATCCAGCGTCAGCCCACATTGGCATTAATGGAGTTCAAGCAATGCACAATTCTTTCTCTACCTTGAAATAGTGAACCCAGCTCTCCCAGCAGAACTAATATTACATGAGATTTGGAGTCACTCTGCCAAGATTTTTTTTAAATCTTAAAGAGAAGAAAAATAAACAGAAATGACAATGGCATAAAATTTGAAAACAAGATTGTAGGAGAGTAACGATATGCAGTACAATGTGTGTTGTGATCTTCAAACTAGTTATTCATAGTACCATATACAGGCATGAAAAACCAATCAAGCAATATGAGCATATGCCTATCCTTCCAGTGTTCTAATAGCAATTATTAGTATAATTGTCTCAACTATCTTGTATATGTATGTACATTTTTTCCAAGACTTCGTAATTTTCTAGCCATATAAACTCAGCTAAAGGTACATTCCCTGTGCCTCCATTTTCTATTCTTTAAAATGGAAATTATAGATGCCTACCTGCAAAAGTTTTGATGCAACTGAAGTAGATTATTTTGCATACAATGCCTAACCTAACATGGTAAGTCTACAAATACATATCAGTAGCTATTAGTATCACTTAATATTAATAGTCACATCTCTGCCCTAAACTTTTAAGATTGTAGTCTAAATAATAGTGATCCAATGTCCTATTTATCATACAAGCTGCTAGATGCTCTCTTCTGCTTCTCAGGCCACTGTGTTCTTCAAAGTCTCATCCTCTTTTCTCCCTAAATCTGCCCATTTCCATTCTCCACTATTTTTTCTCTGCTTTACACAGAACCCTGCCATGCATTTTCCACTCTTTATGGTATGCAGCTGTGGCTCATCTTCGGTTGATCCTCTGTATCAGCTCTAACCACGGTCTTTAAGCAAATTGCCAGGACACCCCCTTTGTTCTCCCAGGCCTGCAGGAGAAGCTGTGCAGAGATTCTGTCCCTCAGTAGGTGGGTCAAAGAGCCCTCAAGTGCCCCCTCCACCCACATGGTACCTCAACATACCTGTTGATTTGTTTTGATACATATTACAGATCATTTCACTATATGACAACCCATCACTATGACATGCCTGTCACCTGACCAGTGGGCCACCATTTAGAAATATAATATCCTTCTCCCAACAGACGTACACACGCGCACGCACCCACACATGCACACACACACACGATCACGCAGTATATCCAGCAAAATAACTATTTTATTTATTCAGAGTCACTTATTTCTATCCCTTTATAAAAATCCCTAGATCTTAAGACCTCTTTGCATAACTCTCCATGCTGCAAGATCTTCCTGCAAAGTGGGGCAAGACTCTCACATCGTGATAAAGTACCTTCCCTTTGTACCTTTCCATACTGACGCAAGTAACATATTCGGGGAAGAGACTGGACTGCTAATTAATTAGAGGACTGTCTGGAACGACCATGAACCACACTTCCACCGGTGCAATAACCAAAGGCTCTTCATTAAAATCACTGTCCTCTGTAAGCGAAAGCTGTTTCGAGCGCAATAGATCTAATTCACAGGAGTGATCATGCACACCCAGGTACAGTATTCATTATTAACTTAAAAAGTATGCCAAATCAATTAAAAACCATTTTAAAGGGAAGGAATAAAATTTAGTTCTACCTAACTGCAGCTCAGCTCTAATTTATCTTCCAGCCACTTTCAAGGGATTTTACTTGGTTCTTAATCTAACATTCATTGGAAAGGGTAATTCTCATGAAATTACAGCAGCATCTCTTGCATCGTTTAATATAAATGTTCCCATTCTTCAGAAACAGAGAGCAGCTTCTCCAATAAAGACTCCCTTCAAAGTGCAAAATGGAAGAGCCTTGGGAACTGGTAGTGAGGAATAAAACATCGCATTTCAGAAGCTGCTCAAATTTAAAACTCTGCCCACATCTCTATGACAAATTGTATTCCAAATATAGGTTATTCACAACATGTTTATTATAAGGCAAGGCATATGAATTCCTGCCGTGTCTTTCTTTACAAACATGTCAAGACTTGTGAACCCTTAATGAAATGCAGCATTTTAGAGGCAATAGAAAGCCACAAAGAGGCCAGAGAGAAGAGGCACTTCTTCCTTGGACTGGGACCTTCTTATGCTAATGAGAGGTGTCATAAGCAGGTGTGTTGTGTCATCTCAGAGGTCACAGAGACTGGTCACTTCCATTTACAGACAGAATGACTGAAGTCTAGAAAAAAAAAGATGTTGGGGCCAGGGAGGTGGCTCAGTGCAGGGGCCTGAGTTCAGTCCCTGCTTCCACCAAAACAGAAAAAAAAAAAAAGATGTTGTCACAGTGCTAGGGCAGATCAGAGGCAAAGACCCACAGACTCAAGGCTACATACCCAGGGCTAGCTACCTATCACTCCTGCTATATGGTTGACAAAAAGATGAAGTACAATTTGCCCTTCTGGGGGCTTTTTTTAAGTCCCATGAGGCACCAACCTTCTAGAATTCAGATAGACATTCTATAAAACTGGGAAGTGAGCTTATCCCAGTAGGATATTTCAAGTAATGCTACCCAAGTCTGTTGGATTGATTTTCCATGTGGCATCTTTTTTCCCCAGAGCCTAAGGGTATAATCCTTCTCATTTGTTATTCATATTTTCCCTTTTAGAAATGTCACTGTTCTCTAGTCACCGGAAGTCCCAAGTAGAAAATATTTCCTTCCTACCCAACCCCAGTATGTGGCTGCCCCTGTTGCCAGACGCAGCAATCTGCCCTAGCTTCAGTTTAAAGCAGAGGCCAGCAAATATTTTCCACAGAGGCCCAGTTAGTGACCATTAGATGCACTGCAGGTCACTCAGTCCCTGTGCAGCTCCTGAGTTCTGCAGCTGTCCTACAGAAGCACCCACCCACCGAACTTTGCCTACCCTTGGATGAGAGTGACACAGGGCCCCCTGTACAGGGATCCTAATCAGCCCTAATACATTGGAAACGTCTTCTCCTTCAAGCCTCTGTCTCTCTACCTGTAAGTGGAAGTGACTGGTCTCCACGACCTCTGAGATGACACAAAACATGTCTTATGAGACCTGTCTCTAGCATAAGAGGAGCCCAACCCTAGGAAACAGTACCCCTTTCTGGCCTTTTTGTGCCTTCCTTTTGCCTCTTTGTGGATGTTTCCACCTCCTTCTGTGACCCAGGTGCTCTCACTATAAAGTGCTATTCTCACCCATCTAGAAAGTCCCCATTTTTTATTAAATCTACATGTATCTCCCTTTGTGTGCAGTAAAGTTATATCCTGCTTGCTGCTGATGTCAGCACCCTGGATGGGGTCTCTTACTCCCTGTGAAGTTTAACCAAAGAAGGACTAGTTTGGTTGCCCAAGGCAAGTGTGCAACCATGTCATTGTTGCACCCATCAAGGAAAGAGAAACGTCCCTGCGTGGGACAGCTGATAGCCTTTCTGCAACCTCAGTTTTTAGCTTTTGTATGTAAGCAGTGTTGTAATTTTGGAAAGAAATATTTTAGCTGCACATATGGCCACTATCAGCATCAACAAATCAATCACTCAGAATCATTATCAATCTTTCGTCTGCACAATGAAGTAGGTAGGAACGTTCTATTTAAATACCTTTACACACAGCACAACTCTACTGGCATCAGCATATTACAAAAACCAATTTTCTTACATCAACTTCTATCTACTTCTAATTCTGTAGCATAGCTCTGGGGAGTTGCTACAAGGTCTGTGTAAACTGAAAATCTAAATAACATTATGACGCCTATTACAGAACTAATTTATAATCTAATACCCCAGTTGAATTTAATATCCTATTTATTTATTCAAGCAAAATATCTGGAAAAAAAATATGTCACATCATAATGTAGTTGTTATGAAAATGGAAAAAATAAAACAGAATTTTAGAGAAGTCATGATAATTGCTAGGGGCAGGTACAAGCAAGAATTTCAGAGCCCCTCACATGAAGAAGAGGCGGGAGTCCTTTAATAAATAGAATTTTTGCTTTATAACACAATTATTGTCAAATTTAGTATTTTACATCAAATTTACAGCTTTAAAATGTGATTCCTATTAATGTTATCTGCTTAGAGCTACTGCAGCGTAAAACTGTTGGCCAACAGATACCACCTCATCAACTGTCTTTAACAATTCCATTCCCATCCTGGATGGAAGAGCAGAGTTTTATGGTAGCATTTAGAAGCATGCACTGCCAATACCAATGCATAAGTGATGATGATATATATAATACATAGGGGCTAACAGAAAGGAGAGGACCTGCCTCTTGGAATATGGAGTGTCTTGCTGATTTATTTTTTCACCTTAAGATGAAGGGGGAAAAGGGAGGAAGCAACACAGAATGAGCCTTGGAGAAGCAAAGCCGCAGAAAGCATGAGCACATTACCAAGCGATCAGTGGACACATTCAGCCCTCTAGGACAAGGCCCCATGGGAGATTTCAATGGTACAATAGTACTTTTGCTCCTGAGTTTCCAAGGCCCCAAGAAAGGACAGGCCACTGAGTCCCTCCAGGGGACAAGGAAAATGTCAGCCACTCTGTGGCTCTATGGAGACAAGACACCCAAGGTTATATTGTCAGGAGAGGAACTACCCTCAGAGCTCTGGGCCCAGTGTACATGTTCATCCAGCAGCACATCCAGGCACCCATATGAACATGCACACTCCCCACTTACACATGCGCACTCCTGCACTCGCACTCTGCTTTCCACTCCTCACAGAGAAAGCAGCTGCTTGAATGTAGGGCCTCATATACTGAGATCCTGAAGCCCTGTCCCAAACCTGCCTATCTGGACTATGAACCGTACTCTTGACCTCCTGAGTTCTCAAATTCCCCAAGGTATTCTGAGGTACTTCCATGTTTAGTTGCCACTGTGCTAAATTCGAAAACATCAGGAAAGAAACCTTTGCTCCTAAAATTATAACACAATTCTCTCAGAAGCCTGGAATCCCATAACTTACAATTCTTTCCTTTGCCTGGGAAAAGTTTTCAGTCTCCAAGAGTCCTAAAATTAAACTTACAGAGAGCTGGGAGGAGAAATAGCTTATGTCCTCTTCTCAGCTGATACTGAAGTCCCACAAAAATTAAACAGGGCACCTCCAAAAACTATGAAACAGCAAGAAAATATTCCTGAAGGAAAAGACAAAGGGGCAGGCTTTGTCTGGCAAATGCAAGCACAGGTGTGTTCCGTGCTCACATATAACCTCTGCCTGAGTGTCACGTATCAGGCATCTCACTGAGGGAGAACGCTGAGTGCCATCCGATGTTGGAAAGAATTCCCATTCAGGCTCCCAAGGTACACTTAGAGGGACTCAGTTCCAAATCAGAGTTCCTCCATGGGTCACTATTGGAAAACAGGCACAGAAAAGCTCACAGACAGGTCTCCTGTTGTGGCTGGCCTTCACCACCCACAGAACTGAGCCCCTTCCACTGCCTGAGCATCCTTCCTTTGGTGGCATCTGCTTGGTTGGGCCATGTGGAACAATGCCGGCTGTTTCTTCCTTCACCCACAGTGTCTGCTCTTTGTGAGAAGAATGTATGTGCAGCAGAAACCCAGCTCAGCACTCTATTGATCATTACCTATAAATCTAGCTACTCGTAAAAAGGTTCTATGAAATACAATTGAGGGCCATAAATCTCTCTAAGGGAGATGAAATCTGATGGGAAATAAAATTCTCTCATTTCATTTATTCCCTTGTTTAAAAGCCTCACTATCCAATCAACTATGAACATTAACGTAAGGTAGCAGGTAGACAGGGCAGACTATATCTTGAGAGACACAGACAGACAGACAGAAAGACAGGAAAGCAAACACAGCCCTGGTCACTCAGTAGCTATGGGCCCTCAGAAGGCACCCTGCCTTCTCTGGGCTTCGGTTCTGCCATCTCCAGCAGACAAGTAAGAAACCTTCACAGCTGCCATGAAGTTAATTTAGATACACTGTGATGTGTGTTAGGAGCTGAAGATGGGAACTGGTATAAGCACAAATCTCTACACTGAAATTTTTTAATGCAAAAAAAGAGAATTATTAGCATCCGGAAATTCCACACTTTCTTTATACAAGCCCAAGTAATGAGGGTCAATAGGATATGTTTGATCCCTCAGTGGACATTTCTAGAGCCCCAGCTCTGCTTCAGCTTTCGTCTAAGCACCAGCAAGCTAACCAGGCTTGAGCACTCCTCGTGAGCAGTGCGGCCCCCCTACTTAAGGCTGCACACAAGAACAGACAGGATGCTTTGACAAACGTTCATCTTCAGCTGGACTCTGTGTTCTGCTCCCCACCATTCCTGAGGAAGTGCATCCTTTGTCTGGAAGCTTCGGTGACCTCCTTTTCCTTACAGTGTTGCTCGTCACTGCCTGCAGCTCAGTCCTAAGCCCATGCAGCTGAGTTTCAGACACATCTCTCCACAGCAAAAATGGCGGCTAGCACTTGCTGCAAGAATGAAAAGAAAAGCTTGCCGAGCTGGGAGAAATGGCTTTGGCATCCTCACTGGCCAGCAAAATTTGCCACATTTCCCTCACCTAAGATAAAAATCATGTTCTGCTGTCTTCTCATGTACTTGAATAGTGAAATAATCTTTGGCTTGAGCAATCGAGGAATCTCTGGTTTGGTTTGACTTGGTTTGGTGTTTCCCCACTAAATACATATTGGAGATGAATGAAGAGCCTTAACTTGCCCAAAGCCTGGACAAAGAACAGAGCCAGTTTCAGTGATGACCCCGGCATCCTAAGAAAGAAGAACATGAATTTCTCGAGTGGCCTTTTGTTTCATTCTTGTACCACTCTTAGGTCGCACAGAGGACAGGTGAGAGCTGAAGAACAACTTGCACATGATCAAGATGACCAAGAAGGAAGTAAAGGTAGGCGGGAGAGGAACAAAACGTCTTAGATTCTGCAGAAGGCAGTCAGGCCAAGTATTTGTTATCGTTGTGTCTAGCTCTCTAAACTAAAAAAAGGAAAATCAAACAAACAAAAAATTCACCGCCAGAACGAGGCAGACTCTCCCGCATTGATTCACACATGGTCTCCTCACTCCCCACTCCTGCCACAGATGGTGACAAAGCTCTAGTGACACACGCAGCACCCTCAGGCACTGTGACTTCCCCTGCAGCCCCCTGCAAGGGCAAGTGACTGTCATGCTCTGGGCTGGCATAGGGAGCTCTCAGCCACCCCCTCCCCTTCCTCCTTCTCCCTGCTCCGCATTGTTAGAGATGTGCTCAGGATGTGAGATTTGGGACAGATAGTTGCTGGAGTTCCCATATGCTTAAGGTACATAACTGGGCCACTGAGAAAAAGAAATTTAAACATTCTAGAAAACAGCAGGAAAGCAAATTGGCCTTTCCTTCTGGGAGCTATTATTAGAGAGGCCCAGCCCAATTTGACCAGAAAGCCAATATCTAGCCTGTCCACCCTTCCCACAACGCTGTCTCACAGATCCACCCCCTTCAAGCAGGATGCTCCGAAGCTGCCCAGCCAGGTGCACACCTCCTCTTTAGTGATGACCACCGGCATGCAGAGACCAGAGGACGCAGATCTCTCTACACAGCGACTCGGCAGTCCAAAGTTTAATTTCACATAATGCTGAGGATGCGTGCAACATGGCATTACATTTGATTCGTACTTGTGGAATCTGGCAGCCTGCTAGCTCTCCTGTCTGTGTACCTGCTGAAGTCACAGCTGCTGCCTAAACTTTGTAAATAAATGCTAAACAAATGCCAAATAAAGAAACCAACTTCCCAGCAACCGGAAAGGGCAGGAGATCACAGTTTTTGTTCTCCGAAATGTGCTGTGACCTGTTTCAGAGCTACATCCTGGCAGCTTCAGTGAGTCTGTTAGCCTGTGTCTTGGCTGCACTTTTGACAGAGAGAGAGAGAGAGAGAGAGAGAGAGAGAGAGAGAGAGAGAGGAGAGAGAGAGAGATGAAAGGAAGGAAAGAAGGAAGGGGGGAGGGATGAGACAGAAGGAGGAACGGAGGGAGGAAAGAAGATTGTCTTCCAGTTAATGAGCAGAAAATGTTGCTTGGAAAAACAGCACAGCCATATTATTTCTTACAGCCCACATTTCTATGGAAATTAGAGATTTTGGAGTTGATTTTTTTCAGTGGACTGAATCTGTAATCATGCAATAAACGTTAATGAGAAAGTAGACTTCATTTCTCCTGGTCCCCTATGTAGCCATCGCCTCCCTAAGCTCTTACTGGGGGCCTAGCTGCCACTGCTGGTCCGTCAGCCCGCTGGGACATGTTTGTCAATAGCAACTGGCTGCTGAGCTCACGGAGTCCATCAGTCAAGAGCCCCTGGCAGGCTGCAGCCCTACTCTCTCGGGGACAGGTAATGTGCACCTGAATCCACCAACCACAGCTGGAGAAGCCAGCATTTCTCATCAGGGGTGAAAGTGCACCCCTCGAATGGGCTTTCAGGCAGCGCCCCTATCTGCCTGCCCAACTCAGAGGACCCGTCCCCCCCCCATGTACAAGACAAGAAGAGAGAACTGAGGGCTACATGCTAGCATAGCTCACTTCTGTTTCTCAGACTCTGGCTGCTTGTGGAGTCTCAGTCAAACGCATTCAGCATTGTTTGCTGAGACTCCTATCGGACAGGCTCTGTACAAGAGCAAGCTTTGTGTTGGGCTGTCTCCAGTATACCAGGAGTTCCATGAGGCAGCCATTTCGTCTCTGTCATTTTTCCTTTTGCTTTCACTTGGTTTGTTACAACGTTAGCACAAAATGGAGGCTAACACATAGGACTAGCTTGGTGCCAGGTGTTGTTCCAAGGGCTTTACAGAAACATCAAATTCTCACACTAATCATATAACAGGCATGCTTTCATTACCACCACCACCCCACCCCACTCCATCAGGGGAGAGGGGTATGTGTTACTAGGGATTCGACCAGGAATTTTACCCTATACACTAGATTATTTATTTATTTATTTTGAGACAAGGTCTCACTAAGTTTCTAAGTTGCCCGCACTGGGCTCACACTTGTGATGCACCTGCCTCAGCTTCCCAGGGTGCTGGGATTCAGATTGCAGGTCCAGCATCTGTGCTTTTAACTTGTCTGCTATTTTAAGATGTTTATTATATCTATAAACTTTTTCAGCATCACAATTACGACAACACAGTGGGGAAAATGTGACTATTCCCTAGCTGCAAATGAGGAAACTGAGACAGAAAGGTTGAGAAACACCCAAAGTCATCCCACTAAAGGGGGTGTGGACCCAGCCCTTCTGACATGGCAGCCTACCATCCTGGAGCACCTGCAGCACCAGGAGCCATGTGGCCAGCCTGCACCTCTGCTGCCCCGTGCTCAGCAGCGCCTCGACTGCCCCACCTTAGTGATAATGCCATCTACATCTGCAAATAGAGATGCATGTTGGTGACAATGTTGACATGGCTCGTTAATGTCATGATGTGTGGCTGGGACTTCTGCTCCAGGATAAGCTGTCAAACAAAAGAAAGGCTCCCATTGTAAGTGGCCAGTGAAATGACATGGGAGACAGTCCAGCAGGACTCACACTGCAGAGGACCTGGCAGTGTGGAGACCACAGGAGCCCAAGTCCACATGTGGAGTTCTGCACGCTCTCTCTGGTCCCAGGAGCTCCTGACACTAGAGGATGTGAAATCAGGCTGTGCTCACCCCTGGGCCTCACAGGGACCCCAGGCTAGCTCCATGGGCCCAGGTCTTTCCCAGCTGTGGGAAACCTTTACTGTTTTCCAGTGCTCACTCCAACCGCTTGCTCCTAAATGACTGTTCTTCCATCTGATTATTTTTCTTCCATACACACCTGTCACCCAACTTTTCATTTTTTAAAAAGTTTTAAAAATTTATTACTCCTGAAGCGAGAACCTGAGAATAAGCGGCGATTAACGAAATCATTTGACTGACCTTCAGGAGCCCCGACGGCCAGTGATTGATGAGACAGCTACGGGTTTAAGCAGAAGGTCAACTTCAATAATACGGCTGTTACTTCCACTGGGCCTTACAAGCCCACTCAGTCACTGGCCTTCACTTCTCCTTTGTGACAATTTTAAGGCAAAGACACAGAACTGACCACATGGCCCCCTCTTGTGATACTCCGTACGTAGTCACAAAGGCATGATGGGGAGTTTGATCCAAAACGATTAGGATCTAACATCAAACGTGACTGTTCTCAGCCAGAGTTCTGCTGCTAGTTACCTTTCCACCATAGCCGTGTCAGTGCACTACCAGGTGTGTTAGTTGATACATTGTGTCAGCTTGGCTGAATGAGCTGCGGCAGTTCTCAGCGTGGGGTCCAGGCCCTGCAGCCCGGCAGGGCCCAGGAATTGAGAGAGGCTTCCTGCCGCCCTGCCCCACTCCCCCTGAGAAGGTCCAGTCTTCCGAGAGCTAGATCTGCACAGCCGCACTACTTTGGAGGAGCTCTGATCTTCACCGTAGAGCGCCGGTCTTCACAGTCAGTATCACAGTAAGAAAGAGAGGCTTCGTGCAGCCGCTGCTCCTCCTCTGCTCTTCATTGTTTCTGCCCATGAACTGCTGTTATTTGCCTTGGAGCCAGCGGAATATGAACTGAACCCTCCAGTAACTATGAGCTAAATAAACCTTTCCTTCCTTAATTTTGAATGCCGAATATTTGTCCCGGCAACAAGTAAAAAGTAAGTAAGACACAGGGTCTGATGAGAGATGAACCATGTGGGGTCCTTACTGGATCACCGACTGGCCTTGTGGCCCATTGCTGTTTTCTCTCTCTCTCTCTCTCTCTCTCTCTCTCTCTCTCTCTCTCTCTCTCGTTGAAGATAGGTAGATAGGTTCATACAAGCCACCCTACCCACCTTCAAGTTCTCCTTTTCATTAGCCCCATCCAAACTTGAAAGTAGGAGTGAAAGGAGAAGTTTTCATTAAACTTGTTTCTTCTGGTCATTTATAAGGTTCAGTAGGAGATAACTCTTTAAAGCTGATCATGTTTAAGAATACACTTCAGATTTTCTCCAGAAACTCAACACAGAGAAAAATAAGTGTAGCAATAACCACCACAGGACCACTGCCTCATTAATATGCATCATCTTAAGGTGTCCTCAAAGGCGTCCTGGGAAGTCAGGGTGGTGGAGTGGTTAGGAGTGGGGCCTGGGGACTCGTCCTACCTACTTTGCAATCCTGCTCCCCCCAGTGACTAGCTATGTGATGTTGGGCAAGTTGCACAACCTTGCCCTGCTTCTGTTTCTTACACACATGGGGGGAATGGGGAATGGTGCTCAGCTCTCCCGATTACTGTACAGATGCACAGAGTTGATGCACATGGAGCCGAGTCCCGCCTGGGTGTGTTACTGGCTCTCAGATAGGCTCTGCCCATTATTCCTGCTCACAGAGCCTAGGCATCACCATAGGTAATCAGCATCATAGCTCCTGGTGCACAGATAAGAAAATCCAGGCATCTGGAGCTCATTCAATGGTATGTTCCACATCAGGACTGCTAACTGGAAACACGAGGATTGGAACTGGGCAGCTGAATGCCAGAGCCTGAGATCTTAACCTCTTCATTCCTTCCACGCTGGGGCCAGGTTTCAGCGAGATCCGTAGCCAGCCTTAGAAATCCATTTAAAATAGACAATCTGCAGGAGAAAGGAACTCTAACAAGGTGCCTAAAGCCATGAGACAATTGGCAGGAACCTTGATTCCAGCACCTGCAGAGCAGCAGAAGAAGGGCTCCTCAGAGTTCTACCGACAGGGGTAACACCAGCTGAGCCTTTCCGAACAGTGAATGAACCCATCCAAACTGCCCCTGACCAGAAGCAAGTTGTGAAATGTGACAGAACATTTACACCCCTTAAAAAGAAATTAGCAAATCAACCACTGAGGGCTGAGAGCACAGCCAGGGTGCATCCTCTTGGTCCTACAAGGGCTTCTGCACTTGCAAAGTCAGTCTTTCACAGAAGAGAACAAAGCTGTTAGCTAAATTGGGTGATTGAAGATGCCACACTATTTTCCCTACTAATATTCACACTGGTGTCCTACTATTCATGATTCATGCCCCCATATTTAACTGTGCATCTGTCCAGCTCTCTTTCAAAGAGCAAGTATTCCTGACACAATCAGGAAGCTACGTTCCTATCCTTCATGGTGTCTGTGTTCCTCAGACACCTTTTCCATGTGGCAAGACGCCCAAGCACTGGATGTGCTCAGGAGAAGTAAGGAAGGAAAGATTGAAGACAGGCTGCTCAGAAACTGAGATTAGAAAAGAGCAAACAAAAACCAGAGTTCAGCATTCGCTCTGGTTTGCCTGCTCTGCGAAGCAGTTCCATGTGCTATGGATCACTGGGCTGAGGCACAGACACAGAAAATTCCTTGTCTGAGATCCCCCAGCAAATAAGGGGCCAAGCTGAGATTTGGACATGCTTAGCTCCTCACCCCATCTCTTCCCCTTCACCTGCTTCCTCTCCACCCAACTACTCCAGCTTCTATCTCCAAGCCAGAATTTGCACCTGACCATTCTTTTGCAAGGCATTGGGTTTACAAACTTTGCTCCCTCGTACATGGTCTCCACCGTGCTACCACTTCCAAAGCAGTCATCAGGATAAAATAGGGGATTGCATCGCTCTCCATAATTTCTCCTCCACATGGCTGTGGACGTAGCCAGGAGCAACAGGAGTTCCCCTGATGTTTAAGGAAAAACCATATTATGATACCACAGTTCATCCCTCCTCAACTATCGGCCCAAACTTCCAGGAGGAACAATACTGTCTATTAGAGCAGCAGCGCCCCCCTGGGATGCGCCGGCAGCCAGGAGCCAAGCCCCGGAGCCAATCCCTGTTTCCCTCCCTCCCTTACCAACTCCCTACATGCATACCTACCTCAATGGGGAAATACCTGCTATAAAAAAGAGTGGTGAGTGATACATACAACTGCCCAGGCAGTCAGAAGCCAATGACCTACATAGAATCTTATAGTTAAGATACGGTGAAAACTGGAGGCATTGTGCAAAGATACAGGCTTCTGCTCACTGAGGGAAAGTGTGGAATTCTCTCTTCTTCAACCTTGCCTTTCTTGCTTGCTGATGGAGATTCCGTCTCATGATAGAGATGGAAAATGCCTCATATTTACTTTCTAAGTCTGTCTTACAACTAAATCGTCAGTAGATGTCTTAATCAAGACCACAGGGATCTGAAATGAAGTCTCATAGGCAGCTCCAGAGAAGAGTTTTCAACGCTAATAAAAAAGGAATCCCCCAGAAATGCTCTCTCCTGCCTGTGGCTCTGAGTGTTCGATGCCTGTTAGCATTCATCTGAGGAAAATAAGGAAATGCTGAAGGACAGTGCAATACACTGAAGGTGCCAGAGGGGAAGAATCCACAGAGGGCCACCGGGCCTGGAAGATCCAGCCCTGCAGCCTTCTCGCCTCCAGAGTCCTTTTGTCCTCCTTCTGCTACTACTGCTTAACAAAGCAGCTCAATGTTCAGAAGCCCAAAACAACAAGCACCACTCCATACCTTTAGTGGGTCCAGAATCTAAGAGTGGCAAAGATAAAGGACAGCTCACGGTCTCCCAAGGGCCAAAACCAAGAGGGCACTGTGACCTCAAGGCTCACGCTAGACACTGGTGGCAAGCCTTAGAAGAGCCACTCCCAGGGCCTGTCACCTGGGCCACCCCCAGGCTGCCTCCCAACCTGGCTCAGGCCTTCCCCAGAGGAAGGAGAAAGCATGCTCAACACAGAAGGCACAGTCCTCATGACCCAGTCTCAGAAGTGACACCTGTAACTGTGCATTATAGGAGCTGTTGAGCATCTCCCTGACTTCTACCCACCGGATGTCCCAATTTCAAGCAAAGGGAGTAAAAGTCACCATTTCCAAGTTACCTCTAGCCAAGAGCTACTGGTTTACAGTGAGTCATCAAATGCAACCCACATTCCAAGCCACAAAGGCCAGGAAGCAAGGGTCATGGGAGCCTCGGCAGGCACTGCGCAATTCCTCTCCCTCTATAAAGATAATCAACCTCTTTAACATTGAAGTCACTTAATATTGACCCTTTAGTTATCTGCAGCCTGGGGCACTCTGCACAAGTGACTAACCATTTATTTTACCTACTAATAAAGCTGTTACTTTTCTGTCTTTCAAGAGTGTTAAGTATACAATACAATTAAGAAGAGCACCACGCTTAACAACAAAGTGACTCAGCATCAGCGCTCTGAGTGCTGGTACAGGACTGGTCCAGAACTAATACTGGTACAGAACCAGTATCTCCCATTTCAGGTAGTAAAGTGCACACGTGCACACACACATACACACACACACACTCACTCACACACACACACACACACACACACACGCACACACATTTCTGAAGAAACTCCCCTTATCTTGTGCATTTTTTACTGACTAGGCACTAACGTCAGAATACAAAGGACAGCAATAAAATTGCTATCACTTTGAAAAGAAAGTGGCCGTCTTATACCATCAGGAATACTTGAAGCTTTTAAAGAAGGTCACACATTCAGAGATGTGTCACATGCCCTGCTCTGCCAGGTCACAAAGCTGGAATAGAGAAGAGTAAGAGACCATCCTAAAGCCTTAAATACTGATCGTGTAGCAGAGAGTCAGCTAGTTGATCCTATGGCACCTATTCTCCTATTTGTGACTGTTTATCCCCCTACCGTGTCTGGATACCAAATCAAACACTCTTTAGGGACCTTGGAACTTTCGGATTCCCCCTCAAGGTCTGCGCTTATTCCTCAGGCTGTCCTATTCCAGTTCAGCCCAGTCACTGTCACACCCTAACCTGAGCCAGAGAACCTCATTTGATTTGCTAAAATCTAGATTTCATTCTGCTCATCTGGCAGCCACCACTGCTCTTCACAGTCTCCCAGGGCCAAAGAACTCCTTTCTACCTTACTATAACCCTCACTGGGTCTCTAGATCTATGGCTTTGGACACATGGTCTTAGGAAAGGCCATGTGTCGATTTTTGTTTAAGAACTAAGGGTCTTTTAATTGGCCTAAGCCATCTCTTTGCAGAGTTCCCTCAGGAGATTACAAAGCCTGAAACAGGCATCCAAAACCAATTATCAACTAAGGGGCAGTAGTCCCAGGAATAACTATGGAGTTCAAGATGAAAGGCTCAAAATGAAAGCTATTTCCACCACAAATATCTCTTAGAATGATAGAAATAAACCTTGGGGGGTAAATAACATTATTGTAAAATGTGTTTTATGATACCGTAATGATTAATGGCATTTCACACTCATAAAGTTGACAGGAAGAGGATGTGAAAGACTAACAAAAGTGCAAATATGAATTTCCTTTTAAAATCACCAGCATTTTTCTACAAGACCAAGACATGCACCAACAGGATAAGAGGAATGGCTATTTAAAGCATGCAAATAAATAAATAATAAGCTTCAGTAGATATCAACAATACACCCAAGCAAAGGGTAAGTTCCACTAGATGGATTCCTCAGAGAGACTACCGCAGACTCCTCTATCTTTGGGGTCACCACTCCTTTCCACTGACCAAGGCTTGTGCCTGATGACATGGAATCTTTCTACTTGTCAGAAGGCTGAGCCACCTGAAGCAAGAATCTCACCTGTATGCAGCACTCCTCCGTCTCAGTTAATCCACAACCTGTGTCTCCTTTCTTACCCTTTTCCTGCTCAGGAAAGAGCTGGTCCACCCTGCCCAAGCTCTACCCCCTTTCCACCCATCTCTTCCATCTACCAGGGCCATTTATTTTCACCCCACTTTGTCAATATCTCATTCTGTCCTCTGTGTGGTCCTCATAGGAAGCTTTTCCCATGTAGAAAGTTTGTGCGATCATGCTTTTTAGCTACTGTTTTATTTTACTCTGTGCCCTCTCTGATTCCTGAGATGAGCAGCATCTATCTGCCTTTTCCCCCTAGACATTCTCTCCTTGAAACTCAGCACCCTCTTGTGCTCCTGAGGTGCACTGACCCCTGTAACACCACCAGGAGTGTCTTTCTAACACATCCTATGATCTTTTCCCATTGCTTCCTCTGCTTGACTTCCTAGGCACTTGGACCTTGGTCCACAGGGCCAGGTGCTCCTGATTTATCTCACAACTCTCTGTCTGTCCTTCACCTTCTTCCTTCATCCTCCTTTCCCTCCCCACACTGGTTGAGTGTCTTGCAAAGTGTGATGCTAAGCCACTGCTTTCCCACTTGCTTTAGCCTACCTGAGCTTCTATTTCTTCATCTACAAAATGGAGATCATAATATCTCTCTTATCAAATTATCATAAAATATAAACAACAGAATCCAAGTAAAATGTAGAGGTTGTATTTTACCCCAAATCAGTGTGGTTTATGGTCATGATTGCCTGCATTACCATTTGGTCTGGTGCTAGGATGTCAGCTCCCAGAGGCCAGGAACCAACCACTGCTATGGGGACAATCCACTCTGAAGGACTATGTGTTCCTATGTCTGTTGCTTGTAAAATAATGCCTGGAACACAGTAGGCCCTTAGTAACCATTGATCAAACTAACAAATGAAATTTAATTAATGAGTCAGTGCAGATGATTCATAGATAGAGCCCCTTATTACTGGTTCCTTGTGCAGTCCCTTTGTGAAATCCTCTTGATGTGACCCCGGAGTCACAGTCTTCCTAAAAATTAGATCAGTGTCTTTCCCTACTGATTCTTCTTTGTGGAATTCTTAGTTTTATTAATTTGACCCATTACCATGATGTCTCTGTACCCCTCCAGTCTCTGGCTTGCCATTTGTCCCTCCTGCCCTGTTGGCACTGCTGTCCCAAATCTGGGTCATTGTCCCACTCTCTGCTACTCAGGTCATTCCTGTGGATCATGCATTGCGTCCTGTCTCCACTCTCTCATGTATTCCACCCAGCTGCCAACCAACTCCCCTGCAACAGGTGCCCAGTGCCACCCTCTTTGTTAAAGAATCTGCTTTGTTTCAGAAAAATATGAAGCCCAAAATCTGATAAAATTGCCTATTTACAACTCTCTATGTCTCTCTCTATATCTCTTAATACCATAATAAATGAGCTTCTTCCCACCATTTGCCTCATTTTGGTTTTATAGTAACAAGAGCTTAGGTGCAGCCATGTGTATACATGTATGTTAGATGAGAAGGTTAAAAGTACTGCTTAAGCTTGAAGTTGAGCTACTATGGCATTGAGTATCAGATAACAGCCCATGGCTGCCATTCTTGCTGCCAGGCAGTAGGTGTATTACACACCCACCTTATCCCCAGCTATGACAACACAGAGGCTCAGAGAGCTCAGTACCATACCTCAAGACACACAGCTATAGAACTGGTTTCAATCCAGCAGTCCCAAAGCCCACTTGGACTGGACAGGAGCCAGGGTTCCTAAGGGTAGGAGCCAGCAGACATGAAGAATGAGTGAGTTAAGTAAGATAAAGAGAACAAGAAGAAAACAACAGGTATGAGAGAGGCATCCAGTCCAGAAGCAACAAAAGGTAGAAGAGTGAAGGAATTTGAGAAATGAAAACATAAGTTCACTTGAGGAACAAATCGCTGGAGTAGCTGGGAAAAATAACCAGGCCCCTGTGACCACAAAAGAACAAAGGTTTGGCTTGGTGAGCCCCAGGTGGCAGCAGGCATAGAAAACCAGAGAGGGGGCCTTGGTTCCTGAGAGATGGAGAAGAAGAAAGCAAGGATGTGGACCACAAGAACGTGGGGTTGTGATAGAAACAACTACTGCTCAACATAGGCATCTTGAGGACCCTGGCTGGGCATTGTCATGAGCACCCAGTCTCACAGGAAAACATCACAAGAACACATAGAAATCTCTAGATACCAAGCAGTCCTTCAACAGATACTTCCTTCATTGCATGAGGCAACTATTGCGAGTTGCTTTGAATGACCTGATTATGTCAACCTCAGTATCTTTCCAAAACAGGGAGGCTGGGAAGGCATTAGAGGCCAGGATGGCTGTCTGCTAGTCTATGGAAGATGTCAATTAGAAATAAGCAGATAGCGCAGACCTGATGCTCCACCTCCCAGACATCCCTCCTCAGAAGCAGCTCCAGGAATGCCACCACCATGACCACCATGCCTCCTCCCGCAGATCTGGTCTCCTCACCCCAACACCGCTTCACAGCCCAGCCTTTCTGCAAGTGTGATGCAGGGATCCTTGCTCCCTTCAGGATTTCCAGAATGTTCTTATTCCCCCAGTACCTTCCCCCTGGCTCTGAATCCTGTTATTACATGTCACCTTAAATTGTCTTCTGACTATTACAGTCATGCAAACTTAAATCAAGGGCTTTGAATATAGAAATTGTATTTTCTCAATCTCTTTCCTATTCCATTTTCTTAGACCTGGGCCAAAGAAGAAGCTATTTCTAGTGGATGTATGAAGAGATGGATAAATATATAAATGCAATGAGTCAATTTATATATAGCACATGAAATCAAATTTGGCAGGTAAAAAGCCTATAGGGGTGCTAGTTATTATTATTGCTATTATTTTAATAGCCACAGAGCCTTTCCTGGTACATAGTTAATGCCCAGAAAATGTGAATTGAGTGATGTTTCCGTGCCCATTAATACACAGGCAATGTCCCTAAACTATATATTACAGCTTCTCCATGGAAGGCTTAATTTTTACGAGCTTCCATTTCTAAAGTCTCTCTCTGGGAATAAATACTGCACAGCCATTGCTACAAATTCTCCTTATAAAGAAGAAGTAATTCAGAAACACAGCTAGGTCACTGTGCAAAGAATGAGTGAGAATGTGCCCGAGCCGGCTCAGTCACCAGCCGGCTGCCAGCGACGGAGTCCCCCCGCCAGTCCACATCCAATCAGTGAGCTTTCAGAGGCTAAAGAATTGGCCTTCGGAGATTCCTAACAGGAGTCAGAATTCACCTGGGTGTCTCACAAATCAAACACCAAATCACTGTGCAGTCAAATTTTCATGTCTTCCTTTGAAGTTAAAAAACAAAAAGCAGGAAAAGGATTTTTTAAGCCCCCTGCTACCCAACCCCACAAAGGTGAATGGGTAAGGCAAGAAGAAACCCCCCATACACACTCTAGCAGATCAAGTGTCCATACAAGCCTGTGGTGACACTCATCGGAACTTTTGAGAGACCAGCTCTATCTGTGAAGCAATAACAACACAGCAGGATCTCTGTCCTCCCCAGCTCCACTGGCTTGCACCAGCAAGCCCCTGGGAAGGTTTCTGAGGAGGCAGTTTCATGGGTGATGGTCATACCATGGTCAATCATAGGCATCCTTTGCTGCCATCAATCCAGCTTCCTCTCTAATTAATGCAAAGCTGTTTAATCAGTGCCTTAAGAGTTGGGGCTGAAGCAGTCTCGAAGAATATTCTGTAAGGATAAATGCAAAGTTTCTCCATTCCCCTTCACAAGATGTTTTTATGTTTGTTTTCATGTTTTTGAGTTTACCCCAAAAAGAAGAGGATGATAATAATATCCCTCCCTCTATCACAATTTTGAGAGATGTTTATTGAAGCCAAAACCACTCTTGACGTTTGCAAGTTGCTAAATAGAAGTTGTGCCAAACACACCCACTCTTTAGCAGTGCTTATAAATAGTTTGTATATAAATAGGATGAGTTAATGCTGTTCATCAGATGAAAAGCATTAAAATAGATAAGTACAAAATTAAGGTAAAACAGGGTGCTATTGGAATTTGTGGGAAAAGCATCAGAAAGATTATTGACCTAGAAGCCTCAGTACCAAATAGCAGAGAGCTAAACTGATCATTATCCTGAAAGGCGTGTTCTTGACTTCATCAACAAAATTAACAGAATAGCTGTCCTGCAGACCCCAAATAATGCTGCCTGTATAGAAGAAAAAACAGGTCAATGATATATAGATAGATAGATGATAGATAGATAGATAGATAGATAGATAGATAGATAGATAGATAGATAGGTGATAGATAGATAGATAGATAGATAGATAGATAGATAGATAGATAGATGATAGATAGATAGATAGATAGATAGATAGATAGATGATAGATAGATAGATAGATAGATAGATAGATAGATAGATAGATAGATAGATAGATAGCAAGGGGAAATTGAATGCTAAGTAAACACAAATAATTTTTTAGTATATGTGTGTTCCGAATGCTGTATGAGATGTGCTTACACTAAAAATTATCCATTATGTACCTGAAATTCACATTAACTTCTTATCCTAGAGCTTATCATGTAACTCCATCCCTGAAGAGTTGCATTTGATCTTGGAGGGGCAAGGAGTGAAGCTGATGGGTGCACTCACTCACAAGCAGTCACTGGGGCAGTGGCAGACATGCTTGAATAATGCACGAATTCAGCACAGATCCTGTATTCCAAGATGGTCAGGGACCAACACACCTGTCAGATTTACCATTTCTGCATCCTGAGCTGTGGGTACCTGTGATAGACCTATCCAAGTGGCAACCCATTGACATTCCATAATGAAAATGTCAGAGCTGTCAAGAACACACTGAGACCCACACGAACCTTTTCTCTACTCCTAGCCTCCTATGTGCCCAGTCTCCATCCTTGGCTTCTGTAAGCTAAGCTCAATAAACACTCTCCTCTGTGCAGCTGATATTATTTGTCCCTTGGCAACCTGCGGAAAACTTCCTAGGGTTGCACAGGAAGTAAATGGAGATGTCCAGATACACACGAAGTCCTGAACAACCGCCAGATGTGTGCCCTCCCACTTCACTATTCCACATGATTTTTACTCTAATGTAAAGTGTGTACAAAGTTGTGCTAGGTAATGAGGACTGAGTTGGGTGGTGGTAGAGGTAGAAGATAAAAGACAAGGGATCAAGGGCTGGAGAGATGGCTCAGTGGAATAAGCGCTTCCCTGGCAAGTGCAAGGGCCTGAGTTCAATCCCCGGCTCCACCAAAAATAAATAAATTAATTAAACCACATACACATACATACAAAAAAAAAAAAAAAAAAGACAAGGGATCTGAGTAAAAGACAAATGCATGGCAGCACAACAAGTAAAAGATTAAAGAAATGTCACAATGACTCATGTGAAGCTAACACAGAAGAATATTTACACATCAAATCCTTATTATTAGTAATGAATGTCATTTAAAAATGCCCTACTTTATACCAAGCATGGCTCAGGCATTTCAATGTTCAGGGTAAGGAGCAAGCATCTCCTTCAGAGTAGGCTAGGAGTGCTAGGAACATCAAGCCCAGGTCCACCCCACCCCTCTCCCACAAAGCCAACATTCAACACCACTCTGATGTATCAATACATATAGTGCTCTAAAATGTGCGTTTAAAAGGAGTTTCACTCATTCTCTAGGTCATCTCAAAACGCCAACACAATTTACTTTCATAAGGGTGTGTAGAACTCTCCATAAAGGCCAGTGAGCAGGGTAAACTCAGCCATACACAACCTATGCATCTAAAAGAAAAAAGGTCAATGCAAAAAATAAATGAAGAAGATTCATTGCCATGGAATGTCAACCTCAGTTATCTGTATCCTAGGAATCAGAAGAAAGAAACCTAATACTTATAACTCACATGAGCCTTAAAAGAAGAGGACATCAGGCCTCTCACACTTGATTTTGTGTGCCATTTTATGAGAACCCCATGTACACCCAGGAAAAAGTAAGCACAGCAGCCTAAATTTCTTCCATCCAAATTCTCTGCTTCTCCATTCTCAGAAAGCTGGAGACAAAAATGCTTATTAAGACTTGATTGCTTTTCTACAGCTGTACACTAGGTTGATCAGGGTGTTTGGCTTACACAAGAAACTATAATTGGCTATCATAAAGCCAAATAATTTTTTAGATGTGGAAATTCATGGTACCAAAAGAAAGATGGGAGAATCAGGCTCCAGAGAGAACAGGGGATAGAGTAGGTCAATAGCGACAGACAACAGGCACCAGGAGACCTTGCCAGCTTCCTCTGTGAAGGCAGCTCAGCTCAGTTATAGTTGATACTTCAGCTACTGGGAGAGAAACTTTGATTGCCATGGCCTTAATCACATAGCCAGCTAAAGAAGAAGCAAAATCGTATACTCTTGTTGAGAGGGAACATAGATGCTGAGGCAGAGAGAAACATGAAATAGTTGCCAAAATAGAGTGTAGAGATTTTAGACTCATAGTGAAAGCAGAGTTGCAGGACTCTCATGCTAGCTCTGCATCTTATTGTCCATGCAACCTTGAGTGGGTTAGTCAGTTTTCTGTGTCTGTGAAATAGAAATGATGATACCGTATATCTCATTTAGTTGTTGTGAGGATTAAGCTTAATGCAAGTAAACTGTCGAGAACATTCTCTACTAGGTTGCCATCATTTTTATCATTGCTCTATGCTATCATCATTGCCCACCATGACTGGTGGCTGTGTTACTGCAGCATAGCCTATCCCATCCTGACTACACTGTCAGAGCTCCATGGCAGTCTAGTTCATTTCAGTCCACATACATCGAACACCCCTGTGTGTCAGATCCTAGGACAGGCACTTAACACAGAGAAAACAGTCCCACCCAAACTTAATGTATAATAAAGATGTAGTGTTACAGCAAGACATGCTTTGAATACTTCCAATTGAACATTAAAAGCAAAATCTAAGGCCAGGGAGATGGCTCAGTGGCATAAGTGCCTGCCTGGCAAGCACAAGGTCCAGAGTTCAATCTCTGGTACCTGAAAAAAAAAAAAAGCAAAATCTAGAAGCACATGTTCAAGAGGCATAGTTCCTATAAAGTTCTTGGGTTTTAATGGTGTCTGTTGTACAAATTTACTCTGAAAATGTAAACATCTAGAAGTGCCTATGCCTCCCTTCAGTGGAGCAGCATTTATGCTACATATGTGTTTAATAAATGTGCATACTAAATGTTTAATGTTAAGAACCTAAACAATCCCTCTTGCTACAGTAATATAACAACTAATAGGCCACTAGTGGACTAAACAGTAAAAAGAAGTACAGAATTGAGTCACCTAAATCCATAAGTCTCATTACCAAGGAGGGAATAAAATACTCTATACCGAAACCAATGCACAAACACTGCCAAAAGTCACAGCCAAATACGCAGATTGAACACAGAGAACAGCTGCAGTGAAAATTTTATGCTCTTTATTACAACAACTACTCCACAGACCAGATTTTAAATTCAATCCCTGATTTCATCATTTGTCAGCATGGATGACCACAGCTGACCACAGATTCAGATTGATGAATGGGACTTCTGCTGTCAGAAATATTCACCAAAGTCAGAGTTTCTCAGGTAAGATGAAATACACGGCATCATAATGCTAGAAGCCTGAGTCTCACACAGAAGTAACATTGCATAAACAATCATGACACAAAACACATGCAGAAGTCATTAAATGTGTCTTTTAAGGTTGCAAAATGCTCCTTGCAAAAGTAATTTGCTGAATCAAGTTCCTTCACGGGGTTGAAATGGTTAACACATAGCTCAGCTATGCTGGAGCTAAAGTGCAGGTTCACTACATGAACCCTGACAGCTGTAAGCTACAGTCTAATCCTCCTTCTCCCAATAATTCAGAGCAAAACTCATATTTACATGATAATGTGGACATGGATTGTTCTCCAACCAAATCTCTGGGCTTACAGCATGACATCCTGAGGAATGATAGTTCCAATCCTGAAACACAAATGATTGGGCATTGGGGACAATCACAAGAGTGACCCTTAAAGGTTTTGATCCTTTAGAAAAATATCCATCTCACCTAAAATATGAACATTATCACTGACAACAAAGTCCAGGTTAGAAAACATTACTTTCAGAATTATATAACCTCCGCATATTGATTATATATTATTCAGCCTCACCTGTAAGAACCATGTGTGTTGAAATTATAATCTGTATCCAAAAATCATGTGGATTTTTGTTTGTGGTGTGCAAATTAAACATTTCCATATCCGCTATTTAAGCTTTTACTTAATTCATCATTTCCAATCTGATGAGGGTCCCGTGCCTGCACCTTCTAAAGGTCAGGCCTGATTAGGTGGGAGCAACGTGAAATGCACGTGAGGACCCAGCCCCCACCTCCGTATCTACTCTCATCTTCCTTTACAAGAGCAGCTTGCTTTCATCATCATTACATAAGCACATATCAAAGTACAAGACTTATAAGATAGGCACCCATATGCATGATTATAAATGATAATATCAGTTTTCAGTTAAATAAATTGATTTGCCTTTGGCATCTGCCACTAAGTGAGCATCTATAATAAACTTGTAATTAAAAGCATCCATCAACTTAGGCAATACAAAATGTCTACCTAATATTCATCTCCCTCCCTCTTCTTATTAATAAAGCCCCTACTTTATTTGGAGTACCAGCATACCCAGCTGATGTACTGTTTCACTGCTTCTCTTGCAGCTAGGAATACATACCAACTTCTGTGCACTGAACTGTATGGAAAGGTCATTGATTGAGATGGCATAGAAATTTTTAAAAGATGATGAAAGGCTGGGAAACCACCTCTCTTTTGCTCTTTCTTTTTGTCTGCAATATGAAAACAATGCTCTTTGTTTTCAACTTCCTGATGAAAGCTCATACAGTACAAATGGAAAAATAGAAAGACATTATAGGCCTAACAACCTAATAGGAGCTACTATATCAGTATTACCAGTGTAAAACCATTCTAATCTTTATTTATAAGTTCATTTATAAAGTTTCTACCAGTGTCGAAACCTTCTGATGTTCATTTATCATAATTTTTTAAATCGCTAACTTGTTTATGTCAAAATGTATTTGTTATCTAATTTCGTATATATAAAGAATATCTTATTAAAATTCAAAATAATTTTAAGAGCCATCTAATAGTGAAGATATGATTACAGTTCATATTTTACCTGAATAACAAATAGGGAATTTTTTCAATTTGTATCTTAAAAAATAAAAGACAGTATCTTGCAGATGCCAAATTTGGAAAGATTTTTATCTGACAAACTTTCCAAGTCTGGGGTTAATGAGGTTCATGTTGATGAGAACTAACTCTAGCTGTTCAGTAAATAATAACACCAGCAGTCACTTACAGATTTTCCTCTGTAAAATTTGTAGCAAATTGAAAAGAGCTCTACAGGGTAAGTAAAACTACTGACACAATTTTTTGACAGAGAAACTGAGTCAGCAAATCATTCAATGGCCCAGGGTCCCATTTAGTGAATACTAAGATCAGTTAAGAGAGAATTTAGTCAGCTGTTAAGGCCACCAAAGGAGGTTATTTTAGCATCAGCATTTAAAATGCACACCCTCTCCTACTGAAAAAGAAAAATCCAAATAAAAGAAAAAAATGTATGTGCTTGTGTTTTACAACAAAGAGCCATAGAATTTTTCCTTCTCTTTTTTATTACTATGAAGTTTATTGTTACCATTTAGATATATATAATGATCAGTTTCATTATAGGGAATTTGTACTTCTTGAATGCAGAGGGTCTACCTGAGGTCTCCTTCTCTTTCAGCCCCTCTCACCCCATAATCTAGCACAGTGCTGGCACCTATTGGGTATTCCAGGAATGACTGCTGGAGTAGCCATGGCCTATGCTTGTCTAATGGGGCGCCACATTCCTGAAATCATCCGCTGGAAGCAATTCTCTTCCTGCAGCAAGACAACTATTGCCTGGCCTCCACCCACCCACCCCCAGGCCAGTCCTGGCCAGGCAGACACTGCATTCTCAGGAGGCTCTGGCTGCCGTGGAATCATTCCA
Organism: Ctenomys sociabilis; assembly: GCA_004027165.1. Classification (NCBI taxonomy): domain Eukaryota; kingdom Metazoa; phylum Chordata; class Mammalia; order Rodentia; family Ctenomyidae; genus Ctenomys; species Ctenomys sociabilis. The sequence goes on along the minus strand of PVKA01000292.1, from coordinate 9,183 downwards.
CTTGGTGACATTCATCTTCCTTCTGAGTCATTTTTCAGCATGGACTAGGAAATGCCTTGATGCTAGAATAATAATTGATGGTTATGATATCTGATGAATAGAAAGCTTCATTTTGTAGCTGTGTAACTATTTACAAAATGCCACCTACAAAAACAAGTGAAAATGTCCTAAGGCCTTTCCTTGCTGGAATATTCTACTCCTAGATGAGATGTCACACTTCAGAGCCTCCTGGGCAGCTGGGCAGTGAGTTAACATAGTGATGCCCACTGTCACCTTGCAGGCTGTGGTTAGGAATGGAGGCATCTGGCCATCTCATCTCTGTCTCTGCCCTATATGCCACAGTGGCTACTTGTCTTTAACTGGGCTGCTTGGACAGGATGCTTGATACAGGTAGCCCTGAAGCACAGGAGTGTTTTGTTTTGTTTTGTTTTGTTTTGTTTTTTCAGAGCCAGGGATTGAACTCAGGCCCTTGCGCTATCTCCTTGGGCCACAGGACTGGTTTTACTGAAAAAAGTGCTGCAGCTTTACTGAAGACCTTTCATTGCACCACTGCTGAAGGCCTTGCAGGCTTCACCTACAACAAGTGGATGGAATGAGCTCCCCACAGCCACTTAGCAAGTCCAGGGCAGGCAGGGTCTTCTCTAATCAAGTCCAGGGCCATGAGACCTTTCTTTCAACCATTTGTCATACACACACACACGCACACACACACACACACACACACACACACACACACACACACATGCTTTTTCTCAAATGGAAACCAGGACTTATCCACTGAAAGGGGCTTCTGGAAAAGCAACGGTTTGAGGAATGAAGCTAACAGAAGACAAATTAATTGCTGCCTGGGGAGATAGCCTCAAGATCTGATTTCAGTTTCTCAAAAGGAAAAGGAAAAGCATTTTAACGAACATGAGTTCCTACTGCAGTCTACTTTACAAGTCATTGTATAGGGAAGCAAAACACGGTTAAGACACAGGCAAAGGAAAAGAGTAACATCAAAGAACAGAAAACATCCATCTCCTGACATGACTGCCCCGGGCACCATGTGAGACCCTGGTCAGCCTCCCAGACCATCGTTCCTCAGCCTGCAACTCCCAAAGTGGAACATCTAGAAAAGTCAGCTAGACCGGAACGGCTTAAATCTTATAGAAGACAGGCATTTTATCTCCAAGACTGATGTTATTTTGAACAAAAAGGAGGAGCAAATGACAGAGATGAGGTTATTTACAGAAATTAGTTGCAGAGGAAAGAAAAAAACATGTGAGTCTAAATGGAGAGATTATCAACACAGAAAGATGTGTCAGAGCCTAATAAGAAAGACAGGGTGCACACACTGGATCTGAATAGAACCATTAGCGGCATGGGAGAGACGCTGTTTACTATATTAAAGCTACCTTTACCGGTTGTACAAAAACAAAAAAAAAGGATTGTATTGGGGCCATCACACTCTCATCTTTTCAATTACAGAGATAGAACAATCTCAGATTCCGAAGCTAACTACAAATCAAAATTGTGTTATGTTATCTGCTGAGACACAAATGGAAAATAAATACTGTTAACTGTCACTTTCCATTAGGTAACAGAAATTCAATTACATTTCAAACAAGCCTCCATGTCAACAGAATAAATCTGTTTCATAAATGAGCAGGTAACCATTTTTGATTCCAACTTCCCAAAGGGAAAAAAATCAATTTTAATCACAATTCTTCAATTTTTTTCCATATGAATGTTTTGGAGTCGAGTACATCATCTGGTCTAATAAACTGTTGTACAGGAGAAGGGGAAAAAAGCTTGAAATTGGTTGTTTTTCCTTTCTTGGTGCCATTTAAACCAGAGATTTTGCATGTCCAGCTTAACAGAACTCGGTATTGTTAAAATGTTCTCAGTTCAAAAACAAATGCCAGAGAGGGGTGCTGGGGCGATGCACAAGGGATATTCTTTCTGCCTTGGGGTTAGTTCTAGTAAGAAATGTACGTGGGGACCTTCAATCCATTCTAGTGACAGATCTTTAGTGCAAGCCTCATCCCAACTTCACCAAAATGTAAGGGGAATCTGAAAAGACAAGTGTCTGTTCTGGAAGATTCAGTCAACCAAAGGACAGGCTGACAAATCCAGGATGACTGGGAGAACTTAGAGAAAATTGTTCACTCGGTACAAGGCTATTCTGATCTAATAAATCCTTACTGATTGCCTCTTGTGCTGCAGTGGGAAGCCTTCGGAGCCTGGATTGACTTTTAGTGAGGGATAAAAAGATATTTTCAGGAAAATTCCCCCCATACTTCTTATAACTCGCTTTTTATAATTGGTTATAAAAGGATTTTACAATTGGTTAGGACAGAGTACCCCCAATAACCATCACTTAGGACATCTGTAATGACTAGGAAGTTACAGTGAGTACTTGGCAAGAGCTGTTTGATTTAATTGCCACCACCAATTTTTTTTTTTTTTTTTTTTTTTGTGGCCTACTCCACCCATCCTGGGAGCAGGGCTGGCATGGCATGTGGTGCTGGGGATCAAACCTTGCTCCCTGTGCACTTGTCCTAGCTTGCCTAAGCAAGCAGTTTAGACTGCTGAGCTATCTTGCTGGCCCCATCTCACCAGCGATCTTGTGAGGTGGATCTTAGTGCTGCCTCAAGGAAAGAATGGAGTTCCCATGAGATTAAGCTATTTTCCCAAGGTGCACAGCACATGCACAGCTGAATTGGATTCACACCCAAAGGGGTGGCTCAAGTCTGCTCCTAACCACCTTTCCACCCAGTACAACCCTGCTGTGTGCCGAGAGGTCTTCCATGGATTGTGTGATAACCACATGACTCATCCACCGAATGAGAACATTTTGGAGAACGACAGCTGGTCTTATTAATAATTGTACCAAAACAACAGAAGCAAATTGAAAATGTGCTTGGCAAATAAGGACACATAGTTCTTTCAATAATAAGGAAGGTGTCGTGGTTATAAAGATCATTTAAGTGATAAAAAGAAACCTAAGAAAAAGCTGTGGGTTATTGCCTATGATGAAAGGAAAGAGAGGGCTAGAAAGCTGAATCATTCACTGAAGGAAATAGTAGTAAGTATATGCCCTGTGTCAAACATAGCACCAGTTGCTAAGATATGACTGAGAATAAGCCAAATAAGTCCCTGTCCTCTTAAAGCTTGCACTTTTGTTGTGAGAATCAAAATCAGCTAAATAAGATCATACAAAACTAATGATTGTTTGAGGGCACTGGAAATTGCAATACATAAATGCCATGAAGCAAGATACATAGTGGAGTTAGCAAGACCTTGGGAGTGAAATAGGCCTAGATTCTAATTCAGCTTTCACTACATCTCTGAATCTATACACATTCATTAACCACTTAGCCTCCAATTCTCAACTCATGAAATGTAAATATTCATGTCTTCATTGCAGCATGAGAGTAAGAATTATGGGTGATGCATGCTGAGCAACACCTACTGCTGCTCAGTAACTGGTGGTCATTGTTCTTACTGAGATTTCTTTTCCTCACTTCTAAGCTAGATCAACAATCCAAAAGGTAGCCAGATGTGGTTTTGCATGCTTATAATCCCAACACTCAAGAGGCTGAGGCAAGAGGATTGTTAAAAGTTTGAGACAAGTCTGGGCTTGTGAAGTGAGCTCAAGGCCATCTTGGACTGTATAGTGAAAATCTGACTCAAAAAAGACAAGAAAAAAAAAAGTCCAAAGGTATACAGGTTTAAAGGATATTCAGCACCTTTTTTTTTTTTTTTGGTGGAACCAGGGATTGAACGCAGGTTCTTGCACTTGCCAGGCAAGTATTTATTCTACTGAGCCATCTCTCCACTCCCTCAGCACCTTAATTTGTACAACATCTGAAGGATACAACCTCATCCTGTGGAAGAAATCTGAATAGTACCAAAAACAAAACACACAGGGAGTGGTCAGAATGCTGAAAGAAGAGAATCAATAGAAGTAGATGACTAAGAAAGACACAAAGCCAGTATGCCCACCAAGGCCCTTGAAGACATTGGACACTGTGGCATGTCCAGCATATGGGCCCTCTTCTCTGTAATTTCTGAGTAATGGGAAAAGCCAGAAAACCACAAACTAATGGTATAGGCTTGACTACAAATGCTTCACATTTTACAATCTATACCATTGCAACAACTCAGCTTCGTTATTGTAGTACAAAAGCAATCAGAGACAATACATAAGAAATAAATAGGACCTATAGTGTTCGAACTCTATAAAACTAAGCAATGGGCAAAATTTGACCTTCAGGTTGCAATGTGTCCATGCTTCATCTAGACTTTCCACAAAGTAACAAGAGGAAGAGGAAGGTGGGAAAGCTAAAGATTGGCCACAGAACATATGAGAGCAGAAAGAGTCTCATCACAGCAGTGCACTTCTTGTTTACATTGTAAAGGAAATATTACCATTATCATTAAACATACTTTCATGGGATCCAAGGCACAGAAAAATCCAATCCCTTTCATAAATATTTGTGTCAACATCATTTAGGAAGGAATTACAAACCTGTGCAATTGTCAGAGAAAATTGCAGAGCCCTGTGTAGCTAAATCTTAAATTTGGCCAGATAAGAACAAAAATGTAACCAGTGTCCCTAGGAAGTCCCACTGACTGTGAGGCCACACAGACTTCCTGTATACTGAGTCAAACTCAACCATTCACCATTGTGAAAGTTTAGGCACTTTTCCCATTTGGAAATATTCACCAGCACACACATTTATGAAATTCAGAGTTGGGAGGGGATTTCTAGACTCTGGCAGTGCTGTTTTGGGTGTAGAATGCCTTCCAACAGCCTTTGTGTTAAGGGTTTTATTCCTAAAACAGCACTGTTGAGAGATGGTAAGAGCACTAAGAGAGGGACTAATGAATGCTTTAGCCCATTGGGAGTGTGTCCTTGGCAGAAGTGGTACGAATCTGGCCTTCTCTCCCTCTTTTCTCTTCTCTTCCACTGAAATGGGCTGCTTCACCACAGGGCCAAGAATATCTGTGCAAACTGACCAGGCACTGAAGCCATAAGTCAAAATAGGCCTTCCCTCTTTTTAAGTTGATTATCACTGGTATTTTGTTACAGTAACACAAATCAGACTCGCACAAATTCTAAATTCAAAATCAGTATATGTCTTCAACAATTCCATGTCATACCACAGTTGCATAATCCACTAGGAAAGTAAGATGATATTAGATAAGATAGGGTCTCTATTAAAAAAAAATAAAACTCAAGAGTTAAAAACTTTTGAGAAGAAAGACATGTAAAAATCTCTCTGTAAATCCTAAAAATTACTGTGGAGAAAATGTCATTAAAAAGAAAGACACAGGACAGCTTGGAAAACTGTATTGCTGATTCTTCTTGTCTTAATAGACAAGAAGGAACAGTTCATGCTTAACTTTTTCTCTCTCTTTTTTAATTTTTTATAACCTTTACTGACCAATTTTGCATGCTTATATTTCACAATCTGAACAACTAATTTGAAGGCAATAATATACAATATAATAACCATTGTTGAATTCCTTTTATTTTGTTTAGAGAAATTCTGTATCATTTATAATTGTATTACTATCTCTTGTCTTTAAAAATGAAAAAAAAAAACAAGATAATGTGGGAAAAAAGGGAGGGGGAAAGCAGACCAACAAAACAATACAATTTAAGATACGGATTCAGGTTCCTGAACTCCAACTATATTTTATCATTCCCCAGTGGAATGATAAAAGAACGCTGTCCTGGGTGCTTGATACACTCACTTAATAAGCATGTAGATAGATGGATAGGTCAACGGATGGGAATGGACAGACAGATAGATGGATAGATGGTTAAAGAGTAAGTGAAGCTCTCAACAGCACTGCTTTGAGTAATGGTTAGTATTTTTGATTAATAATAAAAGAAATAAAAGAACCACCAGGACCTTACTTATCACTAACAGTAAGAAAGTAAGGGTAAACAAAATTATAGGGAGTGAGGCTAGAGAGTGTTTCAGGGTGGGGTGCTTTTAGCAACATTTGGGGATACAATAAACCTGAATGAAAAGGTAGAAAGGCCAAGGCCCTGAGCAAGACAGTGGCTGTAGTATTGAAGAACATGCTTAGAATATCTTGAAGTTAACAGGACTCCTTGTAGAAAATCAAAAGAAAATTGAAGATGTTCCTGTGGCTTTAATCATTAGCACCAGAAAGGTCATAGTGGCTTCATCTAGAGAAAGCCTGGAAGTTGACCACTGGGGCCAATAGTCCTACTAAGTTGGGCATGTAATAATCAGATACATAATCAGCAATACAGTCTTCTAATAAACACTTTTCCACTTTAGCCACCATCCCCAATCAAAAGGTAATAATAATAACAACAAGAACAATAGCTTGAATATCCTCCATCAAACACACTGATGGAATCAGTCCTCACACTCACCGCAGCATGCTCCGATTTGTCAGTCTAGTCCACTGGAAAAGAAACAAAGTTAGCTAGGATCCTTGGTTTGGGGAATTTTTTTTTTAGTGACTTTAGTAATCTTTTTATTCTCTATTTTCAATACCTATTTACTTCTCCAGAATTTTATTAGAATTTTTCTGAAGATTAATAAAATATTCATTGATTAGGAGGCTTTTCAAATGCATTTTTATGAACGTTATTGAGAAACAAATAGCAAGGAGACAGTTTCAAAACCGATTAGTAGGACAGTTTCAATAATTAATACATTCCATATTGTTTTCTTCGTAAACTGCCCTGAAGACAGCAATGTGTAATACTAGGGTCATGCTTGGAATGCCTGTCATTATGGTCTTCTAAATATGTACTGCTTGTCATGTCATATCAAATGCATTTAATTCATCCTCTTTACCATGTCAGGCATTCATCAGTTGCCAATCCACCCCTGTGGCTCTTTCCATGGGCTATGCCTACAATCACCGCAGGGGCCCTGCAGCTCCTACCCAAGATATTATGGCATAGCTGGTGCCCACAGGTTTCCTAGCAAGGCTTTCACCCAATCATTCTGTCAAGACATTGTGACACTTAGAATGTACTTTTCATCCACTGATACTAATTTTCTATAATACGTATATATTACTTTTACAAAAAGAAAATCACAGTTTTCTTTTCTAATTTTAATTTTAATTTGCATGACACAAATTTGTCATTCCTCGTGGGCATTTGGTACATGTGAACAACACATCTTAATTCTCTGTTTTGATAAAAAGGAGTTTGAACTACACAACACCAAAGGCAAATGGCACATGCCTGGCAGTGTACAAGGCACTCTGGAGAATTTAAGGCAATTGTAATACCCCTCAATGGCCTCAGGAAAATTTACTCACTTAAAAATAATCAGATTCCAGGAAGAAGCTGAAAACCATCCTGTTTGGCTACTCAATTTTTCTCAGAAGAACTAAGAAATCTGAGTTTTCGTAAAGCTTTTAGAAAGCAGCTTTGTATTTATAAACCATTTTCTCTGAGGAATCTGACTATACAAAAAGAAAAGGAAGGCTTAGTTTGGTGATAGCAGAAGAAATAGCTCCCAACAAGAAGCATGTTTGAGCTATTGGTGGCAGCTGCCCCTTAAACCTACCACCACGCCACATACTGGACTTCTCCCACTCACCTGCCCTCCCTTTCTTAAGAATGCCCCCAAGATGTGCACAGCATCAAAATTCATTGCCTTATCCTTTAGAGACTGGGTATGGACAGAGACCCCTACTTCAGAATCAGGATGCCAAAACCCTGTCTGGCCCCATTTACAGGGAGCAAAGCTGCACCCTAGGGAATTCAAGAAGGAAAAGCTTGGAGAGGCATGTCTTCTTCATGGCATATTTAAGTCAGGTGAATGTATTTAAATTGGTGGGTGAGGTTCATATTTCCTTTCCTTCTTTAATGTCAGTAAATATTTTTGATTTATAGAATGTAGAGGAATTAATTATACTTCTAACAAAGTGTGCAGATTGGGATTGGATTGCCTCCTGTCTGGCCCAGAAGAGATCACGTTATAGAATTAGAGGTTGCATGCACAGAAAGAACTATAGCTTCCAAGCTGCATTCTGAAGACCCAAGGTTCCTCGCAGGGGTCTCAGAGGTCAAGCTTGAGAGTGACAGGAAGGGTAACGGGCCTCCCACCTGGCTATAAATGGAGCTGTTTGAAGTTCAGTATACGACTTTATTTGATAAAAAAGAGGGGAAGGTTTCCTACTGCTTAAAAAATTGTAAACTGCTGGTTCTCATTTTACTTCCTCCCATCACAGGTAAAAACCTCAGCCTCCAGAAGACGGGTGACTTACCCAGGATAGGCCTGTTAATTAGTAAAGGGATGGAGGCAAAATTTCAAAGAGAACTGATGCAAAAGGGGAATATGTCACAGTCCTAATACTGATTTTTTTCACCTTGGTGCATAAGATGTTAGAAAAGAGAGAAAGGTTAGTTGAGTTAAGGAGCTATATATTCTAAAAAGATAAAGCTTAGAAGTCTTGGCTTTAGGCCTTCATTCAGCAAATGCTACTGAGTACCTTCTGTATGTCAGATGAAATGCCAACTCTAAATAAGAACATTAGGACAGACATTATTCTGCATCTTGGAACTCATTTTGTAGTGACGACAGTGCGGTGACTATTAGTACATAGGCAAAATAATTATAAACAGTATGGCATACACTATGGGGGCAATAGATAAGATAGTGTGAAAATAAATTCTACAAACTGATTCAAAAAATTTACTTTCAATAAACATTTGATAGCTGGTGTGGTGTCACACAGCTATAATCCCGACTCAGCAGCCTGGGGAAGGAGTATTTCCATGAGCTTGAGGTCAGCCTAGGCAACAGAATGAGATCTTGGCCAGCCTGAACCAGAGAGTGAGGTCTTGTCTCAAAGAAATACAATTTGGATTTAAGCAGAAAGATGAGAAACAATCTGTAAAGTGAAAAAAGTGGGGCAGCACTGCAGACAAAAAGAATGACGAGTATAAATGTTAGAAATGATGGAGATTCAGAGCTCCTGAGACGGGCCAGAGACAGCGCGGCCGACTCCGCCGTCCTGCTCCATCCCGCCCGCCCCCGCCCAGCTCCTGAGACCGGCCAGAGACAGTGGCTGACTCCAGCGGCCTCCTGGATCCCGCGCCAAGCTCTCCCAGCGAGAGCGAATTTACAGGACTCACCAGGCTTCCCAGAGCAGTGAGAGTGTGGTGAGTCTGAGGGAGAGCCT
>PVKA01000291.1:168397-225409 GCA_004027165.1 Ctenomys sociabilis | reverse complement strand
TGCTGCTATAAACATAGGTACACATATATCTCTATGATACAATGTATCCAAATCCTTTGGGAAAATTCCCAGTAGGGGGATAGCTGGCTTGAATGGGATTTCTAGTCCTATTCTTTTGAGGAGTCTCCATACTGACCTCCACAATGGTTGTACTAGTCTACATTCCCACCAGCAGTGGAGAAGTGTTCCCTTTTCCCCAGAGGTTGTGGGGAAAACAGCCAGGTAACTTTTTTTTGTTCTTTATATATAAAGTATTATGTATAATACTGTGTGCATCATTTAACTGAAATATGTCTATGCAGACTTTGAAATGCAATAAAATATTGAAACTGTGTGCAACTATCTTGTTTTAAAATGTCTGGTCAGTTCCATTTCCTGATTTCTGTTTCTTAGCTTTCTTTTTGCCATGGCTGAGCTGCTTTAGATAGTGTTTATTTCTCTGAGCAAATGTCGTCTGAATTAGAGACCAGTTTGGAGTCAGAGCATTAAGTATCTCATTACTCCTTATATTCTCTTCTCTGGGTGAAATGCATTTATAAGCTTTGGGTTTCTTTCTTAAAAATTTTCTGTCAAACCTCATCAAGTCTTATATTTCTAAATTATCAGATAATAGATCAATTATACATAATTCAACACAATTTGTGAACTTTTCTCTGTTTGTTCGTTTGATAAAATTTACCATATCCTTTCCCCCTTCTTACTGCAGCATATATAAAATATTCTGAATATCAGAATCCCAGATTCTTTATTTACAATGGATGATTCTACCCTAGAGCTCAAATCTGAACTTTAGGCAGGAGAATCTATGCACCACAACATTTTATCCAAAGTCAGATAATCAGTAGATTCCTGGAGGTATCTATAAAAATCCCTGTGCGCCTCCCTGCCCTATTTGAGATCTACTGCTTCACTATACCCTGGGCTTATGGAAATGCTACTAAAAATAACTCCAATTATGTAAATATATTGAAGGCAGTTTAACTCTTAATGTGCAAATATACTAATTTATTTTTATCTTAAAGCTTATGGAGAGGTAATCTATGAGGTCTTAGAAATCTAGAGGACTCATCTAGAAGATATCCAGATTAATTCTACTTGACTTTAGTAATTGGAAGTAGGCAGTATTTTTATATGTGACTTACTGAATGTAAATCCTGATTGTGTAGTAAATTAGGAGTTAATTAAATATTACATAGTTATATAGTAGCTATATAGTTAAGTGCTAAATGTTCTCTGCAAATTAAGGTACCGTGTATATGATATATAATGAATAACAAACCTGAAGGATGATGGATATGCATAGTAATAATAATATGAATTACAAGTAAAGGCGAAAAGTTCATCTAGTAGTTAAAAACAAACAATTCATATCTAATTTGAGAATTTGGGAATAGTTTCTTTTTAAATAGATAGAAATAGGTATCAAATTGATACACATCTGCAATTCTAACACTTTGGGAAGCGGAGGCAGTTTGACTGTAGCTGGCAGTTCAGTGTTTTACTATGACTCTCAAAAATGTTATTAAAAAAGGATAAGGATAAAGTTCAGTGGAAAAGACCTGGCTTCAATTCCCAATTGCCCCTTCCCCCCAAACACACAAAATGTACTGTGGGAATGTTTGTTCTAGGGACCGGCGAAATAGCTCAGCGGATTAAAGTGCCTGCAAACAGGTTCAGGGGCTGGGGATTGCCCCTGGGGTGCACTCAGACTGTGATGGAGAGTGGGTATGGTGGCATGGGCCTGTAATCCCAGCTCTTGGGAGGCTGTAAACAATCTCATCACTATGAGTCTGATCTAGTAGTGAGGCCCTGAACACCCTATAGACCCTTCCCTAAAACACACACACACACAAAAATGTTTTATGCAATTTTATGGAATTGTATACAGTATTTATATAGAGTTATATAGAATTTGTATGGAACATTTTTGTTCAACATTGAAGTAGGCTTTTATTGTTACTTCATTAGTAAAGAATATAATTGATTAGACATTTTAAATACAATTCTAATCAATAGTGCGCACAAAACACTGGAAACATTGGCTGGAATTTAGGTATACTTAAGCAGTTAATATCACATAAGAAGAAAAAATTTATTTTTTTTTTATTATTATTTTTTTTGGTGGAGCGGGGGATTGAATTCAGGCCCTTGCGCTTGCCAGGGAAGCACTTATTCCACTGAGCCATCTCCCCAGCCCCTTAAAAAAATTTAGATTAATATTTTTTATTTAATAGTCTGTGCCTAATTAGTGAAGATCTTATCTCCATATTGTGGGAAGGCCAAAATTACTGCTAGAAAATATCGATCAGCTGAAGCTGTATAGCATAGGCTTCGAACCAGGGCCAGTATGTTAGTAGTTACTTTATTAAAATTCTAAAGAAGAAAGTTTAGAAAATAACTACAAGGAATTAAAATACTTTTGTTCAAACTAAGTATAATGTAGGGTCAGTTTTTTAGAATTGCTTTAATCAAAATATTTTTTCCAGAAATCTGCCAGTCTAGTCTGTACAGGGCCGGGGATAGCTCAGCAATGTAAGTGCCTGCCTGGCAAACGCCAAGGTCCTGAGTTCAATCCCTGGCACTAAATAAATAAGTAAAACTAGCTGTCAATGAGTTTGTGTTAAGGAAGCTAGTCGGTAGCTCTACTTTTTGTTCCACTGTGTAGCGGTGAATCCTCAAATAGTGAAACTTCCTAATCTACTTTGGAGGAGTTTATAAACAGTAAAATGTGTATATAATCCAGGACAGTGATAGTTGTGATAACTTGGTGTGCTTATGAATTCCTGTGGCACTTTTTATTTGCAAGATATTAGGTCCCCAAACTCAAGGATCTTGGTGGCTGATGCTATTACAGTCTTGAACCCTTGGGGGCTTCTCTTTCTTGGGTGTCCCCACCTAGAAGCTTTGTCTCTGGACTCCTGTGTCCGTAACCCTTAAATCTGTAGCCCTGGGCCCTAGAGATTGGCAGACATGGCTGGCGCTATTGCTGGCTTCCCTGTGTACTCACCTCCCTGGATGCTTGCTACTGTGGTGTTGCAGGATGCCTTTCTTCCCTTCTTGCCACTTCACCCCTGTATTTATTTATAGTCTTATGAAAGTCAAGTATTTTGTTGTTGTTTAAGACAAGCTTTGTCAGTTGAGGGAAAAATGTATCATTTGTGGACATGAAAACCTTGGTTTCAGATAATTTTTTGGTAAGTTTTCATACTGTTGCAGGTTCTAAATGAAGAAAATAAAGCAGATGATTCTTAAAATAATTTTCACTTGTTATTTGCAGGCATTTAGATCATCACAAACTGTGGGATCCTAATGAATTTGCAGTTCACTGCTTTAAAATTATAATGTATTCTATTCAGGTAAGGCCTGTTCAACTGTTCTATAAGCAATTTTAGTTCTGTATAGATATACATCAAAGACATAAACTGTAGGTAATAAAACTTGTTTTTAATTTGGCTATTTTGTCTCATTTGTTTATATTACCAATTTTCTTATTTGTCAAGATGATAAATATTTAATACAAAGACCTAAATAATAGTGATACTCTTTTTGTATGCTTATTTAAGACATCTATTATGTATTTGCACTGTTGAACTAGTATTGGAATTCATATTTATTATGTCAGCATATAATGCCTAATAATAGTTAACATTCACTATGGAGTAATACTGTGCTCTTCAGTCTTTAGAAAATCTTCTAATGAAACACTTACCTATTGCAGAGGACAACTCTCCAAAGCATGAGCAGACCTGTGTGTGTGTGTGTGTGTGTGTGTGTGTGTGTGTGTGTGTGGTGTGTGTATGTGTATAAAATGTATTTAGTACAAGGTCTCACTACACAGATCGGACTTGTTTTCCTCCTGTTTTTTAGCCTCCTGAGTACTGGGATTACTGGCATGTGCCACCATACCAGGTCTCTATCACTGTGTTAAGCATGCCCCAGGGGCGGGGCTGGCAAGACAGGCTGGGGATTGAATCCCTGGCCCCTGCCTCTGCCTAAGCAAGCACTTTAATCCACTGAGCTATCTCGCTGGCCCATTTCAGTTCTTTTTAACACTATTTTGATTTTTAATTCCTAAAAAAATCATCACTACTTTAATGGAATCCACAGAAGCGGCACAGATATTGAGTCTATCAGGATTTGCATCCTGAATGTGCTATTTGCTAGTTTTAGAAACATGGTTTATGTAACCTCTGTGAGCTCCATTTTCCTCATCTCTAGAATATTTTAATATGTGCCATAAATGGTTTACAAATAGATGCTACCACTTTTCAAGAGCTGGTTGTGCCTCATGACTATGTTAATAACCTTGTATGTTTTATTTAATATAATTCTCCTTATCCTATGAATTAGGTATTGTTATTCCCATTTTAAATGTCAGAAAATTAGCCTTTAAAAAGTAACTAATTCACTCATGGACACATGGGTCAAAAATAAGGTCACCTTGCAAATTCTGATCATTTTATTCCAAAGTTTATGGTCTAAGTTAATCATTAAGATAAAGTTGATCTCATATCTTGCATAGAGTAGATTTCCAATAACTAATAGTTATTATAAAGGTAGATTAGATAGATCATTTTTTCAATTTAATGTTTAATAGGTAAGAAATAGGTCTTACAAACTATGGCCAAAATCTAAGTTTTTTATTTTGGTCTTTTCCATCCTTTTTTATCATCCACCCTCCTTTATTAAGATTTAGTTATTAGATAAAATTGTTCTTTAACAGTGGGGTACAGTGACATCTGTGTACCAGCTTCTTAGGAGGATGAGGAGGACTGGAAATTTGCGACTAGCCTGGCACACTTTTTAAGTCTGTCTCAAAAGTATCTCATGAGGGCTGTCGTGTAGTTCAGTGGTAGAGCACTTGCCTGTCATGTGTAAGACACAGAACTGGAAAAAAAGTTACTCTTTTACAAAAAAAAAATAACAATAGTAAATTATAGTTGAAAAAAATCTTAAAATCAATAATTTTTTATTTAATGTTCACAAAGGCACTTCTGATTTACAACTTTGCTTTAGAAAGAAATTTACAGCATATATTGTACGAAGTCCATTGATCACTAATTAAATGGTAGTGTGCACTAAAAGACTACCCTGCTTCGGTAGGACTTGCGATAGATTGGATTGTTCCCATTGTCCTTTACAGACAGATGCCAAGTACCTGAATCATAACATTAGTGTAGGTCACCTTCGTTAGATACTATTTCGTCTTCCTTAAAACAAGCCAAACATGAACATGATTTGTATACTTAAGGGATTGTGTAGAGTAGTTTCAAGTACAGTAGGGCATTTGTGGTAAAGGGAAAATGTCTTGTGTAGAGGCTTTTGTTTTGTTTTTGCTAAACTGATTTGTTGAAGGTAAGATGGTATGATTAAGAGCAGGGTTCTGAGAGCAGGCTGGGACTTACTTCATGGCCCTTCTTTGGCCCTTCTGAGAAAGTTACTAAAGTCCACCCTATTATACTGGGAACTGTACAGAATCATTGAGTTGAAACTTTCTCCTGTTGCTATTTATGTACGTATGAGTAATCCATAACAAAGTGCTCAGAAAAATGCCTGGCACCTGTTCACTTATGAAGGAGAAGACTTGTCATAATTATTACATTCTGTGTTATAGTAAGGTTATCAAATTGAAGAGTAGCAATATCTAATATTTATGGGGTACTTTTCATATAATAGAATTTTGGTGCATTGTACAGATGAGCCACCACAAAAATTGTACGATAAAACCATTGTTATTGTCTGAATAAATAATGTAGGTGAGGAATCCTTAGGTGCTGAGACAGCAAGCAACCATCTCCTAAGCTGTGAAGTACTGAGGTGTTTAGCCGTGGAGCCAGAACTAGAACCTGAGCAAATCTAACTCCAGGCTGTGTAATACTGAGCTGCTATACCAAGTTGCTTCTTAAAGCTATTAATCTTATCAATATTGCGTGAAGTTTGTGGTACAGTTACTTTACCTTAGACAAAGGACTCTCAATAAATCTAACTTACACAAAGAATATGAAGTATAATATCTCTTCAGTTTCACTCCATTTAATTTTTTTGTTTGTTTTTTTTCTTTGTGTGTTTAGGACAGGGTCTACAGGGTCTCACTACGTAGATCTGGACTTGTACTGATTCTCCTATTTTACCACTACATAGTATAGCAGCTCAGTATTATACAGCCTGGAGTTAGATTTGCTGTTTCTAGTTCTGGCTCCATGGCTTAAGAGCTGGGATTACAGGAATGTGCTACACGCCCAGTCTCAATCTCTGCCTCAGGGCAGCATACATGGCACACCAGGAGTCAAACCCCAGCCGCTGGCTCTGCCTAAGCAGCCACTGTAGTCCACTGAGCTATCAGAATGGCTATTTCTTGTTTTGTAGACAAGATAATGATTAATTCCTTACAAGCAAAGTGACCATGTGCCCAGGTTTTTGTAGGATATCTCTATTTTATTTATGTAGCTTTTAAGATTGACCCCATTCACTCTCTGAATGCTCTTATTAAAGAATAAATCAAGCAGTTCCTTTTCTTATAAGGCAGGCTAATTATGTGAGATTCACTTGTGAGAATCAGCAACTTCCTGGGCAAAAAATGCACTTTCAGGTTAATGTGTCTAAAACTCCTCCATCTTAACATAATTTTAAAGCAGAGTAGAGATGAAAACACAGACTTAATATTTGCTTCAGGTTATTTTGAAAGTACATACATTATGACAGAAATGCCAGAAATACCTGTGCATGAAATCTATTATGTCAATACAAATAGAAGGAAATGTTTTGCCTTTGAGCAGAGTAGCTGTTATTGGGCACAGCTTCTTAATATAAAATGACCTATTGCAAAGGAAAGAAAGGTTAACTAGCTTGAAGACAGTGTAGGTATATGTTTTTTTTTTTTTTAAAGGTCTTGTTACTGTATTGAAAAAAAAAAGTTGTTCATCAAAGTTAAACATTGTTCTGACAATTTTTTGTAAATTTTCAGTCCTAATATCATTTGCCATAATTTCATCTTTATGTGATAAAGTTGTCTTTGTAAATTGTGAATCAACTGATACAAATTTTGTCCATTATGTCCTGATAATGTTTTCCTTTAGATAGTGGCTGTTGAGTAGGTGAGGTCTGCCCAGTTAGTACTGTTATGTGTCTATAATAAATAGCATATATCTCATTTGGTAAAGGGGAAGTACTGTAAATCATATTCTTTTCTTTTCTAAATAATGTTTGATTTACTGTCAAGTTATAAGGTTGTACTAAATGTTCTTTGTGAAATTACAGAGAAATACTTAAGTCTCGTTCTTTCTCAAAAGTGACCAGTGGTCATCTCAGCACTCAGGAGGCTGAGGCAGGAGGGTCACTACAAGTTTGAGATCAGTCTGTGCTACAGAGCAAGACCCTATCACTTTTTGAAAACCTGTTGAGGGGCTAGGAGGGTAGTTAAGTGACATACATAACATAGCAAGAACCTGCAGTTTCCTAGCACAAAACAAAAAGAGAAAAAAACACTAACAGTGAATTTCACAGATGATGTATCTTATAACTTCATTTTTACCGAGTATCACATGTGTTTCTAGTATCCAGTTTATTCTTCAAAACAGTGGTTTTAAATGGCTATGTATCACTCATAGGTACCACTTTTGAGTGCTAGGACATTGAAGTGTCACATGAATGTCCATTCTTTGGAATTATTCTGGGTTGTATGTACTTGTTCATCCAGCTCTGCACTCCCCCATTTCCTTTAGGCCCAGTATTCTCACCATGTGATCCAGGAGATTCTAGGGCACCTTGATGCTTGTAAGAAGGATTCTCCACGGGTTCGAGCAGGCATTATTCAGGTTCTGTTAGAGGCTGTCGCTATTGCTGCTAAAGGTTCCATAGGTAAGTACTGCTGAAATAGTTAAACGATGTGTTACTCTGCTTCATACATATTTTGCATTCATATAGCAGTGTATGAAATAATCTTTAAAACTGTCTATTCATTTTCAAATGTACTATAATTTGTCTTGAAATTCTGGGCTCGTGTGATTATTCTTGTGTGTTTAGTGGAAATAAAACATTTCTAAATCAGTCCTCCCTTTTCCTTCTAGTGACAGTATTTTAGATGTAATTTATGTTTTGAACATTGGGAGACTATGCTTGAAATAATGATCCAGGTTGAACATATTAACCTCCAAATCTGAAATTTGAAATATTCCATCATTTGAAACATTTTGCATACCTACATGATGCAATGAGTGGGAGATCCCAAGATCAAAATGTAGGGGCAGGGCTGAGGAGATAGCTCAGTAGAATAAGCACTTGCCTGGCAAATGCAGAGTCCTGAGTTCAGTCCCCAGTACTGCAAAAAAAAAATAGGGGCACTAAAAATAAATACATATATAGACATATGTGCATATCAAATATATGTAAATATATAAAATTACATTAAAACAGGAATTTTGTGTTTAGACTTGGTTTACGTCCCTTAAGAGATCTCATTTTACACATGCACACATAGAACTATTTATGAAATGCAAAGTGCTTTGGGTTCCAAACATTTTTCATACCAGATACTTGACTTGCAGCTTACTTGTAGTTAGTCAAATTTGTCAGCAAAGCAGGCTTCATTCACATATGAGAAAAAGTGATCAGAAAAGAGGGGAGGTATATGAGCATGAGTAAGTATTCCAGGCTCCAATTTTCTAGGATATGTGCTGTTAATTAGGAAGTAGTCAGAGAAATGGCTTTAAAGATGAATGGCAGCCAGATTATAGAAGTTATGTAATTGACATGAGATTTAAGGTAAGCCATCTGGCAGCAAAATGTAGGACTCATTGGAAGTAAACTACTGTCACTGCTGACAGAAAGGAAATAGTAGCATGGGTGTGAGAACATGAAGTAAAGGGGACACTTGTAGAGATATGGAGGATAAGGGACAGAGCCTGCGTCGAATTTTATTTCCATGTGATTAGAAAAGGAGAAGGGCGTATACTAGAAATAGAGAAATTGGGCCAATCTGTTGTAGTTTCTTTGTTGCAAAATCAAAAAATTAATAATGAAATATTTCTAATTTTTCCCTTTCTTTACACTATTGTTTTAATCTTATGTTCACAGATCTCATAAACCCAATAATACATTATTATTTTTCTTTACACAGTTATCTTTGGTGGAAATTGAAAATAAAAGAATGTCCCATGTTGATCTATGTACTTAGCGGAGATAGCAGTTTTCATTTCTTGCATAGGTTGAGATTATATCTGGGTTCTTTTTGTCAGAAGAACTTCATAAAGAGGAGTGTTTCTTATAGTGAAAGTCTGTGGCATAGAATTCCTTCAGCTTTTGCTCATCTGAGAGCTTTTACTTTTACAATAAATAGAGAATTTTAGGCTGACAGCTTTTCTTTTTCTTCCCAGCACAGACAAGATACTGGTTGACTGTCTTAAACTGCTCAAACTTCTTCTGACAAGAAGTTTGTAGAAATCCTTACCTTAATTCCCCTATAGTGTACTGTGCCTCAATCTCCTATGACTTCTATGTCTTTTCTCCCTATTACCACATCCATCGGCTTTGTGATGGTGTACTTTGGTGCGGCCTTCACTGCTTATTCTGGTTGGGACTCGTTAAGCTTCCTGAATCTGCTTTTCACCAATTTTTGCAAATCCTTAACTGCTGATTCCTTAAGTAGTCTTATTTCTTCCTTCTCCCTCATGTGTTTTAGATTCATATCATGGTTGTTTCCTACCGGACTGTCTGATTAAACTCCATTTAGTGGAGTCTTATGTTCAGATGTTAGATTTGTTTGCTTGTCTCTCATTTTGTTTCCTTTAAATGTTTAGCATGTCCAGCACACATGTGTTTCTGATAACTAATCTCTTTTATTTTGGGGTCTTATTCTATTGACTGACCTTCTGATTGTGTCATGATTTTCTTTCTTTTGGAAGAGCTGGGGACTGAACTCAAGCCCTTGCACTTGCCAGGGAAGTGCTTGTTCTACTGAGCCATCTCCCTGGCCCCTAGTGTCATGATTTTCTGTTTCTTAGAAGTCTAGCAAACTTTTATTGGGTGTAGGACATAGAAATGTTCTTTCATTGTTCAATGCAGGATATTTTAAGTGTGTTGGAGTTTGTTCTGATGGGCAGTTAAATTATTTGTGGATTAGCTTCTTTGCAAGCTTTTCAAGCTCTTCTAGAGTAGATGTATAGTGAGTGCCTTTTGTTCCAGGGCTAATTATCTCCATTTCTGGGGGTCTAATTGGTGACATTCCTCTCTGGTAGGACTTGCATGTTTCCACTTCTGTGTATCCTTTTTGGCTTAAAGGTGCTGGTTTAGGATTCATTGCTCCTCTGTCTAGAAGGTGTACCTCCTCCGTAAGGTGCTAAAGGCCTCTATCAGGGAAGGATTCAGCTAGGACAAGCCTGCTATACGGGCTTTGTAGTAGACACAGCCTTAGTTGCAAATAAAGTGGACAAACTCTTATCCTCTTCAGTGTCCTGGCCTTAACAGAAGTACTCTAAAATGCTCTCATTGACAAATAAGGGTGGACTTTAGATAGTGACCTTTCATTATTCATTTTAAATTAATCATTAAAACATGCAAGCAAGTTTGTGAGTTGACTAGTTATTTATTTTTAAATATTAGATAAAATGTGGATCATCCCACATATTAATGATGCAGGGTACTGTGTACAGAATACTATTTGTTTAGTTTTTGTTTTTTTTGGCAGAACTGGGGATTGAACTCAGGCCCTTGCACTTGCCAAGGAAGTGCGTATTCCACTGAGCCTTCTCCCTGGCCCCCAGAGTACTATTTGTGAGGTCCTGTTCCTTCAAAGAAGTGTTTGATCATAGCTACCTGTGTAGAGAAGCTTGTAATTGAGACTGTGAGGCAGAAATGAGAGCCCTAATCAAGACAGATTAATGTGACAGTAAATATGATAATGTTATAGTAGTGTTCTATGTGAGCTGCTCATAGAACAAGAAATAGGAAACGAGTCACTTTACCTGAGTTTGATTAATTCATTAATTTTTCGTCTCATAGTTGGAAGAAATTCTTCTTCATTTAGTCTAAGAAGATATGCCAAAGAGAGCTGTATAATAATTTTATTATGACCCATCAATCTAAACTAAATATTATCATAGTGCATACTATTTAAGGAGGACAAAATTAGAAGTTTTGGATAATCCATACTGGCAAATAAACATCTTGGATGGGCTGTATCAGAGATTGAAAGAGGAAGTTGCTTATAGATGCTCAGTAGGTAGTCACTGGCATAACTAGATTTTCTTGTTTATTCACATTTTTTCCCCACCTGCTGTTCACATTTTTTAAAAAGTCCATAAATTATGCATTTTTGGCTCTTTAGAAAGTGACTAACAGCTACGTTGAGATCTGCAGATTACTTGTGAGTGTGCACATTACTTGGCATATGTCTGCTCATGTAGATCGTCCTTCACAGGGCCCACTGTGCTGGAAGTCTTCAATACCCTCCTGAAACATCTGCGTCTCAGTGTTGAATTTGAAGCAAATGACTTGCACGGGGGATCTGCAAGCAGTGTCAGTGTGAACATAGGTCCCAGAGACAATGATGAGAAGATTGTGCAGAATGCTATCATCCAAACAATAGGTAAGTGTGTTTCACTTTTCAAAATTGCCATATACAACAGTGAGTTTATGAATTTCTCCCGTAATGTGCTTGTTATATAATACATTTATCAAAGATAAGTGATTTCTGAGACTTCTAAAAATTGGATAATTGGAAAAAACAAGGTAGAAATGGGACAAAAATGCTCTATATCCTTTACTTAGATGCATCTGTTTTTAACATCTTATACCATTAACTTTTTCATTTACTCTCACCTGCCTCCTCCAGTGTGTGTATAAAATAGAAACTTTCCTGGACATAATAAGTTGTATACATTAAGGCCCATTATCCCTGGATTCTTTGGTGTATTTTTCCACAGAATAAATATATTTTTTTATATAGGTGGAGTAGAGTTACCAAAGGAGTAAAACATAACACATACTGTACTTTAATCAGCTTTCCACATCTCAGTTTTGTCAATTGACTCAGTAGTGTCCTTTACAGCAATGTTTCCTAGGGATCTAGGATCCATGATAGGATCATTTATTGCATGTATCTTTAGCTCCATTACTCTGGAGCATTTCCAAATGACATGGACATTTCTTAAGGGCAAAGTCTACTGCTTTTTTAATAATTCTTTTATTAAGGAGATGTTCCCATTTTGTTTTTCTGGTGTTTCCTCTTTACTTCATGCAGCTTAGGTTTCTGGCTGGAATGGCTCCTAAGAGACATGCTCTTCTTAGAATAGCTCACCAGCAGGAAGCGGTGAGCATTTGTTTCTTTCTCATTGCTGGTATTGGTACTGATCACCAGAATACCAGGGTATTCTTTTATGTCTGCAATCCAGCCTCAGCTTTTTTATATTGCAAATAATAAGCAGTCCAGGAAGACACTTACACCATGCAGATACTCTGGTCTTCAACCTAACTTCCCTGTAGATCTTGCATCAAATCATAATTCTTGCTTCAACCATTCTTTACTATGATGTCTACAAGAGGATGGCTTTCAACTACCAGCTAACACTCAGGGATCTATTATAAGCAAGAGCCCCCTTTTCTAACTTTGTAGTATATGGAAATATATATTTATCTCATTATTATAGGCCGCTGAGTATATTTTATGGTTATAATTTATTTATTGTGGCCAATAAGAGTCCTTTTAAATGCCTTCTTTACATACCCCCCCCTTTTTTTTAACTACTGTGTTACTTGGGTAAAGTGTTTCAGGCACGTTTTCCATTTCCTGCCCCTATGTGGAAACACAGGTGTTGTGTTTCCTGTGAGTGGCATTGGTATTAAAGACCGAAATCCAGATGCACATTTTGGTCTATGTTGTCATTGTTTTCTCCCTCACTCATACTACCTCCTATCCCAGTGGTTCAAGTACATAGGTGGATTGAAGAGCTTCCTGTAGTACACACCTATGATCTCTGCCTTTGAAGGGACTGAGGCAAGAGGATGCCAAGTCTGAACCAGGCCTGGGCAATTTAGTGAGTTGACAAAACCTCTCCTAAAAAGAAGGGGAGGGAAGGGAAAAAGCTCAGTGTAAAGGCCTTGGGTTCAGTCTCAAGTACAAATAGAATAAGAATAAAAGAAAGAAAATTTTAAAAGCTATATCTGATATACAAATACAATTTATTTTTATTTTATTTATTTTATCTGTCTGTCTGTCTGTCTGTCTGTCTGTCTGTCTGTCTGTCTGTCTGTCTGTCTGTCTGTCTGTCTGTCTGTCTATCTATCTATCTATCTATCTATCTATCTATCTATCTATCTATCTATCTATCTATCTATGCAGTACCAGAGATTGAACTCAGGACCCTGTGCTTGCGAGGCAAGCACTTACTCTACTGAGCTATCTCCCTGGGCCCTTACCAATACAATTTAAAGGCCACGGTCTTGGCTCATGTCTGTAATCCTATTCTGGGAGGGTGAGGCAGGAGGATCATAGTGAGTTTGTGTAGCTGTCATGGGCTACATAGTGTGTTCAAGGCCTTACGGAACTACAAAGGGAGACCCTGTCTCAGAAAACCAATAATACATACATACGTACATACATACATACATACATACATACAATTTAAAATATATGAGCTGTTTTCCCATTCTTACCTTCCTCTTGCGGTTTTCTTTAAAATGTAGCTCTGTGACTGCTGTAATAATTTTAATGTCAGAGTATATTCCTAGAGTTTAGTAGTTTCTAATCTAACAGTTTCCATTCCAGTTTCCAGAATAGTAAATTTATTCTGGACCTCAGTTTATCCCTTTTATCTGGGTAATTTCCCACCTGTGGGCCACTGTTTTATAATATTTCAGTGCCAATTTGCCAATTTTTCTTGTCATCTTATCTCTAAAGCTTTATGGATATCTATCTATCTGTCTGTCTGTCTGTCTATCACATCTCATTCAACACCTTTTTGTTGAACATACACATATACCAAATCACCAGATCCTTTGCTAAGAACTTTGTGATTGGGTGTAACCTGTGGAAGTACTTAATCTGCTTGTGTGGTACCTGTGTTGCACTTTGTCATGGTTTCTGCTGCACATTGTCCTGAGGAGAGAGGCCCAGGGGTGTCCTACTGCAGATATTTGTAGCTGAGACATTTTAGTTAAGACAATTAGTGTCAGTGTACTATAAAATTAGCTTCTATGATGATTTTTACTTTTATTGGATTATTTGTCAAATTTTTGTGGTATTATAATGTCAAATCAAATCAGCAAATTTTATTTCAGTGAATTAGTTCAAATTGCTTTAGTGATTTCTAGTTACTGGAGTATTACTGTTTCATTCTAGAATACTATATTTAATGTTTTTTTTTTAAATATTTCACTACATCATATCTGTAGCACACTCAACCAATATTTCTGTAGTGTAACATTGAGAATAACATGATAATGTGAAAATGAAAAGATGACGCAAAAATATGATATAGTGAGTACCTTTTAAAAAGTTGTACCTCTGAAATCCTTCATTTTTTTAGAATTTCGCAGTGTCTTGTAGCTGTTGAATCATACAGATATGCATATGGTGACCTATGCCCATTACCGTTGTAGCTTCTTCCTTTCAGTTTTAAGGCTATTGGCCAGATTCTCCTTAGTTTAAAATAATCAAGAACATATCTCCCTACTATGTTTTCTTTTCTGTGTCCATGAGCATTTTTATTCAGTACCTTGAATGTCTAAGAGTTGTTAGATAGAGATGAGAAGCTTTTCAAGACTACCCAAGGTAGATCAAGTCCTGCCCAACTTTAATTTTAAAAATTAAATTTTAAAGCATGATGTAGTTCCTACTGTAATTGTTTTAGTCATTTAAATGTACATATATATTTAACATGAAGTTGTACCCTATTCACTATGTATTTGAGAGAGAAAAAAGATGATCTTTTTTCTTCAAAGCACCAGTTCTTAACCTTTGTTATACATTGAATTTACCTCAGCATCTTAAAAATATATCTCAGGCCTAGATACCCTTCCCAACTATTACAATTTACCTACGTATACCCAAACAGTAGATGAAATCATTATACACTTTTGAAAGGCATGCAGTGTGCCATAAATTAATAATGTGTCTTTCAATACAGGGAGGTACGATGGAGCTTGTTAAGGTTTTTGACAATGTTTTAGATAGTCACTCTTGAGTTGGAGAAGGTAGTAAACGAAAGTGTTACTTTGTATGTTAGTGGCAGTGACTAACTTGAACAGCTCCTTACCTCAAATACATACTACTTAAGACTACTTATAATAATATCCTTTAAAGAGATAAAATTAAGATTACTATAATACGTGGTTTTGGAACCTCTGGGCCCCATCACAGTGATGAATACAGTATTTGATTTTGAGTAAATGAATTATTAGGTGCAACAATGGAAGCTGAAGACTTAAATTGAAAAACTAGCATATCCATAATATTAAAGGTATGGAAAATGTCGTGTAACAGTTGTTTTGAATTTTTTAAAAGGCACAAAACATAGAATTGAGAAAATACAAAGTGTGAGTAGTGATAAATTTGGAAGTAAACTATCAACAGCTACATTAGATAATTTTATAATATTCTCAAAACCCAGAAAATTTGCAAGTAAAAAAGTTAAATGTTTTATTTATGTTTTTTACTTCTGGTGAATTATGTATGTTGAATTAATTCACAGGTCTGAACTGTAGACCTGGCTCATTATAATGACCTCCTAAAACTTGGGTAATACTGAGAATCCAGAGTAGTGACCCAATTTTTGATTCTACATCAGACAAAATAAAGCCTATTTACTGACTTCCTTACCAGAACAATAATTTCATATTCAAAATATGTGAACAAGACTTTCATCAGAATTACTTGCTGAACATTTTTCCGCTATTTCTAAAACTCAAGTTGATGATTTGTTTACTACTTTATATGTAAAAGACCTTCAGATATTATGTTATCTAAATATTGTTATTAGACACACACACACACACATATATATATATATATAGTATATATATATATATATATATATATACTATATATATATATATATATATATATGACCACATACTGAAAGTTATATTGTTTAGAAAAATAAACTTTGGTAAAATTTATCTTAATATCTTACAGGATTTTTTGGAAGCAACCTACCAGATTATCAGAGGTCCGAAATCATGATGTTCATCATGGGGAAAGTACCTGTTTTTGGAACATCTACTCATACTTTGGATGTCAGTCAGCTGGGGTATGCTCTTAAACTGAAAACTTGAACTTAATCTTGGGTTAATGTCATCTTTTTTTTTTTTTTTTTGGCAGAACCAGGGATTGAACTCAGGCGTTTGTGCTTGCCAGGCAAGCTCTTATTCTACTGAGCTATCTCCCTGGCCCCTAATGTTGTGTTAAAACTAGAAAATGATATTTTTTAAAAAAATCTTAGCAATGAGAGTAATATTACTGTCATCATACTAGACTGCTTCTTTATTGACCTAGTAAATATTTGTTTATCTTGGGCATTGTTTTTATGCTTCCTTATACAGGATTAATCCTTTAAACATTTAAATTAATGTCAGCATATTAGGAATGTTGACTTACTCCTAGAATTCTAGAACTGAAACTGATTTTAAAAATCAACTCTTGCTGTTCATATTTTTAAAAATGTATTTGATAACATGCTTAAGCTTTAGTTTGTGAATATTTTTGTTTTGGTAATTTAGTAAGAAAATAATCATACTGTACTTCATAAATATGTATCTTTGTTAGTTATTGACAAAACATTTAGAAAATCATTTAAGGTGGTGAATATGCTACCTTAACTTGACTATTACAAAAGTTATTACAAAAACTATAGTGTGGCAGCCTTCTTCCACATATGATACACATATATCAAGTCATCCCACTGTACTCCGTAAATATATATATAAAATTATAATAACTTTAAAAAACACCTTAAATTGGGGAACATGCTTAATATAAATATAGCAGATGAATATAATAGCTCCAATATGTATCTATAATATAATATATATATCTAATATATATCTATAAATAAGAGCAAGTGATTAAAAGAAAATTAACAAATGGAAAGGTATTATTAACCATCAAGGAAATATAAATTCGATAATTACAATTTTCTTTTACAAATGATTTTATCTTACTGTTGTAAATGATTTTATTTGTACATATGCATAGTATAGTGTTTAACAATGCACGATGTGTAATGATCAAATCGGAATAGTTAGCATTTGGCTCCTTAAACTGTAAAAAAAGATTTTGGTTAACATATAATTGTATGTATTTAGTGATTTAAAGTGCAGTATTTTTTTTTTTTTTTTTTTTTTGTAGTGGGAGTTGAACTTAGGACCTCACTCACCCTTGCCAGGCAGTTGCTGAAATGTAATATTTTAGTAATTTTGCTTGCATAAATGTGCACTGAAGGGCTGGCCAAACAGATCAGCAGATTAAAGCCCCTGCAAGCACACAGGGGTTCAATCCCAGGCCTGTGTGCTGACCCTGCCCACTGGGTGCACGGAGACAGCAACTGAGACTGGACATGGTGGAGCTTCCCTAAATTCCAGCCCTTGGGAGGGTGTAAATAGGTGGATCACTATGAGCCCAATCTAGTAGTGACACCCTGAACACCCTGTAGACTCTTCCCTAAAATACAGAAGAAAAAAAAGTGCACTGATATGGTTTAATTTTTTTTTTTTTTTTTTTTTTTGGTGGAACCGGAACCGGAGATTCAACTTAGGCCCTTGCGCTTGCCAGGGAAGTGCTTATTCCACTGAGCCATCTTCCTGGGCAACATGGTTTAATTTGCATACCATCACATACATAAATTTGTTTCCTTGGAACAACAATGACTTGAACTTTTTAAGTTACATTTCTCATTATTTTATTTTTTCAGAACTTTTAATTTGTATGAAATATACTTTAATATATGAAGTGTGGCTTTAGCTGTTATAAAAATAAAATTTATCCCTTAAGAATGAAGAGCTAAAACCAGTCAAATGTACTTTAAGTAAATTAAGTAATACAAATGTTAATTGCTATTAATAATACTTGCATGTTATATATTTTAGGGATTTGGGAACCAGGCGGATTCAGATAATGTTGCTGAGATCTTTGCTTATGGTAAGGCATTTAATACAGGTGAAGGACACTTAACCTTAAATTATTAAAACCTTGAATTATTAAAAAGATTAAAGGAATAGCTTCACATTGTGAGCTTTCTTACTTAACAATATATCATTACATAGTTGTTTCTGTGGTTCATGTGCTTCTTTCCTTGCCCTAGGCCTTTTGCTTTGCATTTCTCACTTCAGTAGTTGTACCTGGTCTTCATTATGATGAAACACACAGAGGGCAGAAACTCATGGTATTTTACAAATGGAACTATCTGGGCTCAAAGACCTGAGTGAAACAGCTGAGGAACTCCACCAAGGTCACTGAAATAAGGATAAAACTTAGACTTGTAAACCCTAATTTCTTTTTTGTGTTTTATGCTGTGTCTTTTACATACTGTCCAAATAATGACTAATTGTTTGGAAAGTGATTAACAAATGAAACTTTATCATTTTAAATTTATAGGAGCAATACATGGCATCCAAAGTAAGAGGTCCCAGGGTCGGGGAGATAGCTCAGTGCCTGGCAAGTACAAGGGCCTGAGTTTAGTCCCCATTTCTGCCAAAACAAAACAAAATAAGAGGTCCTCTGGTGGTTTTTTATTAATTGTGTTCATTTTTGGTTCAGCTGCACTTAGTGTGCAGGACAAATAAGAGTCTTTTACAAATCAGTAACTTAATATAGAAACATTTAATATTTAGAATCCCATTTTCAGAGAACATATCTCATACTGAAGTGTAAGTACAGAAGTACATTCATTTTTTCTTTTGAGGTGTTTGTCATGTAATAGTTTTGAACAGTTTTATTAGTTCTTCCCTGTATGTTTTGTTTCTTTTTGTGCCTTGCTTAAGAATCTCTTGCCTGCTTTGATATATTAATGTTTGTTTGTTTTCTTACAAAAATGTTTGGAATTTGGCTTTCAGTATTTAGATATTTGGGGTGAGCTATGGATATAGTTGTAGTTTTCCTCAGCAGGTAGATTGTTGTCCTACTGATTTTCCTGTTAGTAGTGAAATCCATGCTATAAGTGCTAGAATTAAAAAATATCATTACATGCTTAGAATCATGAAAATAGTACTAAATTACCCCCCTTTAATTACCCTTCTTTAATTTAATAGAATATTCATGTCTATTAAAGTCTCATGCTTTTCATCCTAACTGTACTACAACAATTCAAGTATATATGGTATGGTTTTTAAGTGTTTATTAGCATTTAAGTATATTCTGTTAAAAATTTTAAATTTAGGAGATAGTGATACCTCTCAAGTGGCCAAATTATTAATAAAGTGTCTTTCCAAAATGAAAACCTATTTCTTTTAACCAGCTGCTTAGTTTAAATAAAATAATTAGCAAATTTAAAAATTTCAGGTCTTGAGGCTAGGGAGATAACTTGGCACAAAGCAGTTGCCTGGCAAGTGCAAGGACTTAGATTCGATCCCAGTACCTTATGTCTTGCTGGGCCCTCACTGAGCCAGCCACCAAAACTTGGATTGATATCACATGGCTGTAATCCCTACACTGGGAAGGCTGAGACAGGAGGGTCACTATGAGTGTCAGCTGCATAGTGAGACCCTGCACTAAATAAATAAATAAATTTCAGGTCCTTTTCTTTTTTTGGTGGTACTAGGGATTGAACTCAGGAGTTCTACCAAGTTATCTCCCTGACCCTTTTCTTTACTGTTTGCCACCTAATTTTTTTGTAGCAGTAGTTTTATTTTGTTAAAATATACTGCAATATTAAAGTACATTGGAAGTATATTATTTGGAGTCTTTCAGATTTTACATGCCAACCTAAACTGTGGGGAAAATACATAGTTTTGTAAAGTATTTCAGGTGATCAAGAGTAAAAATTGTTCTAAATCGTGTTCAGATTTGGTGATAATTTCTAAATAATGGTGGTAAATGTTTCTCCAAAGGTTTGGGTAGGAGGAATGTCTTCATGTATGTTTTTGTTAGTTTTAGAATCAGTGATCAGCTCCATTTTCCACCCATATGCCAGCCATGAACACTAAGAAGACTGACCCAGGCACAAAGATAGTAAAGGCGGACTGGAGGACTCCAGCCAGGCTTGCTAGGGGAACAGCACTTTCCCCTGGGGACTGATGTGTTCTTGGTGTCTAGCTACCCAGGGAAAGGGGGCTGAGGCTGGGAAGAAACATCTGCCAGCCAGCACGCTGTTTGAGATTCTCAGCCTTCTGCCACACTGTAGTTCAGAGATGTCTGTTTCTATTTATAAGGCAGGGGGACTTCTGCTTTGATGCCAGAACCCCTCCTGGTAAGCATTCAGTCCAAGTGACTGGCCAGTGTGCTGGCTTTGAATCCCTCTGAGACATGTTTGGGTCCACATTGTGCCCTGATACCCAAACTTGGTAGACACTGTATACTGGTGTGCTGCCTGATCTTCTTATGTCTCTTCATGATGACTGCTTACCACTATATATTCTCAAGTTGAGTGAGCCTCATCTTCCTTTTATAAAATACAAATATGTTGGAACCTATTTGACAAAGATACATTGAGGACAGAGTTATTTTACATACAGTTCTCAAGATTGTTCCTAGCACCTACTAAATAAATGTGTTATGAATTTCATTCTTACAAATGCTATATAAATTGAGTAAAATCCTTTGGCAAATGTTCTTTATATTATTCAGGATTGTGTGTATATTTTCTGTATGGTCTTAATTTGGCAGTTTTACTGAAGAAGGATTCATGACAAACATTGTTTATTTTCATCCCTGTAATCAGGTCACGTCTGGATACAAAGCGAAGACGATTGTTACTGCACTGCCAGGATCCTTTCTGGATCCTTTGTTATCACCATCTCTCATGGAAGATTATGAACTGAGGCAGTTAGTCTTAGAAGTAATGCATAATCTCATGGATCGCCATGACAACAGGGCAAAGCTTCGAGGCATCAGGTAGTGCTTTGTATTGAAATGTACTTAATGATATTATTTTATTTTTCTGTATTAGTATGTTTTAGTATTGTGGGGGGTTTTATGTAGGATTTTCAGTTTTTAAGTGATGTTGAGCCAGTTTATTTGTATATTTTATTCTTTTTTTCTTGTTTTGTGAGACAAGAGACTCAACTAT
Organism: Ctenomys sociabilis; assembly: GCA_004027165.1. Lineage (NCBI taxonomy): Eukaryota > Metazoa > Chordata > Mammalia > Rodentia > Ctenomyidae > Ctenomys > Ctenomys sociabilis. The sequence goes on along the minus strand of PVKA01000291.1, from coordinate 204,197 downwards.
GTGGTTCAGGATGACCTTAAGTTCCCTGTGTAGTTCACCTGGCCTTGAATCCTCACCAGTTCTACTTCTGCTTCCTCAGTGCTGGAATTACTGATGTGTACCACCATGCCTAGTTAATTTAATTAATATATTCTAGAATAAATAATGTGTCGATGCCATTTAATATATTCTTTGGAGATCTACTAGTACCAGTAATTACATGAATTTTGTTTTAGTTTTGCTTTATTTTTTATTTATTTATTTTTGGGGGCATAACCAGGGTTTGAACTCAGGCCCTTGTGCTTGCCAGGGAAGTGCTTATTCTACTGAGCCATCTCCCCGACCTCTTTAGTTTTGCTTTAAACTTAGAATGGCATTAGGAGTTAAAACTGTGCATTTCTTAATTAAACTTGGTAGTTCATTATTGTCATTATGTAGATATATTTAATATACTCATTGACAGGAGTGTTAAGTAGTTCAGACTTATGAGTTTAAGTATAGGGTTCTATGTAAAATATATTGTAACCAGCTATGATGTTCATTAAAACATACATATATATATATTTTATTGTTTCTAGAATAATACCAGATGTAGCAGACCTAAAGATAAAAAGAGAAAAAATTTGTAGGCAAGACACAAGTTTCATGAAAAAGGTAAGAACGTTTTTCTAAAAAATCAAACACATCATATAAAGTGATCATTTGATTTGTTAAATGGCTTTTTTCTGTGTTGTTGTGTTACCTTAAAATGAAGCCCCAGAATTCAGAGATGTAGGAGTTTGTGCTGTCAGCTTCCCTTTCCCAGACATTGCTCCAGCCTGTGTTTAAACATTGGGTCTTGTGCTTGTGTAGTAGTACTACATTTTCTTCTTGTAATTCCTGCTTTGCCCTTCCTTACACAAAAAGCACATGTACGATCTCACTTTTAGCAAAATTGAAGCTCTTTTATAGAGAACTTAACATTTTTGAAAACAGCTATTACCACTGAATAAATAACTTTAGTAACTGTTTAGCTGGCATTACTGTAATCAGTACTTGGGTATAAAGATCATAATGAGTGTTATTTAGCTATATTTTCAAGATGATTACGTAAGTTGTGTAGGTGTTTGGCAGATGGTGGGATTTCCAGAACGACAGTGTCCAAGGTTATTTAGCATATGCAGGGTGCTTCTTGTGTAGTGAGTAATCAGGTGAGGGCAGGACCATGTGGAGAGATAGAGAAGCCGGGATACAAGGCCTCCCCAACCTTGCTCAGGGTCCTGGATGAGGAAACTCTGCAACAGAGCTGAATGGGGCACACAGGAGATGGACACAGTCTGTGCTGCGTCCTTAAGCCCTTCACTAGCCTGCACTTTTCTTACCATCATTAAGGTTGCTGTCTCTTGATACTTAGTATTGATGTTTGTACTTCAAAGTAACACTTTCACAGTTTAAAAACTTCATTTGAAAAATAATTTGCAAGATATCCTTGTTTATAAATCTGATTCTTTGTTTTTTTTTAAATTTATTTATTTGTATTTTAACTTGAGTGAAAAATGGAAGCAAAACCAAAAAGAACAAATGACATAAACAGGGTAACATACAACAATACATATGTTACAGATTTTCACAACATAGATGGCTAATTATATATATATACATATAATTATATATATGTAATATATATATATAATATATATATATATATTATATATATATATATATTTTTTTTTTTTTTTAAATAAAACTGTCCAACACAGATCAGCGGTCCATAATAGAAGTGGGTTATCCACAGAATTTGTTGACTTAGCACAGCTCATTATATTAGTATAACTTTATTTTATATACCTCCATTTTTATACGTTTCTGCTGGATGGTTAAGATCAAGTTAAAGGAAGACTTTTATAACAAAAAATGTAACTTTTACATCAGATAAGGTCAGTCAGGTACCCTCATGGTTTATCCTGTAAACCTTGTACCGCTCTTTGTCAGTGTCTTTGTAGATGAGTCACAGCCATTGCTTGACCAATTTGCTCTCTGTGGAAGCCTGAGAGTAAGTTTTCTTTCCATGTAACTTTCCTTAGGCACACTATACATCATCAATCACATTCCTCTGTGGCCCCATAATCTCCTTGGTCAGAAAATTTGGGGCACTGAGTTATGTGATGTTACAGTACATGTTCTCCTATGTCCTGAGTATTCATTGACCTTCAAAGACTAGGGCCAAAATGTTGGCTGAACTTGCAGCCGTTCTTTTTCTCCAATTTTTAATCTTCAAACATAGGTTATTAATCCTCCAGAAGAGAAGTTTATTATTACCCCGTAACATATGCAGTTCGGTTTACCGCACTATTAGTCTAAATATCAGACATCATAGGCATAACGTGAAACATGTGTTTTCCATCAAGTATTGAGATACTAAACTCTAAGCCCATACTGAATATGAAGAAGAAAAAAAAATTTTTTTAAATAGGAATGAACACTTAAATATATTTACATAGATATTTAGAAATCCATCCATATACAGCATAGTAGCATTGTAGCATGACTGTCTTGTGACATTTTTTTGTCTTTTTTTTTTCATTTACTATCCTTTAAAAAAGGGCAGTGTAGTAATAGCTGGTATGTCATGACAAGAAGTACATATTTAGAAGACCAGAATGGCAGACCTTTGGAGTGTGGCCCTTCTATTATACTTTGTTAAATTCAGTGCAGTTGCTTGGTTCACGGGTATCAACATATATAGTTAGTTGGGGTGAGAATCTTACCAGTTAACTGCTAGTTTCAAAAATCTTCTGATGTTTCTCAGGATCATTGTCTTACTCATGTAATGTGTGTAAGTGAATGGTCTTGCTTCTATCATGTTTCTCCTTGCCTTCTCCTCATTGTGCAGTCCTCAAGTTCTCACTTTCCTTTTAATTATGTTATACATTTTTATTTGCAATTCTTTTGAGTTATACTAGGGAGACTATATGATATTTGCATATGTGGGTCTGGTTTATTTTGCTTATATGTATGTCGTCAGATGGCCTCCATTTAAACATGAAGGCTTCGAGTTTATCATTCTTTACAGCTGAGTAATACCCCATTGTATAAAAATATCACATCTTTTTCAACCATTCCTCATGTGATGGGCATGTTGGTTGTTTCAAAGATTTTGCTATCACAAATTGTGCTGTTATAAACATAGGTCAACATATATCCCTATGATAAGATGTTTTCCGTTCCCCCGGGAAAATTCCCAGTAGGGGTATAGCTGGCTTGAATGGGATTTCCAGTCCTAGTTTTTTAAGGAGTCTTCGCACTGATTCCATAATGGTTGCACCAGTCTACATTCCCACCAACAGTGGAAAGGGGTTCCCTTTTCCCCACAACCTCTCCAACATTTGTTGGTTGATTTGTTTATGATAGCCATTTTTTCTGGAATGAGATGGTATCTCAGTTCTGCTTTAATTTGCATTTCACGGATGAGTAGTGATGTGGAGCAGTTTTTCATATATTTATTTGCATCTTTAATTTCGTCTTCTGAGAGGAGTGTGTTCATCTCAGATGCCTATTTCTGGATTGGGTCTTTAAATTTAGGGACCCTGATATTTTTTAGTTCTTTATAAATTCTAGAGAGCAGATCCTTGTCTGAGTTCTTATGAGTTAAGATTTTTTTCAAAATTTGTGGGTTGTCTTTTCACTTTGATGGTAATTTCTTTTGACGTGCAAAAACTTCTCAATAACAGGTGGTCCCAGTTGTTAATTCTTTCAAGTGTTTCCTGTGCAGCTACATATTTGTTCATGAACTCTTTGCCTTCCCTATGTCTTCAAGAGTTTCTCCTACTTTCTCTTCCAGGATATTGAGTATCTCTTTTAATGTTAAGATCTTTGACCCATTTAGACTTTAGCTTAGTGCATGGTAATAGATCTGAGTCAAGATTTACTTTTTGAAATGTGGACAGCCAATTTTTCCAGCACCATTTGTTAAAGAGGCTATCTTTCTTCCAGTAAGCATGTTTGGCCCTGTTGTCGAAGACCAAGTGGTTGAGTGTGTTCGTAGATGCCTCTGCATCTTCTAGTCTATTCCGTTGATCCTCACGTCTATTTTGTTGCCAATACCATGCTGATTTTATCACAGTAGCTTTGTAGTATAATTTCATGTCAGGAATTGTAATGCCTCCTGACTTGTGTTCGTTGACCAGGATTGCCTTTGCTATTCTAGGCCTTTTCTGGTCCAAATAAATTGTAAGAATGATTTCTCTGGGTCTAGGAGACATTTTGTTGGTATTTTGATAGGGATTGCATTGAATCTTATCAACAGTTTTAGGAGTATGGCCATCTTCACAAGGTTGGATCTTCCTATGCAGGAGCAGGGTATATCGTTCCATTTTCTGAAATCCTCCATGATCTTTTTTTTTTTTTCAGAGTACTATAATTTTCCATGAAAAAATCTTTAACTTCTTTAGTTAGATGAATTCCAAGATATCTCATTTTCTGCTGTGCTATTATAAAAGGTATTGTTTCTATAGTTTCCCTCTCTGTGTTTGTTATCTGTGTAGAGAAATGCTATTGAATTTTGGGTATTGACTTTATATCTTGCTATGCTGCTGAATTTGTGTATCAATTTTAGTAGCTTCTTGGTGGAGTTTTTTGGGTCTTCCAAGTAAAGTATCATATCATCTGCAAATAGTGATAATTTAACTTCTTTACCTATTCTTATTCCTTTTATTTCTCTTGTCTTATGGCTGTAGCTAATGATTCCAAAACTATATTGAATAGGAGAGTTGATAGAGGACATCCTTGTCTTGTACCTGATCTAAGAGTAAAAGATTTCAGTTTTTCCCCATTTAAAATTATATTAGCTGTTGGGTTGTCATAGATGGCTTTTATCAAGTTGAAGTAGAGGCCTTCTATTCCAATTTTCTGTAGGTCTTTGACCATGAATGAGTGTTGGAGTTTGTCAAAAGCCTTTTCTGTATCAATTGAGAGGAGCATGTGGTTTTTAGTTTTCGCTCAAATGATCTAGTATATTACATTTACAGATTTGTGAATACTGAACTATCCTTGCATCCCTGTGATAAATCCTACCTGGTCATGGTGTATGATCATCTTGAATATTTGCTGTGTTCTGTTTGCTAGGATTTTATTGAGGATTTTTGCATTTATGTTCATGAGTGAGATTGGCCTGTAGTTCTTTTTTTTAGTTGTATCTTTCCCTGGCTTTGGTATCAGTATGATATTTGTCTCCAGGAATGATTTTTGGGAGAACTGTTTCCTTCTCAATTTTATTGAAGAGTTTATGGAGTGTGGGGATTATATCTTCCGTAAATTTCTTGTAGAATTCAACTGTGAATCCATCAGGACCTGGACTTTTCTTTGTCAGCAAGCTTTTTATTACTTTTCGTATTTCATTGGCTTTTATTGAGAGTTGTTATATCTTTTCAGCTCAGTTTTGGTAATTTGTACCTTCCTAGGAATCTATCCATTTCATCTGTGTCTTCTAATCTGTGAGCATAAAGATTCTCAAAGTAGCTATTGATAATCTTCTGAATTTCCACTGGGTCTATGGTGATTACACCCTTCTCATTCTTTATTGCTTGTATTTGAATTTTTTCTTTTCTCTTTTTGATGAGATTAGCTAGTGGCTTATCAATTTTATTTAGTCTTTCAAAGAACCAGCTCTTTGATTCATTGATTCTTTGAACTGTTTTCTTCATCTCAATTGAATTAATTTCTGCTCTAATCTTTATGATTTCTTCTCATCTTTGGGCTCTGGGTTTGGTTTGCTCTTCCTTTTCTAGATGTCGGAGATGCAACATTAGGGTGTTTATATATTCCCGTTCTGTTTTCCTAATATGTGAGTTCATAGATATGAACTTCCCTTGGAGAACTGCTTTCATTGCATCTCACAAATTCTGATAAGTTGTTGTTGAATTCTCATTGAATTGTAAATATTGTTGAATTTCTTGTTTAATTTTATCTGTAACCCATTGATTGCTGAGTAGGGTGTTGTTTAATTTGCATGTATTTAGGGGCTTTTGCTGGTTTCTTTTGTCGTTTATTTCCAGTTTCATTGCACTGTGGTCAGATAATACGCATGGGATAATTTCTGCTTTTTTGCCTATACCTATGGACCAGTATGTGGTCTATTTTAGAGAATGACTCATGTGCAGCTGAAAAAAAAAATGTGTATTCAGCTGTGGTTTTGTGGAATACTGTATATGTCCTCTAAGTCCATTTATTCCAGGCTCTGGTTCAATTGTACTACTTCTTTGTTAATTTTTTGTCTAGTTGACCTGTCTTTGTGGAATAAGGGGGTCTTTAGGTCTCCTGTTAAGATTGTGGTGTTGGGTATTAGCTTTTTCATGTCCATTAAGATTTATTTTACATAGTTGGGTGCTCCCGTGTTTGGTGCATACATATTTATGAGTATTACCTCTTCCTGTTGAATTCTTCCCCTAACCAGTATATAGTGTCCTTTATTTCGTTTGATCATTCTTGGTTTGAAATTGAGACTGAGAACAAGATTGCTACCCTTGCTTTTTTCTGTGGTCCTGGGGCATGCAGTATTGTTTTCAATCCTTTGACTTTAAGCCTATCAATGTCTTTTTCGGTTAAGTGTGTTTCCTGTCTACAGCATATTGTTGGATTTTGTTTCCTAATCCACCAGTCCATTTCTCTTTTTTGGTGAATTGAGTCCATTTACATTGATGGTTATAATTGGAATGTGCTGACTTAGGATTTTCATGTTATTTACCTGCTGTTGTTTACTTCTTTTTGTCCTTTGTAGTTGTTTGCCCTATTTAGTGGGTTCCTTCTGTTCTCATTTGTGGAATTCTGGTCATTGTGGTCCCTTTCTAAAACATCTTTCAGTAGCCTGTGAAGGGATGGCTTTGTCATCATGATATTCTTTAGTTGTTCTTTGTCGTGGAAGTATTTCACTTCTCCATCAAGTTTGAAAGAGAGTTTTGGAGAGTATAGTAGTCTGGGCTGGAGTTTTTATCAAAGATTACTTGAAGTACTGTGCTTCATGCTCTCCTTGTCTTCATGGAGAAGTTAGTTGTAATTCTGATGAATTTTCCTTTGAATGTGAGCTATTTCTTTAACAATTTAGTATAGTATTTTTGTGTTGGATTTCTGGGATCTTGACTATTATATGTCTTGATGTGTTTTTACTTGGGTTGAAGTTATTTGGCATTCTGTATGCTTTAGTTTTTTGAATGTTAGATTGTTTCCTCATATTTGGGAAGTTTTCTGCTATTACTTCTGCCCATATTCTTTTTATATCATTTGTGGTGACTTCTTTCTCATTGATGTGTATTAATCTTTCTCATCTTGTCATCATCTTGCATGTGATGGATTATTTTTTTCCTGCATCCTCATTGTTTTTAAGAGATCTTTTCTCACCTTTTCACTAGCTGCACCCGTGTCTTCAAGATCTGAGACTCCGTCTTCACTTTCACTCAAACAGTTTTATAATCTCATGATTGAGATTTTAAGTTCTTCTGTATCTCTTTGACTCTGCTTTGTTTGATCTATTTCTTTCCTGTATTGCTCATTCAAGGAATCCATCATATTTCTAATCTCCTCTATTTTTTGGTCAATTTCTTCGTTAGAGGTAGCTATTAATTCTTTTACTGCAGAGTTTTTTCCAAATTGGATTTCTTCCATATATTTCCAGAATTGATTCTCTACTACAGATGGTATGATTTCAAATATTTCTTTTTTTATTTTGGAAATTATTTCTGCTTTGAATTCCTCTTTACCCTTTTGCTGTTGTTTCTTTGCCTGAGATGCTGTTATGTTTCTGGATTTGATTCTTTAATTATGATGCTATGTTATTCCAAAATTTCCTTTTTTCTTTCAGGCATTAATTCTGATTTGAATTTCTCTCTATACCTTTCTGCTGTTGTTTCCTTGCTTTGAACTCTGTTAATTCTTTCATTTTAGTTGTGTTAGTGTCCTCTGCATTTATCATTGATGGGCTGGAGGCCTGAGATTGCATTTGGCTCCTTGTTTTTATCATGACTTATAGCTCTGACCTCTGACTTTTTCTGTAGAGTTTTGGTGCAGTTCTAACCTTAGCACTTTATGGAATTCAGGTATTGTTACACCAAGTTCTAGTTCATGTAGTTTTCCCTGGCTTGGTTCTGGCTGCTGTGCTCACCTTCCTGTTGCTGTCCTTGGAAGTGAGCCTGTTGTGACCCTTTGATAAGATGTGCTGCTTCTGGATTAGCGGGCCTGGATTTTGGTGGGACTCCCAAAAGGGTAGTGGATGTTCTCATTCACCGGGCAGGCTGTGTTGGGTCTGCGGCCTCAGGGCAGGAGTTGAGAATACTGGGAAAGGTCTCTCTAGTGTGGTGGATTGGGCAGGCTGTGTTGGGTCTGGGGCAGCAGGACAGGAGTTGAGAGTGCTGGGAAAGGTCTTTCTAGTGTGGCAGGCCTGGAGTTCTCACCGGCCAAGCTGTGCTGTGTCTGGGACAGTAGGGCAGGACTGGAGAACGCTGGGAAAGGTTGTGGGCCTCAATCTGATTCTTTGAATAAAATTTTTATAAGTTTGAATGTACTGTACATTTAAAAACTAGAAATAAAGCAAATGAATACTTGTGAGATTTCTTCATATTTGTTCTTATTATATTACCTAGTTCATGAAACAGTTTGTTCAACAGAAACTGTTAATCACGACTGACAATGAATTTTTCAAAACTCAACTGACAGCTAATTTTGGAAATTTTTAACACTACAAGATGACCTTATACAATCCTGAGAAGGAATTTCATTTTACCTGCTGTGAGAATGATAGAAATGCTACTTCTTTGTGCATAATTTTCAGAACAACTAGTCTGAAAGGATATGGCTTAGCTACAAGAATAGAGTAATACTCTTAGCTTGAGTTTTGATTCTTAAACTGTTCTCTGATACTCTATTTTATAATTTCAAATAGCTCTAGGCTAAGCATTTGTTATAATTAGTATTAACTGTTCTTAATGGGATCTTTTTCTTTAAAAATAATTTGTTAATATTTCTTGCATTATCAAACATTTTTTAAAATTTGTTTTTAGTAGACATGTTTTTGGTTTTCACACAAAACTTTTAATTGACAAGTTACAGGAGTGTCTACAAGACCTTTAAATAAAGGGTTCTGTAGCCACAAGGCACTGGATTTCCTCTGGAAAGTGTATCTTGTTTGTATCATGGATGGTATATTTTCATTGTTTGCACTGTGATTCAGGCCTCTGTGTCTCATGCTACTGTCTAGTACAAAACTGGTCCATTTCAGTGGTTTAGAGAAATCTGAGGTAGTCAGTCTTTAGATAATGTCCCTGGAGCAGCCCTTACAGTTTACATTGAGAGTTGTCTCTTCCTCTATCATCTCATGAAGCTCAGACTTGCAGGTAGACGGCTGCTCCCTCTGCGTTCTACCTTTACCTCACCATACAGTTCTTGGCCTTGTGATAGTCCTCATCTTAACATAGGGAAAAAAGAATTCTATTATGGAATGTAAAATATATAAACATTATTTTATTTTGTTATTTTTTAATGCTTCTTTTGGTATTTAGTACCAATCACTCCACAGATTGGACTCATAGTGATCCTCCTGTTTTCATCCTCCCAAGGCTATTTTAATTATTTTAAAATGAACAACAGTTTGACTCAAAGCATGCTACAAATTCTGTCCTTTTTTCACAAGTGATTCCTGTCTAATCCTTAACTTAATTTTTTCAGATTTTTTGTATGAGAATTGATGCATTGTATATTCTTCATGTTTGTTTTTTCATCCAGCTCTATTTTGATACATTTCATCCATGTGTGTAGCTTTTATAGGTCTTGTGATTTGACTATACCACCTATTATTTGTGTTTGTTGGCAAAATTTGAATTGTGTTCAGCTGTGATATTAAAAATAGTGCTTCTGTAAACATACTTGTACAGGTACTTTGCCAGACATAATTCCTGTTCTCTGCTTACATGAGAGGAATTCTGAGTGATAGGCTACACATTCTTCAGATTCACTATATAATCTCAAACCACTTCTTGAAGCCAGCATACCTGCTTGTACTGTATCTTTATCATACACATTGCAAAATTTTATTTTTATCTAGGAAGTATGTAGTAGGTAACTTCTAAAAATAAATTTGAGTTTGTTAAGAGATCTGAAGGCTAAACTCAAATGTGTCTAAGCATGGTTTCAAGACTCATTAATAACATAAGGACTATAGGACTCAAGAGTAGTGTTAGGGCTTGAGAGAGTATAATGCCTGAGAATCATCCCCATTCAAGTGTGGAACGGTTTGAGCAAAAGCCAAGCTAGGGATTAACAAAAGTATATGCCAGAATGGCACTTTAAGAAATTATGGTAACAAGTAAGGAAGGGAGAGCACAGTTTCATATCTGGTGCCACAGAAAGTCTTCAAAAACACTACCATAGAGTCAAACTTGACCAGTCAGAGGATCACACCTGGAGAACACAGGTCCTGCTACCAAGATGGGAGCTTAGTGCACATTAGAGAACATGATTGCCACAGACACCCTGGCTGCTGAGTGATGATCAGCTCCTTCTCCAACTATCAGTCAGATGAACCTGCCAAGAAACAGCCCTGGAGCTGGTTCCTCTGTACAGCAGTGAGTGGTTAACACTAGCCACACAATGCAATCACCCAGCAAGTGGTACACTATAAACACTGGCCTTCAGCCAGTCAGATCATCTCAGGGAGAGGCAGGAGTGTGGGGCCCACCATTGTTTCCCAGTGAGTCTCACTTACAGTTAGGACTGAGAACCTTTGCCCCCTGTAGAGATGATTAACTACCTAGTGACAAGAGGTGGGGAACGCTCTTACTTCTGTTGGTCCCCACCTGGACTCAAGATACCTTAGATACAAAAGACTTTCACGTCCTTTATTAACTCATTTTGGTCTGGCTTATGGAGGGAGTCTGCAATTACTGGAGAGTTTCTCTAACTTCTTTCTATAAACAGGCTTCAATTCACCTTTGGGACTACCTGCCAAAGTGTAGTGCTACATAGATGCTGCTCCCTAGACAGCCCCTAACCCGAAGTACAGGATAGTTCCCAAAACAGAAATTGCGTCCGTCACCCCTCAGCAACATGTGCTTTGTCCTTGCCAAGGCTATTTCTCTCAGAATCCTGCCATCATTTTACTTTTCTGCAGTCTCCAATTTGTTTTATTTTTTCAAATTACTAATAAAAACATTTGTATTATGTACATGGGAACTATTTCTTGCTGCTTTTATTTGCAAAAATTCATTTCGTATACTGGTATATCTGTTGATATTAGTAACTGAAATAAACTTTGGCTATTAGGAACTTTAACTTTACTTGCATGATAAGTTGTGAAATAAGGTGGTGACTTTGTAGAAGGTGATATTCAGGTGAAGTCTGCCTCTATTGTATTTCACACAAAAGTATTTTCTTCTGATCTCTCCAGAATGGGCAACAGCTATATCGGCACATATATTTGGGCTGCAAAGAGGAAGACAATGTTCAGAAAAACTATGAGTTACTTTATACTTCTCTCGCTCTTATAACGATTGAACTAGCCAACGAAGAAGTGGTTATTGATCTCATTCGATTAGCTATTGCTTTACAGGTATGCTCTTATGACATTTCATGGAAGAAAACTTTTTATGAAGCAGATATCATCTTAAAGAGTAGTTATCTCTATTCTATTGAAGGATATGAATTTTGCTTAGACAGATAACTAGTTGTGAATCCAAAGTGTTCAAAATTGTGTCATAGTCTTTTAATAATTGAACAGTGACCATAACCATATACACAGTATCATTCTAGGGTATACTATGATGAAAAAGTGAAACATAGTTTCTGTACCTCTGGTTTCAGTCTAGTGGGAGAGATAATCATTGAGTAATAAACACATATATTATTTAACTGCAATTGTATGTGGCATAATAAAAGGACGCTATCCTTTAGAGTACATATGCTTTTTTTATGTGTCTAAAAGGTATTTTGTACCTTTCTTGTATGAACAAGAAAGGCTCTCCTGAGGGAAAGGCATGTTTAATTTGACAGCTTTAACTCTGTTAGTTGAGCATTTATTGATTTAGCTTTTTATTTTAAATACCTTCTGGCAAGGTGATGTTTTATTGGCATTTCAGACTCTTCCATTTTCCAGTGTAGCCACAGAGAACATGTTGATGGAGTGTAAGAACTTGATGTCAGATGTGTTTATTTTTTAATTGAAGGACAGTGCAGTTATCAATGAGGATAACTTGCCGATGTTCCATCGCTGCGGGATCTTGGCTCTGGTTGCCGCATATCTCAACTTTGTGAGTCAGATGATAGCTGTTCCTGCGTTCTGCCAGCATGTTAGCAAGGTAATGCGTTTAGAACGTCTTAAAATTTGAATTTTATATGTAAATGATTAGGGTTTTTTAGTGATGATTATTTTTAATTTTGATGATTATGTATCATATTACTAAGATGAATTTTTTTTATGAATTTAGGACAAGGGTGTACAGGGTCACACTCCATATGTCAGATTCATAGTGATCCTACTGTTTTCAGCCTCCCAAATGCTGGGATTATAAGCATGTGCCACCATACTATCTCAATCGCTGTCTCAGCTCACCCTGGGGGTGAGACTGGCACTGCAAGCCAGAGATGGAACCCCAGCTTCTGTGCTCTACTGAAGCAGATGCTTTAGTCTGCTGAGCTATCTGGCTGCCCCTACTAAGATAATTCCTAAATTGAAACTACAGTTAAAACTATAGCTAATACTTATATATTATATTGATGCCTGTTTTATATAATTTTTATGTAATATTCAATAGAATACATGGATTTTTTTTGTAATACCTTTTTTTTTGTGGAACCAGGGATTGAACTCAGGCCCTTGTGCTTTCCAGGGAAACATTTATTACACTGAGCCAACTCCCTGGCCTCCTCTTTTGTAATATCTTAGGTCATTTTTTATTTGCCTTTTTCCTTTGACTTGTTTTAAATCTTAATACCTAAATTTTCTCAAGTTATACAGTTTTTCTTGTTATCCTACTGTACATGAGGCACATCTCAGATATTGCTGCCTGTCTTTCAATATTTACCTGTTTTCAGCAGTAACTCTTAGATGTATAAATTAGTGTCTTTCAGAGCCCCTAACTTGCCTTGCAGAAAAAGTTACTTTTAAAAACATTTGTCAGAGATTTGTTTCATTTATCAAATTCGAAGCTTATCTCTCAGTTCTTACTAAAATGTAGGTTTTAGTGAATTCTAGTAAATAAAATTCATTAAGTAGTATTTGAATGAATATTTGATCCTGCCACTGGTGATATAGGCATTATGACAGCAGAGCACCCTGGTAAGCTGTTGCTCGCTCAGTGGAGAAGCCAGCCCTTAGTGCGCTGGGCTTTATACACAGGATTTGAAGGGGCACCCGTGAGGTGATTCCTGAAAGGATTTCTAAACTAGTGTTTTTGAGAATATATATGTTCTTATTTCTTTACAGTAGATTTAAGCAAATGGGATGCATTGTTTCTTATTCTGTAATTTTTGAATAGTAAAAAAACAAAATAATTTGTATGTCTAGACTTGAAACTTAGCTTGAATTCCAAAATTCCAAAATAAAATGATGGTATTTCACATAAGTGTTTAAAGACTGTTTGTTTTTAAAAAAACTAATATAAGATACTAGATAAAGTTTTTATTTTTTTTATTTTGTTTCTGGATTTTTTTTTTTTTTCAGGTTATTGAAGTTCGAACTATGGAAGCCCCGTATTTTCTGCCAGAACATATTTTCAGAGATAAGTGCATGTATGTTAATTCATAGCTTACTAAGGAAGGCTGACAACAGATATCAGTGAATAATTATAAAAGAGTAAACTGTTGTACCTTAAAATGAAATCTCTTCTTGTTTTCGTTATTTGACTCATATCACTTTTTTCCTTGCTGTAAAAATTTCTGCATATTACAAATGTAGAATTATGGGGGCTGGGGAGATGATTCAGTGGAATAAGTGCTTCCCTGTCAAGCACAAAGGCCTGAGTACAATCCCCAGTTCTGCCAGAAAAAAAAAAAAAGAAGAAGAAAAACTGACAAAGTTAGATTCATGGATACATGGAGGCGATTTTGGAAAAAAAAATGAAAAATGATCTATGCTACTTTTTAGAATTTAAAGATATATGTCTTAATTATAATGTTGATGTTCTCATATATCTTGTTGAAGACTTGAATTATAGGTAGCAGTACTCAAAATTATGGGACAAAGATTTAAGAAAAATCAATGGCTGTAGGTTACATTCTTTATTGCTTTGTAAAGAAAAAAAGGTCTGAGTGCTTTATTCAAACTTTGGGCCTTGCAAAGGAGGTCACTAATGTAGGTGTTGGCATGAGTGCTGTGTAAGGAAAGCAGAGCCTTATGTGGTTTGGCAAGTGCTCTCTCTCAGGTAGCTGCTGATACTGGCATTGACGATCAGCTGCTTTTTATTTTTTCCTCTCAAGTAGATTTTTAATTAGCATGAGAATAACAATGGAATTTAATGTTGTTCATCATCTAATCACATATCAGAAGAGTTGGTATAGTTGAACTTGCCATCCTAACATTACTGGGAGAAGACTCATGGCAGCATGGTTGCTATGTGGAGCCAATACCTTGGGGTTTAAAGAGCTGAGATAGTCACCTAAAATACACTCATTTTTCTATGATTAAGTTTATTGTACTTAGAATGTAGATGCTTTTGCTCTAGGGTGATTTTCTGAAAATCCATTTCTTTTTGCTTGGAAGCTAACATCAAATTATTATTACTTTGTTCCATCTGACAGGCTTCCAAAATCTTTAGAGAAGCATGACAAAAATTTGTACTTTTTGACCAACAAGATTGCAGAGTCTCTTGGTGGAAGTGGATATGGTATAGAGAGATTATCGGTACCATACGTACCTCAAGTAACAGGTGAGAGGAAGAAGATCACGGCTCTTACTTTGATGATTATGTGTCAGTATTCTTCCTTTATGTGATTAGTAATAAAAGTCATGTACCCTTCCTATAGAACCATTTTTCAACTGCTTTTGAAAACTTTTAGTGGCTTGGGGAGATAGCTCAGTGGAATAAGCACTTCCCAGGCAAGTGCAAGGGCCTGAGTTCAATCCCTGATTCTGCCAAAAGAAGGCCTTTAGTAAATCTCTAAAGCAGATAACTATTTTACCGTGTCAAATATTTAAGAGTTTGTTATTAATATATTACATTCATGTATAACTTTTTCTTTTTTATTTTATTGAGAATTTTTAAAATTAATTCTATTGAAAGTGTTATTTTTCCTTAACATTTAATGTATAATAATGCCTGATATCCTTTAAACAGAAAAGCAAAGTAGATATTCATTAAACATAATAGGTAACTTACAGAATATTTACTAAGTGATTTGTGCTTGAATTTGGTGGATTAAGGTCATTTGAATGAATTATGACTAAAAGAAAAAGTACAAACTTCTATGTAAAGAAGCCTGGAAACTTTTTTGCTTTGGCTTGGTGTTTTGTTTTTTGTTATTTTGAGGTAAAATCTCACTGTATTCTGGGTTCACCTCAAGCTTGTATACAGTACTCCCGCCTCAGCCTCCCAGTGTGCTGGGATTAAATTGTGTGACACCATGCCTGGCTCTCCAAACCTTTCAAGATAGGATTTGTTTTCCTTTATGACCTACATAGATTGTTTTGCTCTTTTTATTACCTGAAATAATGCTGTTGTGTTTGAAAGGAAAATGCATTGCTTTCATTTGATTTTTTACTTTAAAAATTAAAATCAAAGACGTTATACTATTATTTTTAATTGATAACTACGTGAATATTAAATTTGATCTTCCTTGGTGATACTTCTGTTCCATAGGAGAACTATTTGATTACAGTTAGGTAATTTTTTAGATTAATCACTAAAAGTAGTACAGGCTTCATAAATATTATTTTTTATGAATATCTTTTTTAAAGTATAGATTCAAAATGAATACATTTCTTACACTGATAGTTATAGTATGCTGAGATGTTAACGAAGGGTCCTTCATTGTTTTCAAATTTCATATTATGAAAGATTCTGTACCTCATGAATTCCTTGGGGAAGTAAAAATGCTAAGAATGAAATATAAGTAGAGCTTTGTAATTTTTAAAAAGATTTTGAAAGTGTAATTTTCTCATAATTTGGATTTAGGTCTTTTTCCTTCAGGCAAAAAAACTCATAAACGCAAGCGCAAGTACAAAGGTAAATCCAGCTATTAGTGTGGCCTGTCCTTCCCTTGCTTGCCCTCTAGGAGAATAGCTTCATCCAGTGTGCCTTTCTAAGTGGGGCCAGCAGTCTGCATATTTTTTTTAGTTATAAGTCATGTGTTCTGCCTTCCCTAAAGCTGTAGTTTATTCTCATTGTTCTGCTATATCCTTTTACCCTGTTCTGTTAGCTTAGTTTCCAATGAAAGTTCTGATTCTTTCAGTAGGTTATTTGCCCTTCCTCATTTGCTAAATCAGATGTCATTTTCTGATGGATCTGTCATACATTGGAAGAAATTCTGAGGTTCAGAATGTACTTAAATACAAGAGTGCATAGAAACCCCTATGTGTGGATAAGGCAGTTTTGATTTATAAACACTATTGTAGAGCCAGTCTATGACAGTTGCATACTGCTATCTCTCAGGAGTCACAGAAACATTGATACTTCATGGGATAATCATTTACTAAGCTTCCTTTTGTTGTAGCCATTTAAGAAATTCAGGGGACTTAAGAACAACATAACAAAAGTGAAAACAAAATACATTTAGTTTGTTATGTGTCACATACTACCCATCATTGTTGTGGTAGCCACTGCTGTTTATCATGTCCTGTGTGCAAGGCATAGAGAAAAGCACTTGAGGTTAGTTTTCTTTCTTATAGCAGTTCAGTGAGCAGTGTTTACACAGGATAATGAACTAATATTAAATAGTTTGATTAGATGACATACTAGATTTAAACTTCATGATCCAAATTGATTATTTCATTTATTTCAAAAACTTTTGAGTGTCTTCTATAACCTGGCACTGTTGTGATGTTAGGGGTAGTAGAAGGATGGTATAGTACAGTCTCTAGCCTCAAGGCGTAAACTCCAGTGAGGCAGCCAGGTGAGTCATTAAAACACCTTGATAACTGGTTCTAGAGAAAGAATAGTGATCTGTAATAAAGTTTATTTAGCTACCTGATGTATAACACATGGTGTTATGCCTATGTAGACATTGAAAGTGTTATGTGTAGGCATGTACTGAATACTACCTTCAGGAGACCTGCAGCCTGTACAGAGACCTGTGAGGCAGCCAGGGGCCTCTACCTTCGCCAGGCCACTTGAAAATGATCTTTCTTAACAGGGTTTATCTGCACCACAAAACACAGAAGAGGATTATAGTGACTCGTCACTGTCTTGCTTACATAACACTTTGCCACTATTTTTTGAGAAGCATAAGAAATTGCTTTTATTCTACAACTTGAAATATATAAAAGAAAACATATAACTGAGCAATTGCAAGTTTAGAATCCTCAGGTAGTAGGCAGGAGACAATTTATCTTCGTTTAATGGACCAGTGGTATGTGTCAGAGGGACAGAGTTCCAAAGTTGAGTCTGAAGGAAACATTGGGTAAGTGGATTTGTGTCATGTAGAAGCAGCAACATACATGAAGGACTGGGGCAGGGAGGAACATTTGCACAGACAGTATGAAGTTCTGAGTGGTTTGAACTTTGAACACTGAGGAAGCACTGAATGATTTTAATCAGAGAATAACATTGTCAGAGTTGATCTTACAGATATTGTGGTAGTAGTTTAGCAAACTAGGGCTACTGCAACCATTGAAAAGATTATTTAATGTAGCCCCAGGACAAATGACAGTGGCTTGTACTAAGGTGATATCTGAGAATACAGGCAGGAAATAGGTAGATTTTAGATAAATGGACAAGAAAAAAAAACCAAAAACAAATGATAGGCATTTGATTAGTGTTTAAGGACTAGAAAAAGGGACATTTTAGTTTTGCTTTCTGGTGTGGGCAGTTAGTGCAAAACTGAGAGGAAGAGTAGTACTTGTTACTTCATTTTCATGTTTTTGTTTTGAGGAGATATGGGGGATATGACTGATTTTAGGTAGGGAAGGAAATACATGTGCCTTTCAGCGATAACCATCCATAGTGTTTTAGAATCTGGAATCATAGAGGGTGGAATTGTTATTAACAGGAACAGGGAAGAGTAACAAGTCTTGGAAATAAAACTTTTGTTGAGTGTCCTTGATAGTGGACATCCAAACAAAATACTCTCCAAACAGTTGAAAGTCATGGCTGATTTCCCTGTGTGTTGTAATGAAGACCTTGAAATCAGGAGGATAGGGGGTTTTTGCTAAAGCCTGAGGGAAGATCACCACTCCAAAGGGAAATTAAAACAAAGAGGATAGAATACCTTTAGAAAATTATTTTCCTTAGGGAGATAATGTTAAGAGAGCTTTAAAACCTACAATTCAAAAGGCTCAGAATGTAAAAGGACAAAGTAATTTATTCTAATGGTAATGATTTACTCTATAAGATAATGAAATGATGCAGTAGCATGGAAGGGGAGATTGGGACATGGGAAAATAGGTGGAAAAAGAAGCTTCAGAAAACTTTGAAAAAAGGGAGAACTGACTTATCACAAATTGGTAAGCTTCAGAAAAGCTGAGGTTTGGTGAAGGCCTACCTTTGGGTTTTCCCAGACGGTGAACTGACACCTGTGAGAACAGGAGCCAACTGGGTATCACTGTGACCTCTTCTAAATTCTCATCTGCCTCACCAAGGAGCCTGGTCTGTGCAGAGTTCTCATCCTCTTGGAGTTCTGTGTTAGCTGTAGCGTGGGAAAACACTCAGTTTGTAAAAGAGGAGGAGGAGGAACGTTATCTTTGAAAGACTATGGAGACTAGACTGGAGGTTCCTTGAATGATTTTTGAGAACTACCCTCTCCATGCTGCAGGCTGAAGGAGGTAGTGTTGCTCAGTTTTGCCCCTACCCCCTCCCCTAGCTCTACTAAAGATTGAATGAGCCTTTAATGTTGTGCATAGGAGCATGCCAAGTAGCTTTTTAAAATGTAATGATGATCATTAAGTGTTTTTCTTACATCTTGTACTTTTCCACTTTACTATTTGCATAATTGTTTTATTTTCCATCTTCCTATTAGACTGTAAGCTCTGTGAGGATATAGACTGTCTTCAGCTTACTTTCTGCTCAATGGTATGATTTGGTGAATATTGGATGCTAAAGCAGAAAAGTAAAGTAGAAAAGAATATATGGAGGGAGAGTTTAATCATTAAATTCAAATTTCCGTGAAGTGGCTAGCTATGGAATTGAATGTTTTTAACAACAGAAAGCGATTGGGAGTAAGATTAACTGCAGGACTTCAGAGGATTTAATAATGAAAAATCCGAGCATTTGGTTCAGATTATTGCCAACAAGTTTGCAAAGTAGGTTAGCCAGAGCACTAAGGTAGAACAAGAACGTTTTTACAGAGTGATAGTGTTATAAAGCAAAAGAACAGAATCAAAAAGCCCATTAGCAATTAGAAGTGGTACAAGAAATATTAATTAAATCAACAAGTTCTTTCAGTTCTGAAATTTTATTTTTTTTGTCTTTTTGAGATAGGGTCTCACTATGCAGTTCAGGCTGGCCTTAAGCTCACTTTGTAGCTCAGGCTGGTCTCGAACTCACAGTAATCCTCCTGCCTCAGCCTCCCAAGTGCTGGGATTACAGGCATGCACCACCACACCCGACCTTGAAATTTTAAACATTGTAAACACTGGTTTATTCATTGGCTTCCAAACTACCACCACAGAACAAGTTGGCAGCTTTCATTGTTGATGGAAAAATTAGAGCTACAAAGGCAGTATTATAGTTTTAATTTTTTTATTTATTCAAAATACATTCAGTTGTAGCTAAATGCTTTATTCTTTTGGTGTGAGGTTTACTGTTGTTTTGCATTTTATTAAACTAGTAGGTGGTAGTTGCTGAAAAGCTATGTTTCAAAAAATGAAAAATGATTAACTTTTTTTCAGTATTCCATCCCATTTTATTGTTTAATGCTTCATAAAATTTAAAACTCCAAGATTGCCAAGATTGCACCATATAAGGACCTCATGTCAAAAAAAAAAAAAACCCGAGGAACTCAATCTACTGTATAATAAATAACCAAATTAAAAAAATGGGCAGAGGATGTGACATTTCTCAAAATAAGACATACTTATGGTTGAAAAAAATTGTGAAATCACTAAAGCATCAAGGAAAAGCAAAAACCACAATGAAATGTTATTCCACACCTGTTAGTTCAACTTGTGTCAGAAGGTAAAAGCCACCAAGTACTGAGGATAAGCTGAAAAAGGAGCAGCTGTACATCAGTGTTGTACTCTGCTGTTGATAACTGAATTATTGCAGCCATTTGATGGTGACCTCTCAAAAAAAAAAAAGAGAAAGAAAGAAAAACCACCAACACCAACCCTGTAAATAAAATTACCATACTATCCACCTATTGTGCATCTGGGACTGCACCATGCCAGCAATCTGGGACTGTACCATTTTCAGCGTTCCCTGCGGCAGTACAATAGCCAGGCTATGGAAGTGGCCTGCAGGACAGCCTATCAGCAGATTCATGGGTCTTAAAAATGTGGTATATATTATGTGCAACCAGCTAACATTTAGAACTTAAAAAAGAAAAATAACCAGGAAATTCTGGCATTTGTGTGGCACAATGAGTGAACATAGAGGACAGTATGTTGAGGGTCATACTATGGAAAGGCAAATACCATGTGATCTCACTAGAAGTACTGATATGATAAATGTCTTTTCTCATTGCTGAGACAAAGTATCTGACACTCTAAATTGAAAAGGAAGGAAAGATTTATTTTGTTTCATGGTTTGTGTTGTCATTCTGAAATCAGCTGGCTCCAAGGCAGGGTGGCATGGCAAACAGGCATCACAGAGGAGAGACAGTTCATTGGGCCCAGAAGACAGTAAAAGTAACAAGGGAACAAGAGGAGCCTCTTTCTGTCCCTTTTACCATATTCAGATCAGGACCAGGGCGCTACAGAACCAATCAGAGGACTGATTTAATAAGCACATCCCTTCAACTCCAGTATCGCACACACTAGATTCCACCAGTTCTGGACCCCTCCCTGCCCCCATGACTGCATGAGGCTTTGGGAAGATCTCTAGACACAAACCATAATAGAGAGAAAGGGTATGGTACTGTTTAGCAGAGCATGTGGAGGACCACTTGAGCAGCTCTCCTTGAAAGAAGAGCGATTATCTTCATTTTGGCTGAGCTTGACCCTATTTCCATGTACAGAGCTGGCTAGGACTTGTCTTTATTCTTTCAATTGACCTTAAGCAATGTGTAGCCAAGGTGCTGGTGGTAATTTTTGAAGAGGCATGCATGTTTCCCTGATAACCACATCTGCTGCTCTGTAATATGAGCCAGGTGCTCCATGCTGTCGGCTGGGATAGAGCCTTGAGATAGAAGCTATGACTTCCTGGGGCTTGAAAGATTCCACATGAGCTGAAGCACCGTGTCCTCAGTAGCATGATTCAGATTTCTCTCTCTACATATGATCACCCACCTAGCCCAGCTCACAGTAATCACCCACTTGCCACAATTCTCTCCCTCAAGCCACTCCTCCTCTGCTAAATAAAACCCAGGTGCAGCCCTGGGTTTGTCTCTTGGTTCGAGAAAGCTGTCTTTGTGGCTGGACTTAGGGTCACTTGGCTCCCCAATAATTATAAATATGTTTTAGTGTTGTTACTTCCATCATGGGTTGCACTGCAAGCAATAGATTGGAATTAATTGGTGGGATTCCAATAATGTGTCTCTGGGATTACTTGTTGGACCCAGACAAGAGCCTGGAGGGGTCTCCTGCAGGCAAAGAATAGGAGTGAACTGGAAAAGAAAAAAAATTGGTTGATTTGTCTATGAGGTTCAGTTAGATAGGAATAAGTTGTGTTCTGTTGCGTAGCATGCTGGCCTTAGTAGTAATTACTATTGCAACTTAGATAAAAAATAGGAATCTAAGTGTTCTCACTGGAAATGGGATCAATACCTCAGGTGATAGATATGTTAATTAGCCAATTTGATCATTCCACAAATTGTACATGTATTAATATGTTGTAAATACATAAAATTATTTTTCTTAAAAGTAAAGTTTATTTTAAAAGCCTAAGAGTGCATTGTTTAGTATGCTTATATATTTTGAAAGATCACAAAAGGTATGTTAATTTTCTGAAATTGTTTGAAATCTCATGGAAGGTTTATAACATTTCTAACAAAGAACGGGGAAATTTTTATATTTTAGATGAAGATCGCCTTTCTAGGAGAAAAAGCATTGTGGACACCGTATCAATTCAAGTGGATATTTTACCCAACAATGTTCCTTCTGATGATATGGTAAGTTACTGGGAGTTTATGGTGGAACACTATCTTAAAATAGACATGAAGATAAATTTTTGACCTCCACAGTTGCAAATGAGAGAAACAAGTTATCCCCCAAACAGCTAAAATATTGGTGGAAATTATTCTCATTTAACCTGTTTGCTTACGATATATTGTTTTGTGCTCATTCAAGCTATCTGTATAGATTCATTAGCATTATGTTATATGTTACTCTGTAATTCATCAGAGTAAAACAAGCAGTGTTATAGAATTATATGAAGGATTGAGCTATCTGGATCCTTTTTTTTTAGGTGTATTTAGTACAAGGTCTCACTACACAGATAAGACTTATAGTGATCCTTCCTGTTTTTCAGGCAGGGCTGGCATGGCAGGCCAGGGATTGAACTCCCGGCCCCTGCATCTGTTTAAACAAGTGTTTCAGTCCACTGAGCTATCTGACTGGCCCTGCTTTTTGTTTTTAATTTTTTATGAAATATCAATTGCAGAAACAAATGGAATGATACACCGTTGCATGAACTAAGCTACTCACTACTTTTAGGAAACTTTTAAAATCTTTACGTAGGTGCCAAAATCATTTTGGATGGTATGTCAGTGAATTATGTGTTCTTTTAGGACTGTGGCTATTTGAAGCTTCGTAGATAACAATGTTTTCTTCTTGTTTCAGTAGAGTGCAAAGAGTATACCCTCTTAAGTTATGGAGGGCAAAAGGCAGTTAGTATTCTGTAGGACTTATTTCACACAAATCATCAGAAAATTTTTTTTTTTTTTTTTTTTTTTTTTTTTGTCTTTTTGAGACAGGGTCTCACTATGCAGTTCAGGCTGGCTTAAGCTCACTTTGTAGCTCAGGCTGGTCTCGAACTCACAACAATCCTCCTGCCTCAGCCTCCCGAGTGCTGGGATTACAGGCATGCGCCACCATGCCTGGCTATCAGAAAATTTTTTATAGATAATTATTTCTAGTAGCCACTGTTTTGAATCCTGAAATGTCAGCCAATCAAGTGAGCCCCCTTTGGTGGTTTCATCTGTTATCTGCCTTCCTAGTCATAGCATCATTTCTCACTGGACAGCATAAATAGCTGAATGAATATCCCTGTAAAGAACAGAGAAAGTGTCCGAATTGATGCTTTCTCAGCCTCTTTTCCCCTCCCTGCCTCTTTCAATCCCTGTTAGTTCTTTTATTTTCAGGAATTAAAATTACTTGTAATCAAGAAATTGCCAACTAACATATATTGCCAATTCTCCACTCTAGAGAATTAATCAATTAAGAAATTATTAGCAGCTCATTAAGAGTAGTTGAAGAGGCAGTTTATGTTTATTTTAAAACTTATGCTATTAAGGCTAAAGATTCTTACATATTTAAGCTTGAGATAATCTCTAAATTAATTTCTTTCTTTGAAGCCATTTTAATTACATGACTCCTTACTAGTAAATCTTACTAATTCTTTTAGTGATTATGAATTTGCTACCAGGACCTTTTGAAGGAAGAAATTTATTCAAAACCTTACTTTGTGAACTGACTTTTGGCAAGAGTGCCGTGTATTATGTTGACTGATAGTTTGCCTATTTTTTTTTTTGGATACAAAGTCTCATGCAGTTAGGGCTGGCCTTGAACTCACAGCGATTCTCCTTCCTCAGCTTCCTATAATCCTATAAGTCCTAGGATTGTAGGTGTATACCATCATGCCCAGCTTCCATTCTTATTTTTGTATTTTTATCTCTTTGAAAAATGTATATCTAGGGCGCTGGGGAAATGGCTCAGTAGAGTTAGCACTTCCCTGGCAAGCGGAAGGGCCTGAGTTCAATCCCTGGTTCTGCCAAAAAAAAGGTATATCTAGCACAGAGTTCATTTTAATAAAATGAACTAAACAATGCAGAGCAAAGGTTCTTGATGTGAATTTTACATTCACATTCCATTAATACCCTTAATATTTTAGAGATTATAAGTCTTCAATTAGACACTGAGCACCTGAAAAATAATTTAATATCATATTTATTTTAGCATACTTGAGTTTCAAACTCATTTACCACTGTGGAATCTGCTTTTGTGTGCTCGAAATACATTTTCAAATATCAGAAGACAATAAAATTACCTTCTAGACTACTGATGGTGAGCCTATGGCATGCATGCTTTGTTTTAAAATAAAAGATATTAATGTATGAGTTGATTTTTCTAAGCTAAAACCAGTGTTCAGGCCTAACTATAGTGTTGGCACACTCTGCCGAGTGGGCTTGGCTTACAGGATGGGCACCTGTCTCTTAAAAAGTTTGCTGTCACTGTTCCAGACTAGAACTAATTAGTTAGAAATTCACATCCTTTATGTACCAGTTAGTGGTTAATACATATTCAAATTTTAAGACGAGAATATTAATGTAACAAGAATGCTGACCTTCTAATTTCTGCCATCCTCTTTTTCCTGCACTGTAGTTGTTTCTTAGAAATCTGAAACTCAGCCAAATGTAAGAGTAATAGGAAGCTGTTTTTCATTAAAATACTAGAATGTTTTTAGGTACAAATAATTAACCAGCCAGAGCCTAATGTTGTATGTCTGCTCCAGATATCTAGAACAAAGCAACTGAAGATTTCCAAGTTTAATCTGACTTCAACTAGAAATGCGAGCCCTCAGTAGAAAAACTGAGGTAGTGGAACTCTTGCTGCTTGATACCCAGCTAAAGCCTTTGTGTTACAGAGAAGCTAAGGTGCAGAGCATGAAGTCTTTTGCTTTCATTAGTCTTGCCGTCTTAGTCTTAGCAAAAGAAGCTCTTGAGCTAAGATTAGGGATGACCAGAGTCCCAGGCAAGTACTTACACATCATTTCTTAATGTTTATTGAGATACTATAGTAACTAGATGTATTATTCCTTCTGCAAAAGTGCTGGTTTCACAAAAAGTACTACTAATTGTTTAATAAAGCAGGACATTTCAAACCGTAAATATCTCAAAGTAAGAGATATTCAAGAACCCAAGTTAGTGTTTACAGAAAATAAAAACTTGGTGGTTCACCTTAGAATATCCAGAGTACACTTACTTTATGATGTTGCTAAACTTTTCATTGAACACTTTTCAAAGAGCAATTCTTTTGAACCATCTAAAATCATAGATTTTTTTCTTAATTTTTAAACTATATATACAGTAGCAACAAAATTAGGTTATGTGTAGAATAATCAATGTTTATTTCTGATGCAAGCTGAAAATATATTTGTATATAGTCTCAGCCTTGCTTATTTGAAAGCATTACTCACTTTAGGAAATACAGTTCAGCAAGACTCAGATTTTGTTATGCATACTATGGAGACAGTTCTGGAACCCGAAGGTGACTGAGTCGTTGAGGGCAGTGCGAGTCTGACTCTGAAAGAGAATCTGCAGCTGTGTTTGGGAACCATTGTCACGGGCTACTGTTACTACACTCATTCAGGGAAGAATATTGAGATTTGGAGCATAGTCCCAAATCACACCAAAACAAGCAAACAGTACAGCGCAAAGTCCTTAGATGACTTGTTTATTATTTATAATGACTTTTCTTAATTCTGCTTTACTTAAAATCACTTTTCCATAGGTTAGTAACACTGAAGAAATCACTTTCGAAGCATTGAAGAAAGCAATTGGTGAGACACTTACACATGTTAGCTCTGCTAATATTTAACTTATTTTTATATTGAATACTCTTAGATACTGGAAGAAAAGCAGCATCACAAAAAAGTGAAAATACTTGTTTTCTATATAAACATTTATTTAAATTACTTAAGCTTTTCAGATTCTTGTATCTGTATTCTTAAGAAAGCAAGCAGTTACATTTTTTTTTAATGTCAAAAGATTTGTTGTTGTGTTATCTCAAAACCTGAGTCCAACCAAGTATCAGTGAAGACAAAAATCCCTTTTCAAGTTGTGGTAAAACTTAGTGTGGATCCAAATACCCTAATTGTAAGGCTTCAGTTGAGCAACTTATTATTTTATATGTGTAAAGTCATAGTTATAAATAAAAGAATCCTTTCTCAGAAAAGAGCTTGAAGTTATTTGGCTTGTATAGAAAGTGACTGTTTTCTTTTTTTTTTTTTTTAAGAGAGACACAGGTACTATGGGAAAAAGGACCTTTGGCTGTGTCGCTTTACTTTTAAGATTTCTTTTAAATAAGTGTGTGTTTCTAATTTAAACAGTATAAGAATGTTATTATGCTTTGCTTTTTTCCTTATAAAAGTAGCCTTTTAAATTGCCCTTAATTTTGGTCTTTATAATTCATTAGCTCTTTTCGTCATCGGTAGGATTTTATGAAATTCTGCATTTCTTTTAATGGGTCTTTACAAATGCTTATCAGATACCAATGTAATGGAAGAACAAGAAAAGGAAAAGAGACGGCTTGTAATAGAGAAGTTCCAGAAAGCGCCTTTTGAAGAAATAGCAGCACAGTGTGAGTCCAAAGTAAGTACACAGAGGTGACACAGAGGGCAGTGAGTGTGAGCGTCTCTGATGACATGCCTTTGGTGCTGTGTGCTTGGTGCAGGTGAGCTCATATTCTACACTACATGTGTACTTTTTCTGTAATGGCTTTCAATGATTTTGCTGTGCTTGGCTTGTCAGTTTGTTTTTAGCAGTGATGTTAGAAAGAAGGGGAAACTTTATATTAAATTCCAATGGATACAGTAGATCAACCCAAAAATTCTGTGCTATCAGTTTGACAGTTATATTGTAGCTATGTTTTTTTCCTTTAAACTGCATTTGTATTATTGAGTATTTACAAAACAATAAATCCTTTCTTAACATTTGTTTTCTTTTCTGCAGGCAAATTTACTCCATGATAGACTTGCTCAAATATTAGAACTCACTATACGGTAAGAAGTTGTTTGTTTTTCTTTTGTTTTGTCCTCTCACTATAGTAGTAGTAGTAACACAAAAAAATAGAAACAGACCATTGTAATTTTTTGACTGATTATGTGTAAATAATTGTGCCTTTTACTGAGAATAAAGAAAATTATGTAACTGCCCTTTTGTGTTAGTCTTCTGTTTACTAGATGAAGTCTTAATACCACTTCCTGCCCAGTGTCTTTCAGCTTCTTCTTTTAGATCATTGATTTATTCATTATGGTGCTGTAAAGACTTCTGCAAAGAGAGAACTCTACCAAGCCTTACACTGGCGTTGGTGTGCGAATCAGCCTGTGTGGAAAGTGGCCCAAGGGAGGAGCCATGCGTAGCTATGCTTCTGGAATTTTTTTCTACATCAGCTATGTCTTTTATATTTTTAACTTGATTAATCAAGTACATTTTGCTTCAACCTTATCTTGTAAACGAAAGAGACTGAAAAATAGTTTAGTGATGGCAAACCTATGGCACAGGTGTTGTTTTTCTTTTAAGACAAAAGATGTCAGTGTATGAATTTTTTATAAAAACCTCAGTATTCAGGTTTAATTGCATTGTTGGCACTTGGCAAAAATAAGTGGGCTTGGGGTTGCATTAGAGCACTTGTGTCTAGAAGGTTCACCATCATGGAAGTGTAGCCCACTTGATTTTTTTTTAATTTCAGTTTGTTTTCTGTTTTTATATCCAAGGCATGTTTTCATCAGCATCACATCTTATTCTAGCCACTTCCTTGCCATTCCTTCCACCCCTTCTAAAGTAGTCACTCATTTACATAATTTCAGAATAGAGATTTTGTCTAAAACATACAGTATACTATAAACTCAATTTCCAAAGAAACTGTTTTTGGTTGTCACTTAGCTGTAATACACACGTCCTTTGTGTACCTGGTGTTGTGTTGCAGGCTTCACATCTAATACTCCTGCAAAAGACCCTGAAGGTATTTTTCTTCATTTTCCAGATGAAGAGACAAAGGTTTACAGTAGTAAAGTGACCTGGTGAATGGCAAAGTCAGAATTTAAAAACATACACATGCTCTTATGGAGAGTGCTGCTAGGGATACTCACTACATTTAATCACGCTGTTGTAGGAATTATGCTATTACTGTGTATGATGCTGCATGGTATACGGTATACCAATATAGTAATTAATTGTTTTAGAATAGGTATCATTGGCTAATTTGTTTTCTTGGTACTGAAACTACTACTTCTTATTTTAAACACTTACTAGTAATAGACCAACATTTGTTGACTGCTTAACAATATTCCATACCCTATGCTAAGTGCATTGTTTCATTTAATAATTGTAATAGATTCTTTTACTTTTTTTAAATTAATTTTATTGAGAAAGAAATAGCAATGAGACAGTTTCAAAACAGGTTAGTAGGACTGTTACAATAATTAATACACTGCGTATTGTTGTCTTTGTAGTAGTTATTCATAGTATAAGATGCAAACATGATATCCTGTCCAAACGCTATTAGTACAAATCTTTCTTTTCATTGAATTAAGAGAAAGTAGCTATATATCTATCCTATTTCGTACATACAGATACAAAATGGTCCTTCATTTGTATCCCCTTTTTTTGTTTAGTTTTGTCAGAGAAGGATATTCCATTGTCATTTAAATATTGTAGGTACAGTGTAAATTCAGCAAAATAATTCAATGTAGTCCAGGAGTCCATAATAGTAGTAGGTTATCCATAGGTAATTATAATATATTGTAAAAATAGTGATTAGTTTTTATCAGTGTAAAAACTGGCTCACAGAAGTTAGGTAACTTATCCAAGGTCACTTTAGAAGTAGGAGTTCTAGGATCATTTATGTGATACAGAGAAACTAAACTAAAACACACGTTATACCTTTAGAGATTTCATTGTGCCTTTAGAGTTGTCAGTCCTGTGCCATAGTTTTTCTTGTTAGCTTGCCTTACCTTCACCACCAGGAAGGAGATGTACTCTCTCAATAAGAAACACATAGAATATTAAACTTCAGTCCACACTGTTCTTTGATTCACTGTGACCTGGGTGTAGGGGAAAAAAAAATATACAAAATACAATACAGACTAAAACAGTATCCCTGATGACAAAGATACTGGAATTTGTAACAGTTTCCTCAAAACAGCACACACTGTCAAAGTGTTTACAGGAAAAGATAGAGAAAAGTGAGATTAGCTGCTTACTGTTATTGTTTCTTGCTTTTCATTATTATAATGAAATACAAATTTTAACATTTCTGTCATAAGATTATTAAAACATAACTGCAAGGAAACTTTAGAAGTGATGTGGAAGATTTGAATATTGTCAGTCAACTTAAGTGAGTTTTTAGAGAATCTGCATTTGTCTAGTGGAATGACATATACATATGATGAAAAGCTGAACTGTTATTGAAAAGGACAATGCATGTATGCACAAAAGATGTTTTGCTTGTGAAACTAAACAGGAATACTCAGTACATGGGAGAAAACCTTTACTGTAACAACATGTAACTCATTTATGTCCCAAATTTTCTGATCAAGAAGATTATGAGGCTACAGAGGAAAAATAATGTAGAGTGTGCCTAAGGAGAGTCACATGGAGAGAAAACATTCTCTCAGGCTTTCACAGAGAGCAAATTAGTCAGGTCATTGCCATGACTCATCCACATGGCTCACACTGAAGAAGGATCTACAAATGCTGTACAAGGTTTCAGGGTAAATCCTGAGGGGATTTGCTGACCTTGTCAAATACAATAGTTATATTTCTTGTTATATAGGCTTTGCTTTATCTTTGTCTTAATCATCCAGCAGAAAGTATGAAAATGAAGTATAAAAAGTAAAGCTATATTAATATGCTGAGCTGTAAAAGGCTCAAGTCAACCACTTCTGACATAGCCAATCCTACGGAAAACCCGCTACTATTATGGACTACTGGACTATATCAGAATATTTTGCTGAATTCACAACAAAACTAAACCCTTCTCCAACAAAACTAAACAAAAAAAGGGATAAAAATGAAAGACTATTTTCTATCTGTATATTCAAAATAGGATGTACAGCTACTTTCTCTTAATTGACTGACTAGATTTGATCAAATAGTATTTGTGGGCAGGATATCATGTCTGCATCTTGTACTATGAATAACCACTAAGACAATATGCAATGTATTATCAAAACTGTACTACTAATCAGTTTTGAAACTATCTAATTGCTGTTTGTTTCTCAATAAAATTATTTAAAGAAGAATACCCAATGTAATCTCATATAAAAAACTATATATTACAAAGGGTAGGCTTTAAAACATAGTGCTGCTGTGATCTATTCCCCAAATCCCTTAGAACTAGTTAGCACCTTTATTGCATCTCTTGCAATTCAGAAAACTTATTTTGCACATAACAGGCAAAATACTCTGTGAAATAAACAACTTTTAAATATGCCTGCTGATTTACATCATTCCTTCTTTACAGTCCTCCTCCGAGTCCATCAGGAACACTGACCATTACTTCTGGGCATGCTCAGTACCAGTCCGTCCCAGTCTATGAGATGAAGTTTCCAGATCTATGTGTGTACTAAGTTGTTCATGAAGACCTCAGCATCAACTTGTAAAGCCTAAAAATTTAAGTCTGGGCTGAATTTTCAGGGTTTACCTATACACGTTAACATATTGTTTGAAAATGATGATAGGAGTTACCTTAAACAAGTGGCTGGTGTACCGTATTAGAAGTATGTGACTTAGAGTACTTTTGAAGATTATGCCATGTTAACTTGTTTTGAGGTTCCTTTTGGCTTTTAAAGTTGAGCACATATTAATCATATATTCCTCCATTGTGAAACAGTATATTTTAAACTTTCCACAAACATGTAATTTTTTAAAACATTGAAAATGTATGAAGTGTCTACTGTATTTCTTGACTACCTACACAACTGCTAAGAAATAGAATTGCTTTTGGTTTTGGTTATCTGCAAAAGTAAATGTATTCCTAATCCTGTTGCAAAACAGTACATGGATTTATGTCCACACTCTTTAGGTAAGTTGTGGCCAGCATCTTTCTAGTCTTTGCTATAATACTGTGTAGTAGGCATTCCGTACCATGTTTACAGTAATACAGCATCAGTTGAGTGGTATTCCTGCATTATGACTTTAAAAATGGCCATACTGTAAAGCACCTAGTTCTTATAATATGCTGTTTTCTGCTGGGAGTTTAACCACTTGAGAAGCTTAGAGCTTACTTTTGGAGTACTGAACTGTGCAATATTTTTACATCGTAAGATGTATTAGTTTACAGGATAGTAATATTTTGCTGTGGCTTCGTTAATTAAATTATATATATATATATATATATATATATATATATATATATATATATATATATATATATATAGTATAGAAGAAAAGGACATTTAAGATAGCTACTGGTTCACCTGTGAGGAGTCTTTACATTTCAATTTCTATTAAGAGCAAATTAATTTACGTTTTTATATTGTGCATTGTTTTCAATCTTTGTAGTAAAAAAAGTACCCCAAATGTATTTTTAATGTGTAAGATTTGAACTGAAACTTGTATGTGTCCTCTGTTTAGGATTATTAATATTACATTTGTAAAGACTGCCTGTGTTTTACCAAATATGCTAAGGTCTTTGGGTCTCAGGTACATCCAAGGTCACAGGGGCACTCTGCATTCAAGCATTTTAGTGAATTCCAGTACATAGTAATAAAGACATTTGTTTGCAATTCACAGAAAATTCTCTTAGGACAGTTTTTCTAAAATCACTTGTCAAAAACTTTTTAATTACACAAACCATATATAAAATTGTAGCTCAAAAAAACTTTCAGTGGCTTTTGTTTTTTTTTTTTTTTTTTTTTTGGAAAATTGCAACAAAGAATGGGATCCTTTAACCTTATGTTTGTAGTAGTTTTTTGGGCCCCTTTTGGAGAAATAAAAAAGAAAAGATGGTAGGAAAATAAGCATACTAAAAAGTACTTCAATACATTTAAGCCAAAGTACAAATCTTAGGGGAAAAAAAGGCCTAGTAATTTAAACTATAAAATGCTACTAAAACATTCTGAGCTATTGACTAATTATAGGTAAACCAGAGCTTGTTTTCAGAATGACAGTGCAGTCACAGCTGCAGGATCAAAAGAGCCTACTGCAGTTGTCACTGTAACATTCCCTCTTCTTACTGGGTAAAATATGTCACTAGTTAGTAAGTCAGATTGTGATTTCTTTTGTTTACCTTTCTTCTTATGTATTTTTAAAGAAATGTATTAATTTTTGTCTGTGGATTTAAAATCTAAGCAGGGGGACATAACAGTCATCATCCACTTGGATGTCATTTTATAAATTAACACTGTGTGCTTTTGTATGAAAAAATATAGTTTAATAGTATAAAATCTATACATTAATTTGCATTCATGCAAAATACAAACTTTGCTCTACAAAAAATTTTTTTCTTGGTGAACTTAAAAATGCATGCATTGCATTTGGAAAACCATTGCAATTAATGTTTATCATATCTTTCACTTGCTCTTTGGAAACTGTTAATTTGGGTTTTGTTGGGTGTGAGTTGTAGTTTTAAATCACAATAGGCTTTCATCCTAAGTACAGTAGACTGAACAGGTCCACTTAACAAGGATTTCCCAGAAGTGGGTTTTTTCTCTAGTTGACCCTTGAGTGCTTGCAAGGCCGTAGGGTTTGGGCTAGAGTTGTGTTTTAGCCAGTTCAGACATAGAAAGTTTAGGATTTGTTGAAGTTCACTGTAATACCATACTTTCGTAGATACATAAAACTCATAATAAATTGTTAATCATCTTCTGTTTTCCCTGTATAGTTAGCTTATATCATTCTTTCATGTGATATTGAATAGTCAGCATTTAAATGTTCTCTTATGCTTGTGTTCTCCGTGGCTGCATATGTAGAGTTTGATTGTAATTTGCCTGAATATACACGTGCGCGCGCGCACACACACACACACACACACACACACACGTGCGCGCGCACATGAGTGCACATGCATACTTCTGAACTCATTATCCTTTAGAATAATACTACAGATTACCAGCAATTACCTTCCCATTCCCCAAAATGTTTCTTGTCTTCTTGTCTAGAGATGGGACTCATTTGTCTTCTTCATAGTGATACTTGTGTTAAATGTACTGAAATAAGTTTTCAATGTTAAAAATTCACTTTGCAATCATATATAAGCAATAAAATAAAAACTGAATTACTTGTGTATTAGTACATTTTTATGATAGCCATTATGTTTATTATTTAAATTTACTCAATATTTGCGTTACTTTACAGTGAAGAGTTAAACAAGCTGTCTGTTGGATTATCCCCATTGCATTGGAGCTACTAGCACTGTAACTGCCAGTTACAGGAGGGAGAGCCTGGGGAAACCCCATCTTGTGTGTACTTGTATACTTGCATATCTGCTTTAGTCATGAAGACTGTCTTTTCCACTCTGCCTCCTTGCTCTATAAACGGCACAAACTTTTTAAAATTTTTATAGTGCCTTGTGCAATCCATTTTGCTAAAAGTTATATGTGATAGCCTGATACAGAGTTCAAGGACCTCTTTTATTAGGCTGTATGGGACAGTGGTTAGAAGCTTGGGCTCAGAGTTAAGTGCAGCTCCACTGCTTCCTGACTGGGTAGGCAAGTGACCAGATTTGACAGTAAAATGAAGGTAGTAGATTCTGCCATCAGAGATTAGCTGTAAGGAGTAGAGAACCACTTTGAAGAGGTTCACTGTGTCGTGCTTCTATTTATATGAAATACGGACTTAATACTACCATTAATAACTTAGGTTCACTCTATCAGGACACACTATAGACTTAGGACAGTCAGTCCACATTCCTGAACCTGTTTGTCTGGATGTTAAGTGAATATATGTGAAATACTATCTTAAATGTTTGCTTTCCCATTCTAATTTGCTGTGTTTGTGTTAGCTTTCTGTCATCTGGTAAATTATTGATCTCAAGTACTAAGCTTAGATTAATAAAAAAGCAAGAGCCAAGATGAACTACTCCATTTTTTTTCATTTATTTTTATTTTATTAAAATACAAATGTCAATCAGACAGTTTCAAGACACCTTAACCATACAGATTCGATGAATTAATACATTGCAAACTGTTTTCATAACGTTTTGGTATTGTACAAGGTGCATACGTGATATTATATTTACAGATATTATTTTAGCAGATATCTCTTATCAGTGAATTAAGAGTGTAGTTGCTTACTTATTTTTTATACGTGAATTATGTCAAAAATTCAATAATTATTTACCTAGTGGATGACCATAGTACTAAAAGCCGACATAATATCCTGTCCAACCACCATTAGTACGGATCTTGCCTCTCATAGAATTATGTAGAAGCACAGCATTATCTATCCCAACTGTACTGTCTATACACATACATCATGATTTTTTCTTTCTACAACCCTTCCTTTGTCTACACCTGTCAAAAGTGGGCACTCCATTGACATTCAACTAACTTAGGTGCTTGAACTCGACACCACAATCCAACACAATCCAGCATTCTGCAGCCATAGTGAGTTATTCGAAGAAATTGTCGACCATATCCATTTACAGCTCAGCTTAATATTATGGGCTCACGATGTGTAGTTCATTTTTATACTTTTCTGCTGGATGGTTAAGACCTAGGTAGATCAAGACTTACAGGGAACGCTTCTCCATTGCTGGTGGGAATGTAGACTGGTACAACCATTGTGGAGGTCAGTGTGGAGACTCCTCAAAAGAGTAGGACTAGAAATCCCATTCAAGCTGGCTATCCCCCTACTGGGAATTTTCCCAAAGGATCTGGAAACATTGTATCATAGAGGTATATGTGTACCTATGTTTATAGCAGCACAATATGTAATAGCAAAATCTTGGAAACAACCAAGATGTCCATCACATGAGGAATGGTTGAAAAAGATGTGGTATTTCTATATAATGGAGTATTACTCGGAGATTAAGAATGATAAGTTCGAAGCATTTATACTGAAGTGGATGCCACTTGAACATATACTCATAAGTGAAATAAACCAGACACACGTGTAAATGTCGTATAGTCTCCCTAGTATAAGAAGCGAAAAGCAGAAATACAAAGTAAAATACAATGTACAACAAGTAAAATCAATTGAGTCAGATAAGGCAAAGTGAATGGCATATGCTGCAGGATACTAATCAGCTTTTCTTCAGGATGGTTAACAACCTAAGATCACAAGTCAGAGTTGGAGAAATAGAAGAGCCAAAAGGCCAGCCAACATTTTGGCCCTAGCCTTTCAAGGTCAGCGAAGACTCAGGACATAGGAGAACCTGTACTGCAACATCATGAAACTCAGGTGAGCTCCAAATTTTCTGAACAAGGAGATTATGGAGCCACAGAGGAAAGAGATTGAAGTTCTAAAGTGTGCCCAGGGAGAGTCACATGAAGAGAAAACTTTCTCTCAAGCTCTCACAGAGAGCAATCTGGTCAAGCATTGGCCGTGACTCATCCACATGGATGACACAGACAAAGGAACTACAGAATAATGTACAGGACTACAAGATAAACCCTGAGAGGACTTCACTGACCACATAGGAAATATAAAGTTCTTGTGTTGGTATATAAGTCTT
>PVKA01000291.1:52040-168297 GCA_004027165.1 Ctenomys sociabilis | reverse complement strand
ACTACTCCATTTTGATGTGTCCTTCAACTTGTCAAAGGCAGCTGATTAGAAGGGCAGTGTCCTTGTGTGGGTTTCTATAAATGACAGAGCATAGTTGCTACTCTGTGTAATGATCGCTAGGAACCCTCCGAAGGGACTGGGCAGTGAACTGGAAAGACAGGAAAACTCAAAGGATCTATTTTGAAATAGGCTATCAGGTGTCTGGAGATACATCCTATTCAGCATTCTAGTCTCATGAAATAATTGAGAACTGCATACTCACTGGATGAAGGTGTAGGTAGCATTTATCCTTAGAAACTTGTTCATGGTTAGGGGTGTAGCCCTACAGGCATGAACTCCCCATACTTTTCAATCATTTGTTCTTGACTACTGAGCTATTATCGAGGCACCCCATACCTTATTCTCAGAGAAGCTCTGTCAGTGCAGGAAGTACAGAAGTACCGAGAGCAGCATTGTCAGATTTCACCTCCACTGGAGAGGATAGCATCTGAGTGAAACAGTTTCTCAGAACTGTAAGACATGGGAAGTACAGGCTGCAACATTGTGCACAAGATATCCACATTGGATTTTCATTTCCTTGTCAAGTACTTAAGATTA
Organism: Ctenomys sociabilis; assembly: GCA_004027165.1. Taxonomy (NCBI): domain Eukaryota; kingdom Metazoa; phylum Chordata; class Mammalia; order Rodentia; family Ctenomyidae; genus Ctenomys; species Ctenomys sociabilis. The sequence goes on along the minus strand of PVKA01000291.1, from coordinate 167,700 downwards.
AACCTAGAGGCACTTGATTTATAATTTCAGATTTCCTCTTCCTGGTTTAAGACTATAACAATACATTAACAGTTCTTTATGCTTCCCTTTTTTTTTAATCTTTATTACTTTTTTCTTTGTTTTAGGGAAAGGTCTACAGGGTGTTCAGGGTCTCTGTACTAGATTGGACTGCTAGTGATCCGCCTGTTTACAGTTTCCCAAGTGCTGGGATTACAGGCATGTGTCACCACGCCCAGTCTCAATGTGCCCTCGGGATGGAGCTGGCACCGCAGGTACCAGGATCAAACCTCTGGCCCCTGCACTTGCTTGCAGCCTCTTGCTTTTCTTATCCTATTCTTAGCTGCTAAAATGTTGTATATTTATACTTGTAGGCTTTGTGATTCAAGAAACCAAAAAGCCAAAGTGATCTTAGGAGCAAATGTATTCAGAGCTTTTAACTGATGAGTGAGAGTGTTGGAATTAAAGTTGATAGTTGAGTCAGTACTCATTAACAGTTATGATCTTGTCTTGGTTATTTTCTCATGGCTGGAACAAACTCCTTGACACCCAGATGTTAATCACTTCCCAATCCAATTATTTAGTATATGTGCTGCCGAAGCAAGCACCCTGTATTTAAATACAGGTGGACCAAAAATTGCATGTGCTTTCATTAATTTTTATATCACAGAAGATAAAAAAATGATAATTTTATTCAATAAATTTTCTGTATACAGTACATCTTGAAACATTTAGTGCACAATACAACACTAATCTGGACAGTAATATCTAGTTTCTAATTTTTTTTTTTGTATTTCTTTGAGCAACACTTTTCACTATTGTGTTGGTCTTTCCTTTTTTTTCTGTGGGTGGTATAATTTCAGTAAAATGTCTTCCCACCAAATGTAGTGATGAAGATGTCCATAATAAAAGCTGTCCCATATTTTTCAATTCTCTGTGCTCTACTAGACCTACTCTAAATTGTAAATGATTTTTTGAACCCTCTTGTTTTGAATAAATAACAAATTTCATATTGTTTGGTCCAGAGGTGTATAAATATTTCCTATTTTCTTTATTTTTTAATTATAGGACAGTTTGTTAGAAGTTAGCCAGTTCTTTTAATACTACCTATACAATTAGTATAATTCTTGGACCACTGTTGGAATTTTTTTAGTTTCATTTCTTTCAAGTTCTGTCATTTTTCTGTCATAAATAATTGACAACAGGATACATCTTTTTTGTTTATTTCATAACATACTTTTCCTCTCTTGTATGCTAACATTTCTCTTTTTTTCAACTTTTTTTTTTTAAAAACAAAATCTTTTTGCACTTCCTTATTTGGTGCCCCAAATGTGTGTTTTACATTGAAAAAAAATGTATCACTGAGTTCTGGATAAGCATAAAATTTTTATCTAATGTATTTACAATATTAGGTTTTATAGATTATAATGCAGAATTATACATTTTCATAAACACAAATTAGTAAAAAATACAACTTACTATGAGATTTCATTAGAAACATCAAAGACAAATACAACATTCTATGTCTTTTTATGTATTTAGTACAGGGTCCACTGGGTCTCACTACACAGATTGGACTCCTGTTTTCAGCCAAGTGCTGGGATTATAGGCAAGCACCACCATGCCCAGTCTCAGTAGCTGTCTCAGCATACCTTGGGGTTGGAGCCTGCATGGCACACCAGGGATCTAACCCTGGTCCCTGCGCTCTGCCTAAACAGGCAGGTTAATCTGCTGAACTATCTGGCCCGCCCGAATACAACATTCTAAATAAAGATGTATGCAAGAATAGTGAGTATAAAAATGTGACTATCTACTACAAACAGAAATCAGTTCATTTCCAAAAGGTTCCATGTATGAGCACATGATGTTTTGGGAATCACATCGAGGTATGAGCTATGACAGATCTCCAGACTACTGACTAGTCAACTTCTGGCATCAATTTTAGCATTTCTGAAAATCAAGGAATGCCAATTCTGTGCCCTTCATGTAGTGTGTAGGAAAGTATCTCAAATGTCATTCTAAGTTAATAAATATTAGAGGTTACTCAGTTCATCTCAGAATATCTTATTTTTTAAAGTGGGGGAGGTAACTCAGTGGCATAGTGCCTGTCTGACTTCATGAGTTTGAGTCCTAATACAAATAAATAAATATAGTATTAATTTATTTGCTTATTGTGGTACTGGGTATTGAACTTAAGACCCTATGCTCACCAGGCAAGTGCTTATTCTTCTGAACTATCTCCCTGGCCATAGCTTTATTGAGATGTTCACATATCATAAACTTGACCTTTCTTAAAACGCACAATTCAGTGGCTTTTCCATATCTTAAAAATTTAAAATAGTGGATGGGAACCAAGGTGGCAGAATAGTAATGATCAACAAAATGCAGCCAGGGACCACAAGGAAGGGAAGGAGGTGTAGAGGGAGGGAGGAATTCTCTAGAAATTAGGAAGGAACTGATAGGAAAATTAAAAGTTATAGAAAAGTTGGAGTAACATACTCCAACAGAGAAAAGAACTAAGCATTCTATAACTTCCCCTTTGTTGTGGTTTATGTCTAGTTGTCCCCCCAAAGCTTCATGCAGTCATGGGACAGCTTCTGAGGTTTGTGATTGCTCCTTGATCCAGTGCTGGGAGTGTGAGTGTCCTGGAGCACATAACTCTGCATTACAATGTAAGAAGCAGGGCAAAGCTGGCTAGCTGCCTTTGTGCTCTCTTGCTCTTTGCCACAGCCAGGAACTGCTGTTTCTGGCTCTCTTGGAGCTAGCTAAATATAGACTAAAATCTCCACTTACTGTGAGCTAAATAAACCTTTCCTTCCTTCATTTTGGGTGTCAGATGTGTTGTCCCAGCAATGAGGAAAAAATAAGATACCTCCCACTTCTGGGAAGAGTAACCCGTCTACATAGATGCTGGGTAAACCCCCAGGATTGAGAGTTAAGGGAGAAACAGTGCTCTGGCCTAGCATTATTACTCTCCAAGAAAAGCCTATGGCTCTCATAACCTGAAAAAAAAAAAAAATAGTATGGGGTTTTACTCTGAAAGGATTCCTTCCATATCGTAGGCAACAGTTGGAGAAGGAATTCAGTAGTTCCTATAGTTTGCCAGAGTGATTAATTAGACACCATTTCAGGAAGGGGTTAAAATGAAATCAGAACAACTAAAAGCCACTTTATGACTTCTAGTGTAACCCTCACTTTAGTCACTGGCTTAGGGACTCGGTCATAGAGAGGGTGCAGTTAAACATAGACTCCATGAGATTTTTATGCCTAGACTAGGAAGGACATGGTGCCCTGTCTTCCATGTTGAGAATCAAGGCCTGGTGGGGGCTTTAAGAACCAATTAGGTCTGAAATGTTGGCATTATGTACAGCAGGCTGCTTGAACTCTTGCCTGGCTGCCTACATCCAGCACAGACGAGAGGTTTAATTGCTTTCCTCATCTATCAACATAAACACATGCCTCAGTTTAGATAGTTGCTACAGCCTGTGGTGAATGGGCAGAGGGGTACTTCAAAGGCCCAGAGGAACACTTCACTTTCAAATAATCTATGTGTTTTTCTTTCTTCCCTTTTAATGCTCCAAAGATTGAGTTTGGAGTAGTTCACAATGTTATGAACTGAACTTCACAATAAGGTGGGGGCACTTCACAAACTCAGGCTATAAGGCTAGAGCAGAGAAAATACGTAATTATATTAATTTCTTCTGCTCCTTTATAGGATCTTTTGTCTTACTTTTTATTTTCATCTTCCATTGCTTAATTTTTAAAATTTGTCTTTATCATTCCCCAACCCTCTATTTTTACTAACTATACTGATTGAGTTCTGTTGATCTTTAGTGGTTAACTTCGTGCTATTACTGTTTGAATTCTATTGTTGGTAGAAGTGTAGTTGTCCCACTTCTACCAACAATAGTTCATATTACCATATTTACTGTGTCAATATTTAGTTTGTCTTAATGTTCATGCTGTAATTATAGATCTCTTCTGTGGTTAAGGTTTCTTATGACATGTCAATATCATTTGTCTTTGTACTATTGCTGCTGACTTACTTGCTAGTGCCTGAGTAGCATAGGTATTGCTATTAATTGGTTTTATTTGTGTGCCAATATCCAGATAACTTTATGTCATTAATAATGCCATGATCTCCTGGTGAAGTGAGTGGTGGACCAGTTACACTGTGTCCTCCCTTCCCCAATTAATGGAGATGGTTCTTCTCTAGAGAGGCAAAGGCTTTTTGTTAGCCACACCGAGTGCATCATTGAAAAAGCAGGCAATAACTAGAGATCTCCATGCTAGCAATGGTATTTCACCATAACCACCTGTATTCCTCAGCACAAAACAATAGAAATAGTAATATGAAAAGACGCAACAAAAGCATTCAATACTTCCCAACTACCCCAAACTCAATCTTTGGAGCATTAAAAGGGAAGAAATAAAAAGACACTTATATTAATTATTTGAAAGGAATACAGAAGAGATTGTAAAAGCAGATCAATGAGGGGCCTGGTGAACTACAAGAAGCTATAATTAAACAGATAATGAATGTAAATTTTATAGACACTTATAGATGATGCTAATAAAAAAGCTGAGCTAAAAAATAATAATGGCCAGTTTAGCAAAGAATTAAGGTTCATTGAAAAGTTCCAAGCAGAATTCTAGGAGATTAAAAATTATATTGAAAATGTAGGCTACAGAAGTGACCAGTGAGAAGTCATAGTGTCAGAACTAGGAGCTAGGGCTGCTGTTGTAGGCAAGTCTCTCAGATATACTTTAAAAATAATAAAACGTGAAAAGTAACCCAATAGCTGCTAGATGGTGCAATGAAGATTAATTGGAATTAGTGGAAAATCAGAAGATAACATAAATGGGATTAAAAACCTGTCTATAGAAATAACAAAGTAATTCAAATGCAGAGAATCAATTAAACATATAAATCCTTGAGGTATATAGAATCCCAAGTGGCCATGATCAAAAAAGAAGCTCACCACAGCACAGTATAGCCAAAATTCCAGAAATCTAATACAGGTATAGAATCATAAATGCTCTTAGAATAAAGCAAAAATATAAAAATAAATGAAAAATAAATCACTTATAAAGACAAATTACTAGAATTACAGCATACTTCTCAACACAAACCTTAAAGGCCAGGAAAGCTTAGAGCAAAATGTTTCAAGTGTAAATAAAAAAAAAAAAAAAAAACAGCTTCCAATCCAGAATTACACATTCTGCAAATATATCTTTCAAAATCGTGGGCAAATAAGGTGTTTCCATGATAAATAGCACCATAAGAAATTCATGACTGCCAGTCTAGTGCTATAAAAAAATTCAAGGATGTCCTAGAAAGAGACAGTAAAGCCAGCAATGCTAAAACTCTACTCAACTGAATATATCAGTGTGAACAGTTAAGCAAGAGGCAGGGATGGGTCAGCAACAGGAAAATAATGCTATGAAGGGAATAAGTTGGTATCTTTCAGCAGTAATTCTCAATGTGAATGATCTCAATTTTCCAGTCAAATGCCATCAGTTGACGGAATTGTCCAGGAACAAAACCTAACAATATGTTGCATATAAAAGAAAAAAACATTTAACCCTAAAAGAAATTCAGAGTAAAAATCAAATGGTGGAAATCTTATTCCATGCAACTAGAACCCCAAATCCAGCAGAAATGCTATTCTGTTTTCAGACAAAATAATCTTCAAGCTAAAACTGATCAGAAGAAGGAGAGGAAAGAAAAAGGTCACTACACATTGGTTAAGGGAAAATTTCAAGAAGAGATAACATTTATATATGCACCAAACACTGGTATACCCAACTTCACACAGAAATACTAGGGGATATGAAAGATCAGAGAAATATATTTATACTGGGAACATCGTGCCTCACTATCAAAACTATACTGGTCAACTAGCTCACCTCCAAAAAATCAACATAGTATCAAACTTGAACCAAATGGAACAAATGGACTTAATAGATACCTACTGAGTGTTTCAGGCAATGACAGAGTATACACATTCTTCTTAAAAACATGAGAAGCATTCTCCAAAAAGACCATGGGCTAGCCCATAAAGCATACTTAAATAAATTTAAAAGGATCAAACTTATCCTGGGCATGTTATAAGGTCATAGTATAATCATAGTATAATGAAATTAGAAATAAGACAAAATAAACACAGAAATTAAAGAAAATTCATTAAATAATACCCCTTTGAATAAACAATGAGCCCTAGAAGAAATCAAGGGAAGCTGGGCGTGGTGGTGCACACCTGTAATCCCAGCACTTGGGAGGCTGAGGCAGGAGGATTGTTGTGAGTTCAAGACCAGCCTGAGCTACAAAGTGAGCTTAAGGCCAGCCTGAACTGCACAGTGAGACCCTGTCTCAAAATGACAAAAAAAAAAAAAAAAAAAAAAAAAAAAAAAAAAAAAAGAAATCAAGGGAGAAATTAGTTTTTAGAATCACATTATAATGCTGGTACAACATATCAGAAGTTCTGAGACACAGTGAAAGCAGTCCTAAGAGGGAGGTTTATAATGGTAAATGCTCACATCAGAAAAATTAAGTGAGCCCAAATGCAAGGCATTTTTTTTTTTTCTTGAGTGGATCAGGGTGGCTTTCTGCCATATTGTTAGTTATCTAGAGAATAACGGTTTACCACTCAAGGCTCTCTATTATGGGCAGTGCTTCTACTCTGTAGGAGACTCTTCCTGGTCCTGGTCTCAGTCCAAGAAACCAATATTTGTAATCCCAAAGTTACGTTATTGGAATCCCATCAAGTTGATTCCAATCTACCACTTTCAATGCAGCCCACGGCGAAAATGAGGACACTAAATTATATGTTTAATCATCGGGGAGTCAAGGGGCTCTAGGCCCAGCCACACAGATGGCTTCCCGGAACCAAGAGAGCGACCCAGGGCCTCACCCGGTTTTTATTCAGTGAGGGAGTAGCTTGAGGACTGAGAATTGTGGGAAGCAGGTGACTACTGTGAGCTGAGCTAGGTGTGGGGCCTACATTTACCTCTGCCATATGCAGAGAGGATATGCAGAGAGAGTAATCTGCATTATATAGTATTTAATGTTTTGGGAAGTCTAGGGCTTCAGCTTTGATGTAGTCCTTCAAGCCCCAGGAAGTCATAGCCTCTGTCTCGAGGCTCGATCCCAGCTGGCAGCGCGGAGCATTAGCTCTACCATCCTGTCTCCACCCGGCTCACGTTAAGGAGCAGCAGGCTTACCAGGGAAACATGCATGCCACCTTCAAAGACTATCACCAGCACCTCAGCTAGACCAATACACATTGCTTAAGGCCAATTGAGGGATAAACAGAAGTCCTAGCCAGCTCTCTACATAACAATACAAGGAAATAGGTTCAGGCTCAGTCAAAATGGAGACAGTCGCTCTTCTTTCAAGGAGAGCTGCTGGGTGTGCCCTCCACATACTCATCCATGAGATTTGGAAGCATTGGCTGAAGAATTTCCATGGCTCTCAGGTAAGACCACCAAACACAACTCCTCTACTGCAGCCTATGGGCCAGCAAGTTGTAACTAACTTTATAAAGTTGTATTACCAAGGAAGTGTTCCTGAAGTGCTTTCAGATGGTCTTAGATACAGATTTAATTCTTAAAAAGTTCTGGAAGGAATATTGCAACATCCTTTCCTGTAGGGAATTCGTTGAGAAATCCTGGACCAAAGTCTCCCTAAGGACACTGAGATCTACCTGAAAGAAAGTGTAGTCTGAGGTTAAACAGGAGAGAAACTTTGAAGGCTTTGTGGAGGAACCTGAACCCTCCATCGCCCTGTGGCTGATGACACTGTTGCTATAGCAGAGTCCATAGGCTTGCAGGTAGATAATGGTAGTGTTCAGGAACTGCTGGATGAACACTCAGAGGAACTGTCTACAGAGGAACTTTAGCAACTTCTGTCTGAGCAACAGAGAATAGTAGCTGAGGAGCTTTCTGAAGAGGAGGGTTATCAACAATCAGAAAGTAAAGTTATTCTCTGAAAAAAAAAAAAAATGAACAGAGCTACAAACATTTGTAGAGAAGACCCAGCCAGTAGTGAATTGTTGCATTCACTTGCTTAAAGGTGATGACATGTCATACTACAGAAGTGTCAAAGAAAAGACAGAAACAGACAACCTTAGACCAAGTTTTAGTTCTGAAAAGGTTGAGACCTAGTGATCCAGAACAAGATCCTAGAGGATCTACCTACACTACCATTATCTACCTGCAAGCCTATGGACTCTGCTATAGCAACAGACTATCTCAGGGAGAGAAAGGACACCAGATAACAAGATTCCTGATGTTCTTATGGAAGAGTATTTCAGACTGACCAGACCTACAACATTCCAAAGGAGTGGGTTGAAGGGCTTTCAAATGAAAGAGACAAGTGGAGCTCCAGGAAGATCTAAACCCTCTAGCAGAATTCAAGATTTTCTGGGGACTGAGACAAAAGAACTTTACTTTTCTAGGTAACCCATATTTATTTAGTTTTCTAAAAAAGGAAGGGAGGGGCCAGGGAGATGGCTCAGTAGAATAAGGAAAAAAAAAAAAAAATGGAAGAGAATACTGAGGAAAGTGCACGAAACTGAACAGGACCCTGGGGATCAGCCAAGACTTCCTCAAGTAATAAGTTTTGCTAATTAGTGGAAATATCCTCTCTCCAGGTTGAAGTTCATTGCACGAATGAAATGCCTGCGGCTATAGTCTCTATCAAGTTAATTGGGATTAGAGCAAGAGTCCTCAACTGTGACCTTATCTTTGTGATGTTGTCCCATCCAGCGGGGAAGTCAACAGGGGTCACCTGGGAGAGGAGCGGGGAGTGGAGGAGGGGACAAAGGACAGGAGACGTGAGAAATGGAGACAAGACAGGATTCTGATCAAGTCTCGTTTATTCAAAGGAAACTCTGAGTATGTATAGTGGAGGCATGGGGAAATGACGTGGGTGGGCAAAAGGCGAGAGTAACTAGGCAACCGGCTATGACCGAAAGTCCCACCTCTGGGGCATACCAGGAGACTTATGGGAAATAAGCAAGGTAAGAAGAATTAGGAACTTGGCTCAGCAGAGAAATGGAAACTTAAGAACATGGCTGAGACTATTATAAAGTGGGTGCGAGTCACAGGTTTCCCATAATGTCATGGCAGGTCTGATTTTTTTTTTAAATTCTTTATAAGTCCTAGATAGAAGTCTTTTTTCCAGGGACAGTCAGCTAAATTTTTTTTCTGAATTCATGGGTTTTGTTTTTATTCTATTGGTAATTTCTTTTGATATACAGAAACTTTTAAAAAGATGAGATCCCAGTTGTTGATTCTTTTGAAGTATTTCCCATGCAGTTTGGTTTTTGTACATGAACTCTCTGCCTATCCCCATGTCTTTAAAATTTCTTCCCATTTTCTCCTCCAGTTTCTGTTTTAATATTTAAATCTTTGCTCCAGGGCCAGTATATATACAGGATATTAGATAATTGTACTACTGATAACTGCTTTTCTATTGAAAGGAGCACTTCATGCTTAAATTTTTTTCCTCTCTGCTTTTTAATATTTTATACCTTTTCCACCACTCTTACAGGCTTATATCTGATAATCTGAACAACTAATTTAGAGACAACAATGTGTAATATAACAACAATTGTGAATTCCTACCATTTTGTTTAGTGAAAGTCTGTATCTTTTGTAACTTTTTTTATTTCTTTTTCTTTTTTTATTTTATTTTTTGTCTTCCCTTTAAAAATAAGTGAAAAAATGAAGAATACTTGAAAATGAGAACAAATGAGGCATTAGCAATACAGAACTGGTTTTTTTAAAAAAAGGCACTTGGGCTACCATATAACTTTAGAAAAAGGGTCTGCAAAGGGGCCAGGAGACATTCTAAACAGTGAGGCTATTAAGGCACACTTATGGAATAGCAGACTTGTAGGCATACTGTCAGAAGATTTAGAGATCAACTCATAGCCTGTGACTATGTTCATGCCTGTTACATAGAGAGCCTTGACTCCTTTGTGTTTTAAAAATATGCATGATTCCAACTTGCTTCAAGGTCATCATGTTTGAGGGAAGAATAGCTCAGTCAAGGACATTTTCAGTGCTACCTACACTTCTCATACCTACTCCAAGAATGTTCCTGAACAAACTTGCCTGACAACAGATGATGTAATTCTTGTATTCCTTGTAAACGATCACTTAATAACCTGCTATCATCTTTGTACTTCCTACTCACAAACAATATTTAAACTGAACTCAAACCTGGCTTTGGGATGGTGATTTGAACCTTTGAGTTCCTTAACCCAGTAGTGTAATAAAAGTTGACTCAGACTCCTCAGTGCAGTGTTCCATTTGCTTTAATATTGTTTTTTTTTCTTCTGTGAGAAGAGCTTCTTATTCAAATCCTTGCCTGTTCCTTTTTTCAAAATAATTTCTTAGAAAAGGAATTGAAACCTGAAGATGGGATAGAGAACATATAAACTAAAAGAAGGAAAGAACGTCTGCTTCTCCTGTTACTGGTTTATATTGTGATATGAAGGAGGAGCATCAAAATGCTGTGCTTTCTGGGAAAGTATCACCACTAAGCTCTTCTAGTTCTAGTTTGTATGATGTAGTCTAAGTGCCATTGTGCCATGCACATTCTTTGTACTTGGGGTCTGGATGTTCCCAGCTCTGTCTTGATTTGTTCTGGGCATGGGAAAGCAACGTAACCACAATTGGGTTACCGTCATTGCTGTAAGAAAGGCCTTTGTCTCTGACTCACATTGTCTCTGTCTGTCACCAATATCCACAACCACACACTAACATGTTATACTGAGAGTAAAGGCTCAAAACCTTCATGTCTCTTGACAGTCACCAACAGAGTGGCAGGGAGGTGGGAGAGGCTGTGACAGAAAAGTTACCAAACAATTGTCTTGAACAATAAGAAAGTCAACCAGCTTATTAAGAAAAGCTGAGCCTCCACTGAAGTTTTGTGGTCATGCACGTTAAGTGAAATGAGTCTGCACAGTTGCATCTTTCCTCGGCAAAACTTAGCTTCCTCAGGTGAGGCTGTTTAGGAGGTCACCAGTGTTGCTGGCCCAGCAGAGGGGACACTTAGCAACATCTTGCCAGGTTAAAGAAAAGAAAGGAGGGTCCAGGCAACAATCACTTCATTAGTGGCAGCAAAAGCCACTGTTATCTGTGATTTGTCATTTCAACTAGTAAAAGTTGATTTCTCTCTTTCCTCCTCCTCCCTCCCTGCCTCCTCTTCTCTTCTATTGTCTTGGCATTTATTTCTCAAATTTTTAAATGTATTTAGTACAGGGTCTACAGTGTGTCACTACACAGATCAGACTTGTAGTGATTTGACTGTTTTCAGTCTCCCAAGTGCTGGGATTACAGGAGTGCATTACCACACCCAGTCTCAGTGGCCCTCTCAGCACACCCTGGGGGTGGAGCTGGCATGGCACACCAGGGATTGAACCCTGGTCCCTGTGCCTGCCTACACAGGTACTTTACTTCTTGATATTTTAAGATGTTACCAAGTTCAGAATAGTTTCATACTATGAAAAGGTCAGTGAACCCTGAACACTTTATAGGCTCTACTTTCTCATGTGTCTGCAAAGCAGTCAGAAACTGGGGAACAGAACACTAAAGGACATGAGTTTGGAGACCTGAAAGCCAAAAGCCCTATGCAAACCAAAGAGTCTGTGTTCCCCTCAACATTAAAGGGGCTTCTTGTAGCACTTTGCCTCTTGCCTGCTATACAGTAAGATCTCTGTGACTACAAGATGACTGGGTGGGTAGGTGAATGGTTAGAATTTCAATTTTTTATAAATACCACATATTAAACATTTGTGGTACAGCGAGACATTTTAAACTCCCAGGATTCCAATCGCTGGGATAAATTTTATTTTAAAGAACTCAAGTTTAGTGGCTTCTCATGGTGACAGTAGCTGCTGTCTTGATAACTAGGGTTGCAAATGTATTTTATGGCAGAAGAGCTGTCCTCTCACTCCTCAGCAGCCTTGATAGTAGTAGGCCACTGCTACTACTGTGCCTGGTGATCCACAGGGCATTGAATGTACTCCAGTGTTTTTAATAAAAGGGAAAAAAATAGCTTTCACTAGCGTTTGATATTCTTTTCTCTTGTGTCTGACATCTCACCTCTATAGTCACTCACGTACCAGTATTTGCAACTAAACATTATAGAAAAACACAGGTCATGGGTTGGGATATTTATTGGGCACACACAGTACATACCCAAAATACAGAAGTACTTGCCATCTGCCTTCTCAGAGTGCCCCTGTCACAAAACCTGACAAAGAGCAGGAGGTCTGTGGCCTGGAAGCTGGCTGCCTGTTCCTCTGAGCATCTGCTGAGGTTCTAGTAGACTGAGAGGCCTGCAGGGCAGAGCTACAGGGCTGTTTGCCATGCTCTCTGGGGATCTAACTTTCATGGGATAGCCTGGCCACTGAGGGACCAAGTGACTGTCTCAGAACTCGGTTCCTTCTGAGGCCTTCTGTGGGAGGCGTGGCCTCCTCACTGTTCTCCTCTGAGCTGGAGCCCACTGAGGAGGCTGAGCGCCCACCCAGCACGCTGTCTTCACACAGCTTTTGCGTGCCCTGGCACTCCTGGCCATCCAGCGACTTCAGACTTTGGTTAAAGGAGGCAGAAGCGATGCACTCGGCCGCGGTCTGGTCACAGGCACAGAGCAGCTTCTCGCACAGGCTCTGCCCCACACCTTGAGGACGAGAGCAGAATGGTGGGCGTGAGACACATGAATCACATGAGGCCTTCCATGTCACCTGCCTGCCTGCTGCTCTGCTGGATAGCCCTGATTTCTTTTCCTCCGCCTGTCATCTTGTGAACCCTCTGCTGGGAAGGAGCCCTCCGCCAGGAATAATCTGTTTTCTCCCGGAGGACTCGCCACCCTCTGCCTAGATTCAGCTTACCATCTTCTCTCTCAGAAAGCTTCTCTGCACCCAGGATTAAAGGAAGTGTCTTTCCTATAGGCTCCCACTGAGCAACCCTGCCAAGCAGCTCTCTCCCTCACAGCAAGTTACAAGTTAATCACACCATACTGTGATTTTAAATTTCGGTTTTGCTGGATGGAGAATTTTGAAGGCAGATCTCACCTATCCAGGTCCCTAACTTTATCCTCCCCTAGTATTTCCCATGCTCTCATTGGACAATACCTGTTGGCCTGAAGCAGTACATCTTCAGAACAGCATTTCTCTGTTTGTCAAATGGAATTTCTTGTCTCCCCTACCTTAATAATACCAGATGAATTCCAGGAAATATGTCTGCAAGGATGTCCAATGAGAACAGGCTTCTTCTAAAAACTTATTATTTGTTTATCTGAAATTCAGACTTAGGCTTCCTGTATTTTTGTTCACTAGATCAGGCAAAAGTGCCCTTTTTCTAAGGAATAGATTGCATGTGGAGGGGTGGTGTGTTGAAGAGGCTGGGGACAGATGTGCTTTCTACAATTTCTTCTGTGTCTGCAGTTTTCACTGAAACTAAATGTGTTTTTTTATCCAGGCATAGTGGGAAGTGTTCATCATTTTTCCTGTTTCTGCTACATAAACTTTACATGCCTCTTGAACTGGCCTCCACACAGACCCCTGATATGCTAGCTGCATTTTAGCAGCCAGAAACAGGAGGAAAAGAGGTGGGACACAGCTGAGGTTAGAGCAGAATGAGCTGTACCTTAAGGTCTGGGCTCCAGAGGGACTATCCTCCCTGCACTTAAGATGGTAACAACACAGCTAGATGCTGAGGACCCTTTAGTTCCCATCATCCAGAGCTGGTACCTGGCCCAAAACCAAGTACACACAGCTCACAGGGGCCCTGAACTAGGATGCTCTGTGGAAGTGAACTGCTCTGCAGCCTTCCCTGACCCTGAGCTACCGGAGGAGTAGGAAAGGAACCTCCACCCCTAGCCACAGCCTCCCTCTGACCCATGGTCATTCATGGACTTCTCTCCCCAATAGGAAAAATTATAAATGTCTTCATGTGGCTCATGGGTCTTTAGAGCTTCCTATCTGATGTCTGCCTATGTCCCCTCACTTCACCCTGCACCACAACCAGGCCTTCATCCTTGCTTTATGCCTCAGCAGCACAGACACAGTGTTCTTCCTGAACTGGGTGTCTAGAATTCTCAGGGCATGGTGTTTCTCCTTCTCCTTTCCTTGCAGTTCCCCTCTGCTCCTCAATGCTCATCAAACCTCACCCCCTTGCTGACTCCCCTCATGTTCTCTGGCTCTCTGGAATGCACCTATCACACTTCCAGGGTCACAATGGTGCTGCCTGGCCCTCCTTCCAGGCTGTGGGTGATCCAAGGCAGGGGTCATCAGTGAGAGTTTGTTGGGAAAATGGATAGCTGAATGAATGAAAATAATGTAAGCACAGGACTCCCAGGATGCACTGGCTGTCACCACAAAGCAAGATGGAAGAGTGAGAGAGAGCAGAGGGAGCAGATGGAGGACAAAGTGCCCAGCCAGTGACTTCCCAGATGAATGTGAGGGGGACAACAAGCCCTCTCAGGGCTCCTATGAGCTTCCAGGAGAAGCATCTTTTTATTGTTTTAAGGTCCAGAATATGAGGCAAATGCATCTGCTGTTCGAAAAACGAAGTACAGCTGAGTGTGGAGTATGGATAGCTCTAAAGCGAGCTCTTATGCACTCACCACAGGGGAGGCAGTTTTCAGACTGTCCCTGACACAGGCCTCAGTGCTACAGAAGACCTTGCTTTCCATTTCAGGGAGGAGTGGAGCTGAAGATCCACCTCTTCCTGTAGCCAGAGTTGCTTCTCTTTTAGTGGGGTTCCTTAGAAGTCCTTGCTTGGGAAAGAGTCTACTTCTCAGGAACAGACAGCAGGGAAGATGCAGGGCCAGCTGGAGAGCTGATTGTATTTCAGGATCCAGACCTTGGCTCTTCCCTCTCCTCTGCCTGTCACCTGGGACCTCACTCATCTCTATGCTATGGGAGGAACATGAGTGCTGTCTGCCATAGGGCTGCAGGTTGCTCCAGGGGCTTTTAACCAGTTTGGTGACTTAAAGCAACTGGTTCAGGCTTTGGCACTGGAGCCAGAAGGTGGAGCTGGGGTCAGGGTGTGATTCTCAGTGTGGAAAGAGTCAAGGTCAAGTCACAGAAGAGGATGTGCTGGGAAGGCATCAAGAAGCCAAGCTCTGGCCAGATGTCCACTTGCAGGAGGAGACAGCCAACGGCACTTACACTTGGGTGTGCGGTTCACACACAGCACTGTAGACTGAGGGCGTCTCTCTGGTAGGCAGCCCAGCCTTCTCACCTGGTCCAGGCAGCAGTGATGAGACAGACAGCACCTACAGCCAGGACAACCCTTTACTCCCCAGGGCTTCTGGCTGACCCAGGCCTGCTTTCATCCACACTCCTTGGAGTAGTGGGTGAAACCAGCCTCTGCCACCCAGGGCACACAGGGCTGCCCATGCACAGCCTAGCCCACTCTGTGTGGTTGGCTAGGTACTGCACAAAGATACTGTCTGGAAGGCAACACCCATCACATTGTATGCAGCTTATTATTTAAAGTTTATTTTTCTTGTATTCTCATAATGATGCTGTTGATGGCAATGTGGTTGGTTTGCATGTTTATTAAATTAAAGCAACAAATGGAGTCTTTAGGAAAGGGATACTTTCAGGATGGAGTCTTTTAAACTGTTTTTCCTCATCTTATAAGGAAGACTCCCTGTGGACTAGCAATGCTTCCACTCTGCCTAGCCTTTCACAAATAGTTGATGTCACATCTGTAGTTTACCTTCCCCCAGGCCTCAGCATTGAATGAACCAAAGTTTCTATACGTAAAGAACTACAAATAAAGGTGCAGCATTGGGCCTCAGTAAATGTGGGAAAGAATCACAGCTTGCTTGTAGATAATCCTACCTGACCTAACACAACCTACCATGTTCAGAATCCCTCAGCCAGAGTGACAGCTTCAGCACAGTGGGATGCTTCCAGGCTATGGGTGCCATAACTGCTCCCCAAGGCTTCTTTGTCCAACTCTTCCTTGTTCTTTTCAACACTCCCTGGAAACCTACAACTTTGTTGTTCAGTACAGGAGACTGAACCCAGGGCCTTTCCAAAGAATTACATTCTCAGTCCTCTTAATGTTTTACTTTTGTTTTGCCTTTCTGTGCTTTGTTGTGTTTGTAATTTTGATACAGGGTCTTACTGAGCAGCCCAGGCTGGACTGGAACTTGAAATCCTCCTTCCTCAGACTCCCAGAGTATGCAGATTACAAAAATACTCTCCTACATCCAGCCTCTTTTGCCGCTTTTAACAGGTCTTGTTTGACCTCAGCCAAGTATCAGTTACACCAACCTTGCTGCCTGTAGTCAGAGAAGCCACCTATCTCACATGCTCACAGCCCAGTGGCAAAGGTCAGGGCCTGGTGATTAGGCTGCTGTCAGAATAGAGTAACAGGATCCTGTGGGGGAGGTTGCAGGATGGGGTAGGGCCTTTTCACATGAATTACACCCCAAAGTCAGTGAGTCAGAGAGGATAGAGATTGTTCCAACAGTCCCTGACATGGTTCCTAAGGCACTGCATGGCTATAGGTGGGAATGTGCCCTGCAAGCCATGAGACCAGTGTGACTGACCCTGCTATCAAGGGATCCTCAGGAAGCCTTAGTGTACTTTCCTTGCCTGGCTGCTATCTTGGCACTGTGGGCATAAAACTTGCTACAACAAAAGGTCCTTTAATTATTGTTTTTCACCAGTGGGTCCAAAATCAAAGCCTTAACCCTGGGCTTCTTCCCCAGTCCATTTTATTTTTCTATTTTTACTTTTTATTTTGAGACAACATCTCAGTAGGCTGATAGGCTGCCCAGGCTCAGTTTGAATTTGTCATCCTCCTGCCTCAGCCTTCCAGGAGGCTGTGATTACAGGTGTGTGGACCAGGCCTAACTTTGATGCTTCTTTAGACCCCAGTTTCCTGCCCTGTACAACCACACAGGTTGGATAAATGCTCAGTCTGACAGTGCACTTGGGGGAAGGCACCAGTGCAGTGTTGGGTTGTGTGGGCTTAGTCCACTAGTCCTGCCTCCGACATTCCTGAATCTACAGCAGTCTGCATGCCCCACCTCCCAGCTATGCATTCTTTATCGAATTATAATTAACTTTGTTTACTCCTTTTGTCAGTTTCAGCCATGAATGTTGATTTCACTGTGAAAACCACACCACTCCACTCCAAAAGGGCTCACTCCCTCCCTGCCTTTTCAGTGCCTGTCATTCCAGCCTTGAAAGCTACCAACTACTTTCTGAAATCCCGCAAAGTTGGGTGCAGAACCATGGTTTCCTCTGTTCCTTCTAGTACATTTATATACTGTGCAATAGTAAAATGGTTCTCCTCTCTCACCATTCAAAGCTTCATTTGGGCTCAAGCATTCATTTGTTGTTTGTTTTTTCTGCACTGTTTTGTTCATCCAGTACCGAGCACAGTGCCTGGACCAGAGCAGAACCACAGAAAATCCAGGATGAATGCATTTATGAATGAATATGTTAATGAATATATACAGCTGCTGAAAGTTCCTCCAAGAGTGGTAGATACAAAATTTACACAAAAGTTGCTGAGAAGCTAATTTCCATGTACCGTTCTGTAGCACAAATCAAAGGGAGATCCAAATTCTGCATGTTGGTTATTATAAAACTGGTCAATCTGAGGTGGTGTGAAATGGCCCCTTGGCTCTCATAGGGAGTAGCATTTCTGGTTTTGCTTTATGGCTTCCAGCCTGCCAAATCATGAGCTCAGGAACAGTAGGGCTGGACCCTGTCCTAGATGAATGACCTTGGATACATCAGAGTGAGCCTAAGATGCTCATCAGGAAAACAGGCCTATGATGCCATCAAGTCACTGTGTAAGAGAAGGAATGCTCACAGCAAGTTCTCTAAGCCCAAAGCAAAGTCCAGCAGAGACGAGGACTCTGCAGGTGCAAGCATGATCAGCCCCCCTTGCATATCTCTGTACCTGTCCAGGGTGTCCTTCGGCTCGCCTCTTCCTTCTCGCCCGCAGTAACAGCCATAAGCTTCAAACTGCTCCGGGCACCAAGATGTCAGGCAGAAGAGCATCTCTCCAAGCTGTGCCATTACCTGGGTGTCCTCCTCACTGCCCACGTGCAGAAAGGTGAATCTGTCACAGGCTGATTAGGGACAAGGACTCTCAGGGGAGGACAGAAGGTCAGAGCAACACTCCAGGGCATACAAGGACAGCTCTGGGTGGTACCAGAAACCTAATGTCCCACACATTGGATCACCATTCTGCTGAAAGAACTGAACTCTTTAGGAGGCATTGTGTCAGAGAGAAAGCCTTTACCTGCCCAATGTCCAGGTCTCTAGAAGACTCCTGATGAAATTTTCCTAAAAGATATGGTCTCACTAGGACCAGAGATGTTCTCCGGGCCACACTGTAATACTGGGCCCAGCCTCGTCTTCCAGGGAGTCTTGTCCCCTTGAACTTTCAAGGGACATCAGATAGCACACTTGGTGGCTGCATTTTAGAACCCTTGTTTTTCTTCATTTCTGCATCTTTGTGTGTGAGTCTGCCTATCTGTTCTCCTCTTACTCTTCCTCCTCCACTGCAACTTTCAAGGCAAGCTGCCTTGAGTTCTGTGCTGGATGCCAGGGTGGGTTTGCCCAGCCATCAGCAAAATCCTCCTCCATGCACATCTGCCTGTGCCCCTCATAGGAGGAGCAGGGCCTTTGGTGAGCATCAGAGGGAGGGGAAGATGTGCGGAAGGACTTCTAAAACTCAAATGTTTCCTTCTTTCCCACAGACAATAGTGTGTATGGTGTTAAACTTCTTCCCTCTAAGTCATAAGAGCACAGTGGTAGGATTACCAGGTCAGAGATCAGAAGATCAGGACCTCCTCTGGTCTCTGACTTCTGCTTACCTCTGCCAGTTGTTTCCCCAGCACTGCTTTCCATAGATGGCACTGCCAATGCTGAAGACTTACTGCCATTGGGGACAATGGTTACAGACTTAGCCGTAGCAGCAATCTCTGCAGAACCTGCAAACACACACCTTGCTGTGTCAGATTCAAAAGGGATTGAAAAGAGATTTGCCAGTGGTCAAGGCCAAATACAGACACATCGATTGAAACACAGAATCAGCAAGAGAGTGGTCCTCAAACTCAGCTTGCAGATCACAAGGCAGCTTTCAGGGGTCCATGAACTTCAGCTATTTGTGATTGCCTCAACGTGCCCAGGAGCAGTGGCCATCAACTGTGATGGTCAGCTTGGCTATGTTAAGAAATTCTTAGCGGATTAGTAAGGCACCTTTCTGGGTGTGTCTGCAAGGTGCTTTCCTAGATGAGCAGCATGGAGACATACAAGCTGAGGAGGGAGACCCACCCTGATTGTGGGTGGTGTCGACCAACAGCTTACAGCCCATACAGAATGAAAGAAAGAAGAAAGAAGAACTGGGGACAAGCATACATCCTTTCTGGTCACCTCCCTATTGACCTGACTCCTCAATCACTTCCAAAAAGCACATTCTACCATGAATTCTGAAGTGATGCAGTCCCTTTCCAAATGCTGCACCTCTGAGCACATGAGACTTTTGGGGACATTTTACCCTATCTTCCTGGTTAGATTAGGCATACTCTAGACTACCTGGAAAGCAGCTCTGGAGTGGGAGGAGCAGCGGTGGCCCAAGCCTGTGTTTGTGCCTTATTTACCGTCATGAACCTGCAAAGTGACTACACCAGTGGTGGTGAACGTATGGCTCCTGTGCCGCAGTGGGTACACAGAGCCCTCTCTGTTGGTGTTAAGTTCTTTTTCACCTAAGCTAAAATCTCAGGATGCAGATTTAATTGCCATATTGACACTTTGCAATAAGCAAATGGATTTGGGGTTGCCGTTGGGGCACTTGTCTCTAAAAGGCTCAGGGTCCCTGAACTGTGCTCATAGCAGGGGAACCGGCAAGCACATGGTAGAGACACTAAGCCACGTTGCAGGACACAGTTTTGTGGGCAAGGAAAACACTTTCTCCACCCTCTATTTCCTGATTAAGTGCTATAAAAGCTTCTCAATCTATTTAGAATTCAATACAGTTGTTTCCTGTGACCTGCATGACTGCTCAGTTTTATCCTTCCTCCAGTGGTTTCATTTCTACGTGTCTAATGTAGTGAATTAATCATAAACAGATGGGCTTCAATAAAGTGCATATATATGATACATAATAGCAAAATGCTGTGGAAGGCTGTAGTAGGAGGATTACAAGTAAGCCCTGGGGATTTTAGAGAGCACTACTCAGATCTTATCTCAAAATAAAAGAAAAAATAGAAGGGCTGAGAATGCAGCTCAGTGCGAAGGCCCCGGCTTCAGTTTTTGGTGCTGTAATAAAATAAATAGTAATACATACTTGGTTAAAGAAATTCTGTTTCTCTGTAACCACTATACAGCTACCACATTGCATAAAAATATTTGTCAAGAGATGAGCATTGCATTGTATTAATTATACAACTCAGACTGAAAATCACAACCATCAAGTGAATTCAACTTCCTCCTATTTATGTTACCAGATACATTTTGGGAGGAGGAGGAGGTGAGAAAAAATACCTTCAAATGTTGGAAGTGTTCATCGTTGTAGTGAGGAATTACAAGTGAATTAAGTGGGAAAATAAATACAGTTTTCTATGTTTTTCTAAATGCATATCTTCGTAAGATAATTTGCACTTTCTGTTAATGGACCATGTGATTTTACCTGTGTACATTCTTATGGATGGGGATGTAAAGATAAATTGGCTTCAATGATTTCTTCCACTTAGCGTTTAGCCCCAGGATTCATTTGCAATGTACTGATTTTTATAGCTTTCTCGGACACAGTGATGAACAGAAAGCCTGGAAGAAGCAAGGATGATTACCTGGAGGGGTTGTGGCCCTAGCAGCTTCCATGTCTTCCAGATCATGTCTAGCTCCTGAAAGAGGAGAAGGAAGAGAGACAGGGTAAGGGCCACCTCCAGCTTATAGTCTGTTCATGATATTCAGAGCAGAAGTGCAGGGGGCCCATGAACTTCCTGCTGTCCTGAGCTGCCTCCCACTGTGATGTTGCCTGAGCCAGCTGAAGATAACAAGGGCTTTGTAGAGCAAAAGGAAGCCCTGACACATGGACTCACTGTCAGAGGAAGCAGGTCAGTTTGCTGAACCCTGCAGAGACTGTTGCTTCTCTGGAATTTGAAGAGAAAAAGTGAAAAAAGAAAACAACAACCCACAGATTTGAACAGAGGAGTGTAGTCAGGAGGCAGCAGAATCAGTGTGATTACCTGGTTTGCTCGTGACCCTAGGAAAACTGTGGAGCCTGGGTGTCTTTGTCATTAAGCTTCTACTGGGTGCCACAGAATCTGGCAACAAGGACTGTCTTGTATTAACTTGAGGAGAATCTCATGAGTTGGCAGTACTGTGCTTACCCTCCTTCCGAGGGGAGAAAGATGACACACAGGAGAGTAAGGTCACTTGTTCAAGGTCACAGAGCTAGAAAGGAGGCAAGCCCAGACTGGCTGGCTGAAGGTGACACTAAAGCACAGCACTAGTTTGCATTTTCACTTCTGGCTGTGCCACACAAAGCAAGAGGTGGTGACCGTACCATTCTGAGCAAAGGGAAATGCTTTGAATGTGGTCAGGAATCAAGACACTGATGGTGTTTTATGAAGATCAGGCTCACTACTGGGCACACAACCACCCACCATAAATACCCTCCAGAGAGAGGATCTGGACCATCCTAAACAGGGACAGGATATTGTTTTCAAGAGCAAAACATAGCTAGTGTAATCCCAGTATTCTTGGAAGCTGAGGCAGGAGAATCAAAAGTTCCAAACCAATCTAGGAAATTTGATAATTTTTAATAAATAGAAAAGGAACCACAGAGTTAACTCAGTGAGCAGGCCCTGGGTTGAATTCCTAGTACTGCCAGAAAAAGAAGCAAAACTTGTGCATTCAGTATTAAGTTAAGCCACCTGGGCAAATGACGCTGCCTCTTATCTGTAATGTGGGTATAAGGCTGGGCTCCTGGGGCCAGCAAGAATGTATTCAGAGAAGGCACATGACAGGTATGTTGGAAACGATCAACCTCAAAGGATCCATTCACTTATTCTGAGGAAGTTATCATCAGTTACTTATATGTTTAATGAGGGATCTATGGTTAAAACCATGTGAAGAAAAGGAAATTGCTAGGCTAATTCTGCTGATGAAACTTGACATAGATACTTTTTAATTGTGTGCTCTATAACTCACTCTTGGGTCATGGGAAAAAACAGTCTTACAGCCTGAAGTCTGAGGCCAGAGACCAGGCCACCAAGCTACTTGCTGAATGACTTGAATTTTTAAGCCTACTGAGCCTTGGTGTTCTACATATTCTGTAAAATGGAAATAATTGCATTCCTTCCAGCCCTCTTCTGGAGATGTCACCATAACCAGATACCATCAGCTCCCATGCTACCCTCTCCTGAGGTCCCTTCTGCTTACTTGTCCTTGCGAGAGTGGTTGTTCTCTCATCTCTGCTCTCAGCAGCCACTGTGAAAAGAAACCACCCAGCTTTGGTTATCTATCCAGCTGGGTGTCCAAGGCAGGCAGAGGTCATCTGCCCAGGGGAATGGGTCTGGGGGATGAGGACCAGAAAGGAAATCCTAGGGAATCAGGGTCAGGGATCTGGCTGCTTGCTGGTACTCAATCAAGACCCACATAGGTGCCCAACTATGGGCAGAAAAGAGCAGTAAGCAGCATCTTTGGCAGTGAAGTTAGAAAGGCTCTGTGGAAAGGCAGCTGTTGAGTGAGTGCAGCCTAGAAGGACAGAAGCACCAGTGCCTTCGTTCCAACCCTACCAGTCAGCTATTTCAATTTCTTTCTGCATCTCAACTTACTTTTCTAAAATTGAGACTATGGCAATTATTTCATTGGATTGTCTGAGCATTAAGTGAAATTCTGTATCTTCAATTCATGGTCCAGCATTCATTCCATGGTATGTGCCATTTTCTACAGCTACACTAGAATTCCTGGAAGATGTTGGTCCAGAATTTCCCATCACCCTCCTTTCACACACACGTCACACCTAGAGAGCCACAGCCAGGCCTTTGCCAGGGCTGGTGAGCGGTGATCTGGCCTGGGCCTGCTTTTATCAATAGTTTGATAGTAGCATAGCTCCAACCATTCAACTCACCAAAGGCTGCTTTCATGCTTAAATTGGATGCTTAAGTAGTAGCAAAGATTCTGTGGCCCACAAAGCCCAAATGCTCAGCCTGTGGCTCTTTGAAAAAGTTTTCTGACCCCTGATGTCCACAAATGATGAAACTGGAGCTTGGAGACATTAAAACACTCTTCCAAAGTCGCATGGCTGAAAACCATTGTGTCCAAAATCTGGTTCCGTTCTCCAACCTAATTGTGTCATGACAGGAGGAGAACAACAAGCCCTGTGTCTTCCCCTGACAGCTGCTCCCATCTGCACTGGTGTGGTTTGCTTTGAGCCTGTAATCACACAACCTGCCTGGAGGACATCTGTTCAAGCCAGCCAGGTCACAGGTGTGAGGATGTGTGTGCCATGGGGTGAGCAGGCATGTGTCTCCAGCATCTCCCTGCAGGGGCCCAAGTGCCTTTGCATCTTTCCCAGAGGTCTGTGCACTTCTTTATGCCCCAGGCAATCACAGCTAAGGCTGAGCCATGCAAACATTGAACAATGGCAAAATTTGGCAACATTTTGCGATTATTCAGAGGAGCCATGATCCTGTGTTTGGAGCTGAGAATTTGTCCCCAAGAGAATGGAAATTGCTGTGGTCAGTCATGCTGGGTATTGTCACTGCTTGGGCTGGAAATGCAGTGGGTGTAGGTGATGTTTCCTTTCCCATCTGGGCCTTGAACCCAAGGTGTGAGGTATGGGGGAGCTAGTTTGGATAAGGTCCCCTGGGCCAGTTGAGGGACAGCCAGGCAGAAGCCAGATCATGAGCTCTGCTTCCAGGAAGTAAAGGGCAGATGACATCTCTCATGGATAGCTGGCCACATTCAGTAAATAAAAATGCAGCATGTGCCTCTCTCAACTGGGATTTCAGATGAGCATCTCAGTGCTGCACGGTGTGTGTCCCATGTAATGCACTGGTATTATGGAAAGTGTTTATTGTTTGTCTCAGTTCAGTCCAGCTGAGTAGGCACCTTTCATGCTGCCTGTGACTGTATGGGGTGGGAGCCAGAGTTTTAGGGAAGCTGAAGAGGTACAGAGGAGATGTGGCAGGCATGACGAACCTCAGGAGGGGCCCTGTGGTGCACTGGAGACTGTTCCATAGGCAAAGCAGGGAGGAGACACTTTAGGGACTCTGGTGGCAACAAGTCAGGTGAGGGCACAAATGAGGGAAGGATGTTGGGTGGCAGCCTGCCCCTTTCCACTCACCTTCTCCTGAGTGCACTGTTAGACTGGCCTCTGTGGGCTCTGCAGGAACCACTGGGAAAAGAGACCAACAAGAAGCAGTGATCAATCAAGCTGGTGTCAAAATCAAACCCAGAGTCCCCAAGGAGAACAGGATGGGGACACTGGGCCAAGGGATGAGAGGGCTAGAGAGGTCCCACCAGGGAAAAGCTGTCCCTTCTGTCTGAGGATTCCCTGCTCTCTTGTACCTCCTGGACCATGAGCCACCATTGAGGCCATGATGCTGGAGGAGCCCTAGTCACTGCCAGGTTTTGGTAAAGAATAAAGTCTCTACCAGACATGGCTTGAGACAGTAGAAAGGCTGCAACCCCCCAGGAGACTGCAATCCAGAAACAGCCCTGCCCACGGAAGAGGGCCCATGGCAGAAAAAGAGAGCAAGGGACCAAGAGGCATGCAGAGAGGATGCACACATGTGCACACTCCTCACAGACACATTCACAGATCCTCGCAGTGCACTCTTGTCTACTCACACTCTTATGTGTGCCCATGCCCACTCCACATGTGTACACACTCACACACATGTACCTGCACACTGGCAAACACAGCCCTACACACACAGACCTACCTACACCACCTTCCTCTTAAACACAGCACAATTAATTCTAAGAGGGAAGGCCCTGCCTGGGGAGAGGAGAGTTGCTCTGCCCAAGAGTGCCTTGGACTTCCCAGCCCACAGCCCCTTGGGTGTTGGATCTGAGAGATTGTGGAGGCTCTGCTGAACAAGGAGTGGCAGGAGTGAACTGTATTCTGTTTTCTCCTAAGAGCCATTTTTAAAAGTGTATTTAGAACAAGGTCTACAGGGTCTCATTATGTAGATTGGTCTCATAGTGATTGTCCTGTTTTCAGCATCCCAAGTACTGGGATTATAGGTGCACACCACCACGCCTAGTCTCAGTCACTGTCTCAGCGTGCCCCAGGGGTGGGGCCAGCATGGAACACCAGGGATCGAACCCTGGGGAATGTACTTTGCCTAAGCAGGCACTTTAGTTCACTGAGCTATCTGGCCAGCCCTAAGATCCACATTTTAAAGTAAGAATAATCCTCTGCTTAATTCAGTGAGCAGCTGCTAAGCCCACCCTGTGCTGAAAAGACACACATGGAAACCATCCTCTGCTCTCCCAGCCCCATCAAAGCCAGGCTGCCCCTTCTGCTGTGGGCTTTGGGAAACATGTGGAGGAAGGGAGGATGACAGGAAAGGTCTGCTCCTGGCAGGCCACCACATGACAAGGTCCTGTCCTTGTCACATTGCATCTTAGGGCTCTGACTCTAGAATGAGGAGGGGGAAGAGAAATAACTTGGGTGCAAATACTCTTTAGATTAAGTTTACCCTTGATCCAGGGCATGGCGATGTCTATCTGTGGATGCTTCCCCCAGTAGGGAAGAATCTAGTCTACACTAGAACCATCGGAGATTAGGTATTTTATGTATTGGTATTATGGAATAATATAGATCAGGTCTCCTGGCAAGGGAAGTAGAGAAGAGCTGGTGCCATAGCTTGCTCCAGCCTCAGCCAGGCAGGCTTGGCAGAAGACATGGTATCCCTGTCAGAGCCCCGTCCTCTGGGAGCCTTACCTTTAGGCAGCAGTGTCACCCCTCCTTTCTGGCTGGTTGTTTCTGAAAGGAAAACACATAGGAAGGTTTGTTGAAGGCATGGAACTTGGAAGCATGTGAAGGCCTGGCAGTGGCCATCTGCAGGTGCCTGGCAATGGTTGGCCCCTCACCAGCGCGCGCCCAGGTCATCTTTTCCTCGTTGGGCACAGAGCCCACCCTTCCTACCTGGAGTCAGAGCCAGGCAGAGGGAGGGGTCCAGGAGATTCAGGGAGAAGTTGACGCTGGACTGAGCCAAGCATTGTATGGCAGCCTTGTCACAGGCACACAGCAGGTGCTCACATGGGTCCGTGGATGCTGGGGGCGCAAAGACGAGGCGGAGGAGAGATTCCCGTGAATCCCAAGAGATAACGCGCGTCCTGGGTGAGGCTCCGCTCTGTCTCCTCACCTCCTCATTTGGGCTGGCTATCCTGGGCTACACCTCTTTCCACACTCACAGGTAAGCTACCAGGCACATGACTGGACTTTACTTCCCACAGACTGAGAGTCTGCCCGTGTCTTCACCTCTGTAGCCTACCGTCAGCTCCTGCCCCGTTGTGTCAGGATCCTCCTCTTTAGTTTCCCACCACCTCCCCTATTTCTATTCTTATCCAGGAGCCAGAAGCATGCTTTCAAACTAGGGCCAAGGGCTAGGATGTGGTAGAGTGTTTGCCTAGTCTGCCCCTTGCTGGGGTTCAATTTCCCTGATAGCACCAAAACAGATAAATGAAAACTCAGATCAAAGCATGTGCTTATCCACTCAGAAGCCTCCCAGTCACTTCCCAGGGTAGCCTAGGAGATGCCGGTTGGCTGTTTTCCTCCCCCATCTCCCAGCCCTCTCTGTCTCCTTTTCCACCACTCACTGTCCTTCCTGCTTCTCAAGCACAGCAGATACCCAGAGCCTCAGGGCCCATTCACATGCTCCACCTGCACTGTCCTTCTCCCCAACAGCCCCAGGATGCCTCCTGCCTCCTCCAAGGTTTTAGCTCAGTGCTTCTGGGCTTGGGGAGGCTTTTCTTGCTCTTTTTATTTAAAGGAACCCCATCCTCTCCACAGGTGCCTTTGCCTGACTTAATGTCCTCTACAACTTTAATATACTGTGTCTCTTGTCTTTGCTAAGTATTAGGCTAATGTGAGGGTAGTCCAAACGGTCAGAAGTCCTCCCACACAGAGAAGAGGGTCCCGAGCTGGTGTAGATGCTCAACATACATCTGGTGAGTGGATGAGTGGCTTCTGTTTTTGGTGCTCTCTGGGGACTTTTCTTGGTGGCTCATAGCTGGCCTCTTCTATCTTCTCCTGCTGTTCTGTGCTTCAGCCCATCCTTGTGACCTAGACTTAGGGGTCATTGTGATCTGGGTTCAAATCTTTGTCCTGTGACTTAGCAAGCTGTGTGAATTTGAGCAAGTTTCTTAATTGCTCTTAGTTTTCCTCTCCTTGTCTGAAAACTGCGTGTGATGGTCCCCTCTAACAGGGTGTCAGGAAGATCAGCATCACTGTGTGTAGAGACCATGGGATGCAGTAGGCAGGGACTGTGGACAGCTCCAGTCTCTTGTCCCCAGAGTGCTTCATTCCTTCTCACCTCTGCACCTTTGCCTACTCTACATCTTCTTTTTTTTTTTTTTTTTTTTTTTTTTGGCTGGCTCAGCTCTCCCTGAGGTTGAGGCTGACACTGCACGCGGTACTAGGGATCAAACCCAGGTCCTCTGCACCTGCCTACACTTGCCTAAGCAGGCACTTTAGACCAATGAGCTTTCTCACTGGCCCCTCTACATCTTCTACCAGCATTGCCCAGACACATGAAACAGAATTCTTGGAGTCACGCTGCCACCAGGGTGGAGAGCTGTGATTTTAACCTGCACATGTCTGATTCTTACAATGGGCAGCAAGCACAAGTCTCTATCACCCAGAGCTACCCACCTCCATGGATGTTGCCAAAGTCCTAACGTGTGCTAAAACTGCATTATGCATTTTAAATCACTACTTAATTTAATTCCCATAACATCTCTCTTAACTTCTCACCAGAGAAGTTAAGTAATTGTTCTACTGTTACATAGCACCTGCATAGCCAATGTTCAGTCCTTCACAAATCTCCAAGTTGCTGCAATTATAAAATTGTAAGTCAGATACTTTTCAAAGTACACACGAGCTAATGAATACACAGAAAAAGTTCAGCATTTTGGGTCATTAGAAAAATATAAATCAAATCAACACTGAAATTCCACCTTACTCCAAAATAAAAAAATGGCTATTCACCACAGACTCAAAAAACAGTATATGAGCCGGGTGTGGTGGCACATGCCTATAATCCCAGCACTTGGGAGGCTGAGGCAGGAGGATTGTTGTGAGTTCGAGACCAGTCTGAGCTATAAAGTGAGCTTAAATCCACCCTGAACTGCATAGTGAGAGCCTATCTCAAAAAGACAAAAAAAAAAAAAAAAAAAAGTAAAAAAACAGTAAGTGTGGGCAAGTCTGTAGGGAGAAACAAATGCTTCTCATTGCTGGTGGAAATGGCAGCTAGCACATCAGTAGGGAGATTCCTCAAAACCTGAAAATAGAGACTCCATTTGAGCTAGCTATGGAGTCTTTTGGGTGACTTTCCAAAAGAATGGAAGATGTCATATATAGGGATACATGTATACCCATGTCTAAGGTGGATATCTCTATAAATAAATGAATAGATTAACAAAACAAGGTATTTTACAGAATAGGTTACTACTTAGCTATAAAAATGGATGTAGGAAAATGGATGCTTAAGAGACTATAATGCTAAGTGAAATAAATTTGAAATCAATACTGTACGGTTTCTCTTATGAAGAAACCCAGGGTCTAAGTGATTTAAAGAGTAAATGAAATTCTAGATGATTAGCAACCTAAGTGCACAGATCAAAATTGGAGAAATAGAAGAGCCACAAGGCCAGCCAACATTTTGGCCCTAGCCTTTCAAGGTCAGCGAAGACTCAGGGCATAGGAGAACCTGTACTATAACATCATGAAACTCAGTTGTGCCCCAAATTTTCTGAACAAGGAGATTATGGAGCCACAGAGGAAAGAGATTGACGATGTATAGTGTGCCTGGGGAGAGTCACATGGAGAGAGAACGTTCAGGCTCTCATAGAGAGCAAACTGGTCCACATGGATGACACAGACAAAGGATCTACAGAGTAAGGTAGATTACAAGATAAACCCTAAGGGGACTTCACTGACCTCATCAGAAACAAAAGCTACATCTTTTGGTATATAGGTCTTGATCTATCTCGGTCTTAACCATCCAGCAGAAAAGTATAAAAATGAGGTATATAACGTGGGGCCATAATAATAAGTTGAGCTGTAAGTGGCTACAGTCAACAACTTCTTCAGATAACTCACTATTAATGTGGAATGCTGCACTGTTTTGGGTTGTGTTGCTGAGTTCAGGCACCTAAATTGGTTTAATGACAATGGAGTGCTCATCTTTGACAGGTATACACAAAAAAAGGGGTATAGAAAGGAAGAATCATGATGTGTGTGTATAAACAGTACAGTTAGGATAAATATGCTGTGCTTCTGCATAATTCTATGAGAAGCAAGATTTGCACTAATAGTGATTGCACAAGATATTATGTCAGCTTCTAGTTCTATGGACAACCACTAGGAAAATAACAAGGTAGAAAGTATTAGTTATTGAATCTGTGATATAATCTGTGAATCAGGTATAAAAAAATAAGATAAGTAAACAGCTACACTCTCTTAATTCACTGATAAGACATCTGCTATAATAATGTCTGTAAGTATAATATCATGTATGCACCTTGTTTGATAACAAAACATTATGAGAACAGTTTGCAGTATATTAATTTATCGAATTTGTCTTGCTAATTTGTCTTGAAACTGTCTCATTGGTATTTGTACTTCAATAAAATAAATAAATAAATAAATAAATAAATAAATAAAAGAGTAAATGAAAGACAAATGGTAGGAACCAGGAGGATAGTCTATGTGGAGATGGGTGGGGGCCTGGGAACACAGACAGGAGGGAGAAGAGGGGAAGGACAAATGGAAAAGGTGTGTATATGTACTGGTTCCCTAGAATGAATGTATTTGTTTTGTATTGTAAACATGTACTAATAAAAAGGAAAAATTATAAGTCACATTCCCGCTGACCAACAGTTGCTTCAATTAAAAACAGATCAATTGCATGTGAGGTGAGGGTGCCGACCGTCCTGTCTTGGGAGCCTAAGAGCCAGCATTGGTGTTGCCAGTGGAGGTGACAGGGACTCAGGCCAGGGCCCCTCAGCTGGCTTTTCTTAGCCCAGCCCCTGGGAGGCCCACAGACGCTCACTGCATGTGATCTTCTTGCTGACGCAGTCAACGTCTGCGCTGAGCTTTGCGGGGTCTTGGAGGCAGTCCCTCTCAGCGGCCTCCTCATAGCACCTGCGGTGCTGGAAGCAGCAGCTGTGGTGGACAGAGAAAGGGGTGTGTAGGGAGAGCAGGGTTAGGGAGGGGAGAGGCAGGCAGCTGGGAGCATCCTATCTCTGGATGGTCTTTGGCAGTGGTCTGTTTCAAATGCTGTGTATGTGAACACACACACACACACAAACACACACACCCGTGCACATGTGCACACTTGCCATCTGCTACCTCACAAGTTCAGGTGGCAGGTGTGTATTGCTCCTGACCAGCACTGGGATGTCTGCAATTACCAAGATGCCTAAATGTCAGCCTCAAAGTGTAGTGCAAGGGTGGCTCAGGAGAAGGGGAAGAGTGGGCTTGGGTTGGCTCTGCATTTTGGCAGCACACCTGCAGGCATTCTTTTGATCACCACTCTTTGTTACTGTCCACATCTATTTGAGTGCCTTCAGCATGCCACAAGCAGCAGCTGTCCTCCATTGTCTATCTCCATCTTTCTGCCTGGCCTCACACAGCTTTCACCCCATCTCTGTTTGCTGGTGGTGGTGACAAACACATCTCTCTCGCTTGCTAGGACTGACTAGTGAAAACAAAGCCAAGGCTATCTGGAAGTGTAAACTAACACTTTAAAGAAAGATACTGCCTCCTGGAACATCACTATGGATCTCAGAAACTAGACAATAAATGGAAAGAGGAGGATATAGTCATCAAGAATGACCTTTGCTGGAACAGGTGACATCTATTTTAAAGCTCCATTTGTTTCCCCTTGTGTCCATACCTGGTATGTGAGGTTTGCTACATATGGCAAGCAGATAGAAAAATAGGAAAGGGCAGGCCTTGTATTCTGAAGGTAAGGAAGTTGGTTACACATGAATTGGTCTAGACATTGTTCCTTCCCAGTCATGAACAGAACAGTCTTTGCACAGAACAGCTTGGGCTAGCTCAGACGATGTTCTCACAGAGAACATGAAGGATAGCTCGAGGGTGAGAATATGTGGTTTCTTTGGGGCCAACACAGGAAATTGACTTATATGAGGTTACATGGCAAATTAGGGGTAAAGTCAGGGAGCTGATTTGACAGATAACTGGTATACCTCCAGCCCAGAGCAGAGTATTTACCTACAATACTACTGTTCCAATTGGACTCATGAGCCTTTGACAGTATTTTCAGACCAGCTCAGGAGGAGGATGGTGATTCAGTAGACCATAGGTGTATAGCCAGCCTCCTAGGCTTGGAGCCCCTGCCTGTAGGTCATGAAGGTAAGGGCTATGACTCTCTACTGCCCTTCCCCAACCTGGGAGCTTGAACTGTTGGGAGGGACACTGCCCTTTATGAGCTACCAGCCCTGCTATTTCTGGGACAGGAAGCCAGGGACCTGAATCAGGACTCCATGATTGATTATGTGGGATTTGTGTCAAGCAAATTATTTGTCTTTCTTCAAAATAACCTTATTTGTAATTGAGCCTTGAAGATATTTACAATAGCACAAGGTGTGGTCAAAATATATGCTTAATGTCAAAATTTTTAAATTTATTAAAATAAATGACACTGCCATTAGTCTTCACTCAAAATATTCTCCCTTGCTTCTTATACACTCATCCCTTACTCTTCCTACTTTCTGAGGTTGTTCTGGAGGTCCTCTCCTGGGAGCATCTTTATGAGAAGCAATGAATATTACAGCAAATTCTGCTACTGGATGTGACTGAATTAAAAGTCAGACTGTTTATAACATTATGGTATGTCCTTATCCACTGTTTTCTAGATCTAGGTATTTTCTAGGCTTCTTGATCTTTTCCAAAGTCAAAATGACCATGCAAAGTAAATGTTGACTCAATTCAACATATGGAGGTAGCCTGGACAGAACAGCTAAATATATGAAAGAGGACTTCCAGAACTGCTGTAGAAAGTGGCAAGAATGGTGGATTAAGGGTGATCCAACAAGGTTAAGCATTTGAGGGAGGTTAATGGAAATTAATAAAGTGATTTTTACTATAATATATATATATATATATATATATATATATATATATATTTTTTTTTTTTTTTTTTATCTTTTTGAGACGGGGTCTCACTATGCAGTTCAGGATGGCCTTAAGCTCACTTTGTAGCTCAGGCTGGCCTTGAACTCACAACAATCCTCCTGCCTCAGCCTCCCGAGTGCTGGGATTACAGGCATGCGCCACCACGCCCGGCCTATAATATATTTTTAAAAACTTAAACTGTACGTCTTCTAGTCACTCCTCGCAGGTGACACTCCTGCACATTATAGGGACTGTTGTAGGTACTTTATGTTTCATGCTCATTTAATGAGCTTGCTGTGAATGGAGTCTCAGATCCAAATCCAGGCCAAAGGCAGGATCCCCATTCTGGGCTTGGAGAAGTTAAGGTGAAGTAGACTTGGGCCTACAAAAGGATCATGGGCACCACCGGCCTGAAGTTGGGCTGGCAAAGGAACTCCTGACACCAGGCACCTCTGTTCAATAGTTGGATGACAATGCTCATTATTCCTTTTGTGGCAGCAGCTAACATGTGTTGAGTGTCTCCATGAACCAGCCTCTATTCTACATATTTGACATGTGTTCATTCATTACTGTGAGCATTTGCATGTGTGGCCGAGCTACCAGGCCTGCCATTTTTGGGACAGGAAGCCAGGGACCTGAATCAGGGTTCCACAATTGATTATCTGGGATTTGTCTGGAGCAAATTATGTGTGGACATAGAGACACATGAGCTCTATCTCTTGCCTAAGGTCAAGATGGTCACAGAGCAAGCTGACATCTAAACTGGGAGGTCAGGTATTTCTTTCAATGCAGGCAGGACATGGATGGAAAACATTTCAGAAAAGAAAAACAGACATAAACACACAATGACTTTGGATAAGTCACTGCACTCTTCATACTACCTAAACTGAAAGAGTTCAACAAAATGTCTGTCTAGATCCTAAGACCCAATAGGTGCTCAATAAAGAGCTTCAGTTATTTTTGGAATCTCCTGTATAAGTTCAAAGTTGAAGAACCTTCCCTATGGGAGTTTAGAAATCCCTGTCCACAAAAATTAACTGTACAGAGTAATTGAAATTGGTTCAGTCCACTATTCTGCCAGTTTGGGCATTGGTGCTTTCATCTCTTCTTTTTGGTTGGAGCCGGGGATGAATTCCTGCTTTATTTATTTGACTTCTAGGTGTGGGAGGTTGTTGTAACAAATAATGGATGCAATGAGGGAGCACCAGAAAGGGAAACATGCTGTCTAAGATGGCCCGTGTCCATGTTCCATGCAGAATCAACCTGTTCTGACTGAACATCAACAACCATGAAAATCAGGTTGCTTGTGGTTCCTAAAGTAGGAAACTGCTTTTTGGATCGATGGGCAATATGCACTCTTTCTTGTAAATCCAGAGGTGGGACAGATTTGTAATTTAATTCTGAAGCCATTATCATCTGTCAAGCATATAAAATGTTTTAATTAATTAATTTAGTTGTTTTTCATCCATAAAGAATTACTAGAGATTGTCCACCTTCATCAGTCAGTCGACTCACTGAGGTGTTCCTTTGTGTCAGACCCTGTAGTCAGTGCTTGAAGTACAATGAACGCATGGTGAGACCCTCTCAGGGAATATGAAGCAAAATGGAAAATGGGTGCTGTGCACACATTCTTGTCTGTGAAATGTGGGCAAGGAAAAGAGGACCAAGATGTGTGGGGAGCACGAGGATTCCCTGCTACCTGTCAGTCAAAGTATCAGCAGAGGGTGTGTCCTCAAGGAGCAATGCCAGGACAGCCATGGGCTGTCCAGTGCATTACCAAGGGAACCCTTCCCCTCCCTTCTGTGGGCCCATGTAGGTGAAAGTGTTGAATCCTGTTCTAGGGTAGCATCAGTGGAGTGGGGCATGGAGACCAGATGCTACTATTTAAATCTGAAGAGCTTCCCAAGACTCATTATTGAGGGCTTCCTCCCCAGTGCAGTGCTGCTCAGAGGTGGGCCTGGAGAAGTGATTGGATGATGATGGTGTGAGTGTCATCAATGGATTCATACATTAATGGGTCACAGTTGAGTGGGCTCTTAGGAGGTAGGGCCTGGTTGGAGGAAGCAGGTGTTGGGTGCATAGCCTTAAGTCCTATATCTGGTCCCTGGCTCCTTCTTGTCTACCTCTTCTCTGTTTCCTGGGTGCCAGGAGTTGAGGAATTTTCCTGTGCCATGCCCTTCTGCCATATTTCTTTCTTAGAGTCTGAAAACCATGAACTGAAACCATGATCCCATATAAACTTCTCCTCTCTTAGATTGATTTTCCTGACTGTTTTGTCATTCTAACGAGCATCTGACTGACACACCAGGGTTCAGCGTCTCATTTCTTTCCATGCCATTGCTGTCCTTCCTGCTGTCGTTACTATGGCTACAGCTGCTGTTTTCCAGTGCTCCTTCATTGGTACAGCTGCAAGAGCACTACTGCTGCTGGGGCAGCTGCTGGTATTCCTCCTCCAGTTCATATTAATACAACAGCAGCTACTCTGCTGCTGCTGCGGCCACTGCTAGCACCGCTACTGTGACAGCCCTGTTACTGCCGCTTCTGCCAATCACCGGATGCTCACAGCTGGATAAAATCTCAATCGCTCTAATTTGAATTTAGTCATTTAAGCGAATGATAATGCTGCAAAATAGGTCTTATTATTATTTCCTATTTAAAGATAGAGAAAGGGGGGCACAAACAAGTGGTGCTCTGCTGCCTAAGAGCACAAAGCCAACAGTGAGCAGAGAACCAGCACTATCTGGTGCTGCGTACTGCACATAAAAGCTTGTAACAGCACCATGTTCCCAGGGGGTGAGCCGCCCAGTTGCCCTCCTGCCGCCCCTACCTTACGGTCTTTCCTTGGCTAACATCGGTGCCTGCACATTTCAGACTTCATTGCCAATCTTAGTATTCTATTTGAATTTGCAAATATTAATTGCACAAATATATTTTAAAAAATATATTCCCCAATAGACTTTCTTTAAAACAGAAGTAGAATTCTGTTTATGTCAAGTATATTTGCTATATGCATATATGTATATACCCATATATAGCTATGGGTTTCAGTTTATATTTGTTGAAAATTGGACACTACCTTAACTCTGGTAGCCATAGTGGATTCAAATAAAAAATTATTTTTAACTTTTTTTATGAAGAAAATTTCAATATTTTTTTCTGGGGAGGTTGTTTAAAACTCAGGTTTCCAAGTTTTACCTAATAATATACTAAGTCAAGTGGTCTGGGATGACTTTGAGGAATCCACATTTAATGGCTTGCTAGGTGGTTGCGGTATAGATGGACCCAACTTCTGGGAAACACTGTCATGCAGCCTTGCATACTGGTCCTGAACAGGCTCTTGGTAACTGCTAGAGTGGATGCAGACTGTGGAGTTCACCACAGGGGAAGAGAAGAAACCAGTCACCTGCTGGTTGGTAATGGAACAAAGACCTCTTCTGAGTACCTGGTCAGGGGCACCCTCTATAGTTGAGCTCTGTCCAAGGTACCACCAAGGCCCCCAGGAGCTCACCTGTGGATCCTGCTCACCTGTCAGATTCATCCACCGGCTGCCCTTCCATCTCAAACCTGCAGGCACAACCATAGTCCTCAAAGTCCCGGGGGCAAAGACCAGCCACACACTGCATGCCGTTCACGAACTGGAGCAGCAGAGGGAAGTTGGTGAAGACAGCCTGCAGCCAGCTGAAGTGGGGGCCCAGGCAGTCTGCAGGGGAGAAGGGCAATGCCAGATGAGCATGGAGAGCCAGTGTCTGGGCTAGTCCCTATCCCATGCGCTTCCCACATTCAGAACTGAATGGGGCAACTCAGTATAGCAAGCACCCACTGAGTACTTGGTGCTATCCTAGAAAATAGATGGGAAGCAGGCTTATAATCCATGGTGCTTACTGCTTGCCCACCTAATAACTGTTTTTTTTTTCTTTCTTGGTAAGAAAAACTGGAAAGTTCTCAGGGCTAGTACATCTCCCTGCTTGCCCCATGATTAATCTCAGCTGGTCACCGTAATCCCATGATTCCATGCCAGTGGTTGGTCTAGGGCTGAACATGTGACCAGATCCAGCCCCAAATAAATAGATGGATAGACACACAGACAGAGAGACAGCTTTCCATTAAAGAAATCTGCCGAAATATTTGTTCTCCAATAAGGAATAAAGACATATAATAAAGATCCATTCTCAAATATAAATGCCTGTATTGTGATTGGAACTACAGCAACCACATTGTAATCATATGACTCAAAGCATAAAGTTAAAGGGTTTAACAACTAAATATGCTCCAGGTGGCAGTGGAGGAAGAGTGAGCCTTCTCAGTCTCTGACATATGCATGGAATTATTACATGTGTCCAGGTATCTTCAGACTACTTATATGAGGGCATGAAGCATCTTTATGGTTTGAGGCACTACTAGATGGCCAAGTGGATCTCAAATGACACAGTGCTGGCACCATAAAATCATAGACCAGTATAGAAAGAAGACAACATAAGCATACAATTTTGAGCATTTACTGTGTGCCAGAAACTGCACTAGATGGTTTCAATAGTGCAAGGATTAAGACTAATAAAGAATACAGCATGTTAGAAAGCAGTTCTATTGTCTGTTGTGCCATAAACTTCATATTAGCCCTGCCCAGTAGGCAGAAATATGATCCTTCACTTCACAGGCAAAGACATGGAAGGTTGCAGACAGGTACGTGTGAGCAAACAGGGAGAGCAATTTTTCTTATAATTGGCAAGAAAATTATCCTGACTGTTTCTGATTCTAAAGCTCATGCCCATACTCTCCATTCTCTACCTTTGTGATCAGACATGGCTAGATGAAGTTAGTCCATCCTATTGACAGTGAATAGGGTTGGAAGAGGGATCCTAGAGTGATGAAGGGACAGACCACAGGGGACCAGGTCTACTTGAATGTTCTAGCCTCTTCTCATCTCATTCAACTTCTTTCCACATCTCATTACCACAAGGCCTTGGCAGAAAAATGAAAAAATAAATCCATGCTGATAAACAAAACCTCCTCAAGGTTTGCATGTGCATTTTTTTTGTTACCAGGAATAGAACTCAGGATGTTTTGCTTGCCAGGCAGGCACTGTGCCACTGAGCTATATCCCCAGCCCAGCATGTGTGTGTTTATGTGTCTGTATACACCTGTATTTTCACTCGAGAACACATAGGGCAGCTGCACTTGGTCATGAACACATTTTACACATTTTACATCATACCTAGTGTGGTCCAGCCCATTAGCAGTTCCCCAGTTTCCTCACTTAGGTCAGTCAAAGTGTCATTTTATTTTGGGATGCTATTAACAGTTGATGGTAGAAACCATCATGGCATCTCAGTAGCTGCATAATAGATGTGAAAGCAATACCTGGAATGCCTGACAGATTTTAGAATTCTATAGCTCTATGTATATTTACTAGTTGGCTACTTTGGTGTAGGGGCTCAGCTCTGGACTCAGAAGTGTCTCCCTTCCAGCTCTGTGGCCTTGGGCAAGTCATTTAACTCTTGCAGGTTCATTTTCTGTCTTGTGACACTCGGGTAACATTCTCCTCCTGGCAGGGCTGCAGATGGAACAATGAAGTAAGGGGTGGGGGAGTCAGTGACTCACAGGAAACAAAATAGCCACTACCCTTGTCAGACCCTGGTGATGGGTTGGGAGCTGGATGGGAAGGCCCTGGACACTAAGGGGCAGAGAGAAGGCCCTGGTTACTTCCTCAGATTTCCTAAATGTACTCCATGTCTGACACTTGGTAGGTAAACAAAAGCAATTTTACTTTTACTTACCAAATATTTCAGCCACACTTTCTGCATTCTTAAATACCCCATTGAAGAATGTGATATCTAAGTGGAAGAAAGAGAAAATGAGCTAAAGAGTCTTATTTCTTTTGCTTTTACCAACCCTGTCTGGTGAACTCAAACCTTTTCCTTTTCTAAGGATAAATTTGACTTTAAGGTAACTTTCTTGGATGCACGTTACCATGAAACTTGGTAAAGATGAAATTTGAACTGTGTTACTAGACAACATTTTTTAGTAGTAAAAATGGCCCCTGGATGGGAAAGAGTAACTGGACTGGGACAAACTATGAACTATAGATGCTGTTGAAATATGATCACCTTAGGGTCTCTGAGCCAGTGTGGTGAAACTTGTACCCAGGATTGTTTCTCCTGGACATCATGGATAATATAGCCATGGATTGTTACTAGGGATATTGGCTCTTATGGAACATGAAGCCCCTAGGCCTTTGCTGGTCCATGGCTACTCCTTGGGAGACCCTCCCTTGCATCTAAGCTTCTACTAGGCTTTCCTGGGTTACTGTGCAGAGTGAGGCTCTGCTCTTCCAGCTAAAGAGGGGTGGTAAGAGTCTACTGGTTGGTCTGGCCCCAAGGAGACTACAGCACAAATGCTTCCGGGGCCCCCTTGAGTCACATTCCTCACAAATGCTACACCAGCAAGTCACTCTAAGGTATATTCAGAAGGGTTATTTTCTCTGCCAATGTCCTAGACAACTTTGTACAAAGGTCCCAAGAAAAGTTCAAAGAAATCTTACTGATATTTTTTGAAAGTTCTGGACTCATCTCCTGTGGGAAGTGTGGGGTGTCTAGAGCATGGCCTGCTATAAATAAAAAGAGAGAGAAAAAACAGTCAGCACAAACCATGCAGCCACTCCTTGTTGAGCAAGACAGGGAGGGGACCACCAGAAAGATGGTGAGGATGCCTGAAAATTCAATTCCAGGCATGCTTCCTTAGCGCCTGCAGTGTGTTATTTGTGTGTGGGAGCTCAGGACATAGAGGGGTCGCGTGGGGAGTCTAGTTGTTCTGGGGTGCTAGACTTCACAATGGCATACTGGTTGGAGATAGACAGATTTGGGGACTTTTAAAAAGTTGCCTTTGTCTATGAAGCACGTAGCTTCATTTAGGTGCATGCTTGTGTTGGGGTTTCTCAAGGTAAACACTGGTGGAAAGAAGCAAAAAAGGAGAGGGAATCAACCCCTGCGTTTATAACTGAGTACAAGGAGTTTCCTCACCACTGAAGCTATCTACAAGCTCAACCCACGCTTGGGTCCAGCACACTCACTCCAGTCTTCTCCAGCCAGTCTGAGTGGGCTTCATAAAAGGCATTTTTGCCAAGCTCGTCAGCTAGATATGAAATTGATTGTCCTGAAGCCATGCTTGAACAACATTGCTTGGAGGTATAATGACAACAGAGTGGGGGACTCACACCCAGACTCAGTGTGGCCACCACCTTGGCAGACACTTCATCAGGGTGGGCACAGGGGTGGAGCCTACCAGAGCGATAAAGGGATGGGAAATGGAAGGTCAGCTTGGCCACAATTTGTTCCCCAAATGTTCAGGCTCATACTCATTGATATGAAGCATGCAGGTAGTCAGAACTATCAGGAGATTTTTGTCTCTGTTCATCAATTAAGTGTCCCATCTGTCATCTTGTCATTCTTCAGAGGCCTCACCTAAGTGAGAACAGCAGGAACCAGGATCTGTGGAAGCATGTGTGGAGGTGAATCTGTATGGGAGGGCAGCCCTGGTCATGCCTGACTTTGTCCAGTGTGGCTGATAATTCTCAGCTTCAGGCTACTGACTGCAGGGTCAGAAAGTGGCCTGTTGTGGGGAGTTGCCCTAGACAACGCATTAGGGAGTGTTAACAGCCTCCCTGGCTCCTGCCCACTGCGTGCCAATTGTAACCTCCAGCCAGTGGTGCTGGGTGAGGTGCATGTGTGTGTGTGTGTGTGTGTGTGTGTGTGTACACATGTGTGCAAATGCATCCATGAAGATCCACCAGCTGAAAGAGAGGAGACCCTGGCAAACAGGGCCAGTAGCCAGCTGTCTGGCCCTCATTCCCCTGTTGTCCCTTAAGCTAAGTTTTGAAGCTGCCACTTTCATTGTCTTCTAATCAAATCCTTTCCCTTTGGAGTTTGCAGAAAACTGGCTGAGGGAGTCACAGCCCTCACACCCAGCCTGTTATGATCTGCACCTCGGGCAGGTGCAGACTCTGACTCTGGCTTCTTTCCTATAAAACAAGAGGAATCAGAACCTGGTGTGACCTGGACTTTTCCAGATCAAAAGACAGGACTCTCTGTGTATTCCTGCATGACACTTATTGATGTGGGAAGCGAACAGCCAAGGGGCAGCGTGTGGCTCACAAGGTATCAGAGGAGCTCCACCAGGTTGCTGGAGGTGTTTCGAGATCGTTTGGAGTAATGAAGAGTTTCTCAGGCAAAAACGACGAGGAAGAGGCAAAAGCAAAGACATACTGTGGTGAAAGTCTGTGTCACATCTGGGCGTCCACCGGGAGTTGGCACAGCCTTGGCCTTTTCACCGCTCTGCTCCATTCTCTCCACACATTCTGGATGTTTGCATCGGATGTGACCTATGCTGGGAGGACATCACCATGGCTGGGCCTGGGTGACCCCTGCTCGTCACTTGCCTCCATGTACAGACCTTTTCTCACTTCTTCCAACCCTGTGGGACTGCAGGCTCATTGCTTGTCCCCTGGCCTCCCATCTGCCACACCTCCCACGGCGCCTCTTGTGCTGATCTTTAGGACTCCTGATTTGTCTGTCTCTCCTATTAGACTGTGAATCTCTCAAAGGCAAGACCTTTGTCACTGGTGTGGTTTCAAGTCTTCTATGGCTGGGAAGTTGGGAAAAGAGAGGTAAAGCTGTAACCTCAGATGCAGCAGAAGGACAGTGTGCTCGGAAGGAAAGACTTCAGCTCAGAGAGATTTGTCCTCTGTGCAGGAAGAATGTAACTCCCCAGCTGTGCAAAGGAGGGCTGGTGCCAGTCACACATGTGTCACCTGGTGTTATCCTCCCTGCAGGGATGGGAGGCTCAACAAACTGAGGCTCAGTGCTGCAGTGACCGTGTCTTCTGAGCTGGCTTGTGGGCTCTCTTCAATTTGGTCACCTTAGACCACACATCTCTTCCATACCCAAAGATTTCTGGTGGTAGAGACATGGAGCTCCTTCCTGCTCCTACCTGTGCCATGCCCTGGGTCTATGGGCCCCTCTTTGCCCTGCTAACTCTTAGTGACATGTCATAGTTCACTTGAAGTTCAAGAACCCCACTGACCTATAACCTGATCTTTAGCTTTATTCATAATCTGGGGGGAGCTGGGGACCACAATGTTATGGAAAATCTTCTGTCATTGTGCATGTGACCACTCCTGCATTGCAATGACCTGGCTATGGAACTTGTCTTCTCCACTCTAGGAGAGACTCAGTGAAGGTAGACAGTGGATGGTACATGATCTGTGCCTATACCAATGTCTATATCTATATCTGTATCATGCATGTATGTGTATATACATATATTTATATATTTACAACAAAACTAAGTGCACAAGATAAGAGGGAGAGAGAGAGACAGAGAGACAGCAACAGTGACAGAGACAGAGACAGAGACAGAGGGAATAGGTCCCCACTGATGTCTGTCGAGTGAATGAATAAGCACGCAATACTTGAGTTGCACCAATAAGTGGCCTATGGCAGTTGCATAGGAGCCTCCAAGAATCATGAAATCTCCTTTAATAACCCTTGAATAGAAGTAGATCATTTTATTTCTATAGGTGCAATGATTGAGTCTGAATAAATTTGAGTGGAATTTCACAGTACAAAATGAGCTTCTACCCAGATCAACTGCAAACCCCTTGTGCTCACCTTTCTGCCAAGGTCTTTCTCAGTTGTTCTCGAAGAAGAGCACAGAGGATGCTGAGGATGGGGATCTGCTGGCAGCTGTGTGGTTTGGGGGCTGCAAAATAAGCCCAAGGGCAGGGGGCCTGTGGCTCAGGTAGAAAGCCCGAGCGGTGCCTTCTCCTGCCAGCAGGCTTTTACCACCCAATGCTCACTTCTGCTTGATGACCTCATCCTGAGACACAGGAGCAGAGAACAGTGCCACGGAGACCTTGCAGTGCACAGGAATGTCCCCTTCATCACACCTGCCGAGCTTGCCTGGAAATCTGACTCAGATTCCCAGAAGCATCCAGGAGCACTGAGTGCATAGCCCTCCCCATGGAGGCTCATCCAGCATGGGGCCTGTGGCTGTGCTCTGAGCACAGGTCGCCAGGGCTGCGCCCAGCATGGGTAGAGGTATCACTGTGGGCCGGGTTGTCAGGGACGCAAGACTTCTCAGGCAGACTCTGCCTCAGTGGTGGCCATGCTGCACTGTCCTTAGACCCCATCGCCATGCCTGGTGTATTTCCCTCCCCTGCTGCTCGGTCGTCATCCATCCTCATTCACCGAGAGCTGTTCTCATACTTCTTAGTTGTTCCTGGTAGCCTCTCCACTCTGCTCATAGGAGATTTCTTTTGTGAAGCCTTTGTGTCTCCTTCTAGCCTGGTCTTCCATTTGGTGGAAGACTCAGATGCACACACACTTGAGGGTAGAAGCCTCAGGAACAGTCCTTCCCCCACAGCGTCTGGACCCAGAAAGTGTGAGTTCACTGGGCAGGCAGTGCTACCTGGGCTAACAACCCACACCGTGCACAACTGGGGCTGTGGATTCAGAACAATTGAAGCATGCATAAGCCTG
Source organism: Ctenomys sociabilis (assembly GCA_004027165.1). Lineage (NCBI taxonomy): Eukaryota > Metazoa > Chordata > Mammalia > Rodentia > Ctenomyidae > Ctenomys > Ctenomys sociabilis. The sequence goes on along the minus strand of PVKA01000291.1, from coordinate 124,786 downwards.
TGTGTTTGCATTACAATTCTATGTGACTACAATTTTTTGAATAGTAGATGTTTGTTTTTAAGAGTAAAATTGGAGAATGCCAAAAATGTTTATGAATAGTTTTTAATAATAGATATTTTTATTATTGTGGTGTAGAAGCAAACTAATAAAAGAGGTGAAAGAAACAAAATAAGAATACAAAGGATAACATTTAATGGTTTCAACTTTATGGAAAAATAAAAAAGTAAAGGATGCTATAAAAGGAATCAGGGGGATGTTAAAAGGGCAGTTTTGCAGAAGAGGAAATTTACTGTTATTTTAAAAAGTGATAGAAGAAAATACACTTTAAAGTTAGGAAAATGAGGGCTGGGGAGATAGCTCAGTAGAATAAGCACTTGCCTGGCAAGCACAAGGTCCTGAGTTCAATTCCTGGTGCTGCAAGAAAGAAAGAAAGAGAAAGAAAGGAAGAAAGGAAGGAAGGAAGGAAGGAAGAAAGAAAGAAAGAAAGAAAGAAAGAAAGAAAGAAAGAAAGAAAGAAAGAAAGAAAGAAAGAAAGAAAGAAAGAAAAGAAAGAGAAAGAAAGAAAGGAAAATGGATATGGTAGGTAAAATCTTATTTGAAAGAAAAAATAGTGAAGACATTGAAAAACAATGAAGTGCCGTATTTCACAGTGTTATCAGAAATGAGGCATGGACAAACTGATTAAGTTGATGGGGTCTGGGTCAAGATCAAGCTGCCAACATCAGCCCCAGTCTCGTGGCCACAGGATGCAAATGACAGCATAACGTGGAATCATGATAAAGCACAGAAGGAGGAGGGAAGGGTGCAGTGTGATCTGTTGTGTTTGGAGGGAAGTGCTGAGTGGGACCTTCAGGAAAGGCTTGGAGTCTTAATTTTAACTTGCAAACTTCTCACCCACAGCGCAGACCTTTGTGCTGTCCACTAACTGTGGTTGTGGCCACCAGATGCTCAGGGACTGCTTGTGGATTTGCACTGCCTCTTTGTTGCTGCTAGTGGGAGGTGGGCTCTCAATAGTGGAGAATCAGTGTGCTGGTCCAGGGATAAGAGAAGTAAGAGAGGTACTATGACTTATATCTAGATATTCCCCAAATCCTGATGCATTCAAAGTATGGCTTTTCAGAGGAGGCTGGAGCTAGGGTGTTCGAATATGGAGCAAGAATGTGTGACATAAAATTGGTTTAGCATAGTTCTGGGTGTGGATAATGGGAAGCCCCTCCCTGAGTGTAGGGGGTACCTGCAGCTTGGCTTGTACCCTGGATGGAACATAAATGGAGAGATGTAAGGCTGGCTGCTGTTTGCTGCTTGCTGTTTCCTACCTGTCATGCCATGGACTCCTCTGCAGTCCTCCACTAACGTGCTGGCTTACCTTGGAGCCAGCCAATTATAGATTAAAACCTTTACAAACTGTGAGCTAAAATACTTTCCTCCTTTAACTTTGGGTATCTTGTATTTTATCTGCAAAACAAAAATGAAGGAGATAAAATCTCCCAGATCATGAGTGATGCTACGTACTGCGGCCCAGTCAGATGGAAGGAGGAGAGCAGCAGGCTAGGTATTTGAGAGTTGCCCAAACAATCAATAAAGCAAGAAGGAAAGGGGCCAGAAGCTAGGGCTCCTAACAGAGACTCCAGGTGAACTGGACATTGCTCACAAGGTTATAAAGAACATGTTTGGGTGTCTTCAGGTTTTGCTCATTTGGGGCTCACTTTATTTTATTTTTTATTTTTGAAATGAGGGGGGGTCTCATTACATAAATTCATTGGCCATGAATTCATTATGGAGCTCGTTCAGCCTTGAACTTATAGTGATCCTCCTTCCTCAGCCTTCCAAGCACTAGAACTGCAGGTGTGCAGCACTACATCTGACAGCGGGCTTACTTTAGAAGGTGAGCAGGAAGCACTAGCTCTTGACCTGGCATGTACCAGCCCAGAATGGACACTGATACAGTGTAGTGGTGACAGGGCGATGACCGGCTTCGGATCTGCACAGCAGATGGCCAGGCCACACTTCTGGATGCATCCAGGTGCCCCATGGAGGCATGACCTTGGGTACTACATATGGCTTCCTGTCCCTTCTTCTCTGCCGCTCTTCTCCTTCTCTGCTGCCATCATGGACTGAGCTGCTTTGTGATGTCTGCAGCATCTTTCCTCTGTGACAGCTCTGCTTCGGAGCCAGTCAACTGATCATGGATTGAACATCTGAAACCGTGAGTCCCAACCCCTGCTCTTTTAGTTGTGCATATTATTATTGTGTCACAGTGACAAAAAGCTGATTAAACCAGTCAGCAAGTCCAACATGCTGCAAGGAATCAGCAAACCAGGCCCAATAGCTGCTGATCAGAGGTGAGCCCCATTCTTAGGGGAAGGATGTCTTTAATCTTGGTCTCTAACATCTCCTTGCTGTTTGATCCACCCCATTCTCGGCTCCATCCCCCATAGCACCTTTAGGTGCTACATAGGATGCTCCAACATTAACAACCCAAATGCAATGCAGCCTGCAGCTGTTAGAATGCTTGATTTCCATTACTCAGGCAGAAAGGCAAAAAAGCACTGGGAGGTAATAGATGAATTTGCTTGTCTCTCTCAATGTTCGCTCCCGATAGTAATTGCATGTGAACCTGAAAAAGTGTCTAATTTCACTACTTACCAACCCAGGCAATCATCTGCACACTGATGAGGAGAGGCACAAGCATCGTGAGCAGCAGGGGACAGGGCTCGGGTGTCCACTGCAACAGCCTCCTGGGAGAGAGGGCAGTAGGTGGTAAGAATTTTGCTTTCAGAACAGCACAAAAGAAGCAGCAAGAACTTTGCCTCTCTTTGTGCTACAAGGTAAGTAGTAAAAGGACAAAGTCCCAAGAGGGTTTCTGTCCTAACTTCACTCCTAAGTAGAAGCTTGACATTAAGAAGATCACTTTTCCATTGGAAACTTAGTTTCTCCGTCTATACAGTAGAAACTGAACTGTGAGCTCCTCGGGGAGAGTTATAGCTTCACTTATTATTTACGTATTCTCCGGTCATTTGTCACAGGCATGCCCTCAGTATCAGTGGCCAGAATTCCAAATTTGGGGGTGCCAAATGAGGAAGTATAACTCACAGCCTGAGACACCAGCATTCCGACCACACCCTCAGCAGGCTGACTTTGAACCGCTCAACTATCACCGCGGAGGTGCACACACTTGGCGACCGCGTGGTGGCGCTGTCTGCTAGCAAATGCTGCTGGCAGTAACCTCCCCACCTACCTTCCTGATCAACAGATGTGCCTCCTGGCCTGCCTTGGGAACCAAGGGAGAACGTGGGCAGAGCCCTTCAGCACCTCAATAGTAGCTTCTTTGTGCTCAGATCAGCAAACACTGAATTTCAACAGGTAATCTCAGGCCTGTCAGCCACACAATAAATAGGGAAGGAAAAAAAAAGAAAACAAACCCAGAAGGTTTTAAGATAATTTTAGTTTCTGGAAAAATAGCTCCTTGACAAAGAGAAGATATCTGGTTAACTTGTGCATACTCTGTTTCAGATTGTGTTTTAGTACAAAGCCTGAAGGATAATGCAGAATGCCCCATGCTACCCCAGGGCACAGGTTATACACTGCACAAAGATGCCTGCTCATGGGGAAAGTAGGGCTGAAGTAGATCCAGGCCTCAGCTCTCAAGCTGGCCCTCTCAGCGTGGCTCTCCCATGCTGGGCTCCATCAAATGGAGGAAAGGAGCACGATCTGTAATGCACTATCCCACAGGCAATAGTAGTCCGAATTCTGGCTGCCACAGTATAGTTAGTTGTACACAGGGCCTAGCACTGGGGAAGGTGACTCAGGGGAGAACACCAGGGATGGCAAGGCCACAGCTTGGTGAACCTGTCCCATGGCCTGGCACAGCCTATTGTGGCTCCCAAAATGATTTTTTTTTTTTTTGAATGAATGGGAGAAGGAAGGATGTGAGATCTTGGAGAGTCTCACTCACCACAGGCATGCCTTCGTAACCTGACAGTCTGATTTCCCTTATAATCTGCTCCAGCTACACAAATTCTAAAGCAGGCTAATTTTCAAGGTGTGGCAGGGTCTTCGACTGTTCTGTGGAGATTCAGTTCTCAGTGATTATTCTTAGGCCCGAAGCTGGACGGAAGCGAGGCACTGGAATCCACGGGTGGGCAGTGGTGGACACTGTGAGCCCCTTCAGGGGGCCACCAGCCCCTGTGAAGTCAGAGCCATGAGACAGAGACCAGTGTGAGCTCGGGCACTTCAGTCAGTATCTGGCCCTTGCTTTGTCACACGGCTCATTCATCAGAGAGAAGGCCAGGACATTTGCATGGGGAAGGGTGTGGGCATCATCTCGTCCCAGTGTGCCTTTTACCTTTTATAGGTGAGATCACAGAGGCTCAGAGACAGCAAAATATGGTAAAAATGCCCCGCTTTCCATCTCTCTCTCTCTCTCTCTGATATGGGGTATTGTTATACAGTTCAGACTCCTAGTGATCCTCCTGTCTCAGCCTCCCCAGCACTTGGATTGTACATGTACACCTCCACATCTCCTGCTTCCTGTGGCCTGCACAGCGTACAAGAGGTTCAGGGCCGGCATGCCATGTGGTACCAGGGATTGAACCAGGTTCTTGTGCTTACTGAGCAAGTGCCTAGACCACCAAGCTATCTCCCTAGCCCCTTCCAAGCTCTCTTGATCCCAGTAGTCCCAGTCACCCTCTTCCAGAATGCTGCTCAGGGCAGGAATGAGTTCACCCACGCAAGGTGCGAACTGCAGAGCCTGATACAGAGAAGTCGCTCTAAAGCCTGGCTACAGGAAAAGGCTCTAGGGATAGTGCAGTCAGGACAGAATCCTCTCTGTGAGGAGGCCCTGCTGCTGAGGACTGAAGGAGGGGTCAGCTTAGTGCAGTCGACCCCTGTCCTAACTTTCCTTCTTGTGACACTCATTTGTGTGTGTCTACTCCCAGTTGCCCTGCAGCTCAGAGAAAACAGACTGAGAGGCCAAGCCCACGGGCTAGTAGGACGCACAGGAGCTAAGGCGACCTGATTACTGACAGACCCGGCTCCACGGTGGTTTATTTTTAGAAAGCAATTTATAGGGAGTGGCCAATAGGGATTCCTGTTTCATGGAGCCAGAGTTTCGCTTGGTGGAGACTGAAAGCGTCCGCAGATGGTGGCAATGGTTATGGAAAAATCCAAATGTATTTAATGCTGTTGAACTACACACCTAAAAATAGCTAAAATGGTCAGTTTTATGCTGTGCATACATTGTCAGATTTTTTAAAAGAATCTATAAACTCCAGGACAGCAGTTGTCGCACTTATTTGGCTTTTCCTTATGCTGGATGCCCCCTCTCTCCCCTCACACAGGCTGGTATGCTATTTTCAAAGAGCACCCCGGGATGCTTCCTCACCTGCTTCAGTTTCCAGAGGCAGGGCTGCACCACGGAGGTCCTCCCTGGACAAGCTGCTTTCACTAGAGGTGTAGTTGCAGGGGGGCATATGGCATCTGACCCAGGCTTCGACCTGGTTCACCCAGTCCAATCTACTTTAAGATTCTGTTGCATGGACACAGCCTTGAGCTTCCCAGCTGGCCACACAATCCTGGATAAGCAGCCTAGTCCTCACCCTCTGTGCATGCCCTGCAGTTATTGGGGAACCTGGCTGGGGGAGGTGGGGTAGAAGTGGCCAGTACTTTCTTGGCTGGGGGAGATGCTGAGATTAAAAACCCCTCGCTGAGCCAAGGCAAGGGGAGTCTAGGTGCCAACCAGAAGGTGGCAGCGCATGGTGAGCCCTTCAGGCTGTGGCTCAATCTGTCCCCTTCTATTGGCACACCTTGGGCTGTCAGTGCCCTTGGGCTGTGGCCAACCTGCAAGGCGCTGTCTGGGCAGTGCCATCCCATGGGCTGGAGAGGTCCCCAGATTTTGCTTTACTCTCTGTGCTTTGTTGGTGGGGTCCAAAGCCACACACCACAGCTGTCTGGAGCTCATTACCCTGGGTGCCAACAGCCACACAAGAGTGCTGTCTTTCCACCAGGACATCTGGAGCGAAGGACCACACAGGACCAGGCTGAGTGAGACAGAAGGCCAAGCCCTGCAACACTCAGAGCCCAATGAGCAGGTGATTGGAAGGACAATTAATTGAAGTTTCAACTAGGGGCCCTGAGGCAATCTGGCTTTCAGGTTTATAGGACACTTGCTATGTACGGTTTTTCCCCCAGGGAAATTATCCAGGTACTTTCTGACTGGCAGTATCTCCTCATACAGGAGCTCAGAGTACCTCTGGGTCTCCAGCCATGCCTCAGCTGTTCTCAGGGATGTCTTTCCTCCCTTTTTCCCTCTATATGCACTTCTCTCCATCTTTCTCTATTTTCCTTCTTCCCTTCTACCCTCCTGTCTCCCTCTCTCTCTCTCTATCCATTCCACTTTTCTTTCCTCTTTCCTCCCTCTCTAGCTCTATACATCTCATCCTCTACCCATTTAACTTTGTATTTCTCCCCCCCCCCCGCATTCCTTCTCCTCCTCCTCTATCCTTCTCTCTCTCTCTGGCCCACACACCTTCAGGAGAAACAGGTGCCTACCGTGGTGAATGACTCAAAGGCTGTTGGACCGGCGATGCTTGGCTTTAACAGATGGAGGTGGAATCCTTATATTGGAAGGGAAAGACCCCTGGTCATGTGAGGTCTACCTCCCCTCCCTACCCATCAAGAACACAGCCTTTCATGAAGGCTAACAGGTGGGCTGCCTCCTGGGTGGGGGCGGCCTCCTAATGCTATAGCTTGGCACAGGTGAAGGCTGCATATTAAGAGGCCCATCCTGAGCCTCATTGGAGACCAGGCTCTAATTAGAGAACAATAGCTGGCTTATTTCATGCCACCCAACCTACCCACCTGGCCTCAGGGGCTCACAGGTTGAGGGATTATGTCTCAGATCATCAGGGAACTCTGAGGGATGAAAGACACACAGGCCATGGCCCTGTCATGCAAGAGAAAGGGCCGGCTTTGTCTGGCCCAGTTGATTGTTCAGCCAGAGGCTCTTTGGGATGGTTCCAATGTGTTCCTGGCCTCAGACCTGGGAATTCGAAGCTTCTTTTCTTTAGAGGTTTTCTCCTTGGTTATGGGGTAGAATGAAACAGGTCTTTATAATTATGTGTCTTGGGTTCCACTGCCAGTGTTGGCTTCCCAATTCATTAAATGGGCATGGTCCTACTAGAATTGTCAGGTGGGAGAGAGCTATGTACATTGTGTAGTGCAGAACTCTTTCAGGCCAGGTTCCTCTGCTCTGCTCACTGTATCTCCCTGGTAAGGCGTTTTACTCACGATCTTACAAGGAGAGCTGACTTACTGTATGTCTGGCACCTACCACACATTTTTTTTTTTTTTTTTTTTTTTTTTTTTTTTTTTTTTTTTTTTTTGTCTTTTTGAGACAGGGTCTCACTATGCAGTTCAGGCTGGCCTTAAGCTCACTTTGTAGCTCAGGCTGGTCTCTAACTCACAACAATCCTCCTGCCTCAGCCTCCCAAGTGCTGGGATTACAGGCCTGCGCCACCACGCCCGGCTCTACCACACATTTCTAATAATGCTTTGCAGGAACATCCCTTGCCATTGCTGGCTGCTCTGTAATCCCATGAGAAATGGAGCCTGGGTTCTTTTTAACAGGCAAGAACAGTAGTACCATCATGACTGGTGCATTTGTCTGCCTTCCCCACACCCTGGGGCTGAGTCTCTGGGCTGCACATTCAATTGCTGCCTCTTGCAGAAGTGGGGCTTGTAGACAGCTACGTCTGGGCCCAGGTGAGCCTCTGCAAAAGATGGCACTGAAGGGCTTCTCTGAAGAACATCTGACTCTGTGCAGTCAGGCTCCTGTCTGCAGGCCTTGCCTGCCATCTGGCTGCCCAGCCCTGGTCCTGCCTCTGCACAGAGGAGCCACTGCCTCTTAACTGTGGAGCCCAGGGGAACATGGGGAACAGCACACTAGGAAGCGCAGGTGCTGCTCAGTGCTAAGGCACAGCAACAACCTGCCTGGGAGGCTCAGGTCATTCTTGACATGGGGGGTGGTAGTGGTGGTGGTGGTGGTGGTGGTGGCAGTGGTGGTGGCAGGTTTTCTTTCCAGAGCCTGCAAGGACAGGGCAGCGTATCTTTACCTTAGCTCTGTTGAAAGTTTGAGCAAAATCGTCCTCTGTCCTAGTCTCGTCCTGTCCATCTCCAAATCCAGGGCTCTACCCTTAGAGGCCTTTATGCCCCCTACTCCTCACCCTACTGAGTTGTGACAGCAAAGCATCTCTAGACAATGCCCAATAACCCCTGGGTAGTTGAGCCACTTGATGAGAGGCACTGGTCTCTAATGTCCCCAGTCTTGCTGCTTTCCCTTCTGTGTTGGTGGCGTTGAGCAAGAGTCTAATCTAGTGAGAGTCCAATCTTCATAAACCCAGACAGAATGAAAGAATTTAAAATTAAAAACTTTATTATGAAAGCAGTTGTGTCCCTCACTCACACAAACCCACACCCTACATCCTATGCAGAAGCAGGGAGACACATCTGTGCACAAACCCACAGACACTCCCAGTGGCCAAGACACGCAGCTGTATTCTCCTCCTTCCTCCCCCGAACATTCATCCTCCTCTTGCCCATTCCTCTTCGTCCCTCTCCCCTTTCTCTTTGGCAGCAGAGCTTCTTTTGGAGGCAGGTATAAAACAGAGAGTCATGCACCTGCGCCTCTGCTTCCAGGGAAAATGTGATTTAAGCTCCGTGGACTAAAGCACCTGCCTTGGCACAGTGTCACAGCTGGGGCTTGATGCCTGGCGTGCAGTGCTGGCCCTGCCCCCATGGTGACTGAGACTGGGCATGGTGGTATGTGCCTGTAAACCCAGTGCTTGGGAGGCTGGAAACCGGAGAATGATTATAAATCTGATCTGTGTGTGAGACCCTGTGGACCTTGTACTAAATTCCTAAAAAGAAATATGATTTAGTGATGTACCATATGTGGTCACACCATCCCCGTTGTTGGCTGGAGCATGTAGTGATTCCATTTCTCATCTCATCTACTAAGTAAACACTGCTGGCTGCACATGTATCACCTGGAACTTGAGCTAGAGTGTGGCCCTGAGGCCTCCCCTTAGTCTTGAGTCAGGACATACTCAGCCTGGGGGAAGGGGCTGACTCCTTCAGATGCAAGGAAGTTAGTGAGCCCCGACTTACCAGTTTGCTCTGGGGCTCTGCATAGCCCCTGCTATTGGGACAGATGGTGTGGTGATAGAAAGCTAGTCTCACTCGTTTTTTCCTGCTCTCTGAGCCTTTATCATAGTATGGCAAGTCAAATTTGTTGTACACAACAAAATTTTAGTTAACTAGATCAAAAGATCATGTGTGCTCTTCTCTAGAGTATAGGTTCAGGGTTTTGCTCCTCAGTCTATCCTCTGAAATCCCCAACATAAGTCCTGGACCTAACTCTGGTGCCAGAGTCTCTGAGTTGGGCTGGTGTGTCCGGAAAAGTGTACGCACTCTTGCCCGATCATTCAGATATTGAAGTTTTGCAAACATTACAGGAATTTCTTGAGCATAGACATTAGGTTTGTATGACTTTGAAGCAAGTCAGGGAGTCCAATATCATTCTACTAATCTCAAGACCTCCACCTTCAATGCTTTACACAGCTTCAAAGGTCAGAATAAGTGCAACTTCCAAAAGAACCACCTTCAATTTGTGGTTGATTCAGCTGGAGTCTGTGTGGATTCTGTAAATACAACCAACCTGGTGCCAGGGTGAAGAGTCATTGCCTGAAGTCACCCCTCGGTCCTCACACCAACCTGCAGATATTCTCAAGGCATTTTTGCTTTAGGGCTGGAGGAACAAGAAGGAGAAATTCAGATGCTGAGACGGAAGCATCACAGAGACTTACCTCGAACTCTGACAGCACCAGCCCAAGTTTAGTTTCTTCCAGAGGACAAGAAGGGAGCATGGCACTAGTCAGTAAATTACAGAGCAGAAAGACTCACGCAGGACCCCCTTGCTACTTAGCAAGTGAATGGAAGAAGGGGCCACCCACTAGCGCTCTTTTCCCAATATCCAGTTAAATCTAGCTCTTCTCCCAGGTTGTTACATGCTGATTTGGACTCACTGATGTTCCACCCAGTAATGTAATAGCTGTGTGTATAGAGATTTTTAGGGCAGTAAGAACAAAAGAGGGGCCATTTAATTATGTATTAGGAAGACACCCTATTCCCTCCCCACGTACCTAGTGAAAGGCTTTCTCTCATTGGCTTCTGAACCTCTTCCTCCCAGTGCTTAGCTATCACAAAGTCTCAGGAAAGTAACGGTAGACAAAGGGCACAGAACAAGTGAAGGGATGAATTTACATAAAGAAGCAGGGACCTAGCTGGGCAGGGTGGTGCCTCCACTCTCTGGGAAGCTGAGGCAGGAGGATCAAAAGTTTGAGCCCATCCTAGGCAACTTAGTGATCTAGTGAAACCTTAGTTCAAAATGAAAAATAAAAAGGGCTCATGACATAGCTCAGTGTGAAGGCCCTAGGCTCAATTCTTAGTGCCTTGGGGGCATGTGGAAAACAAAGAAAAGCCAGACAGTGTGACTTTAAGAGAGTTTTGGAGGGCTAGGTTGGGAAATGAAGCTGAGAGAGAGAGAGAGAGAGAGAAACTATAAGAGAGTAGCCTGTGAGAAGTGAGGATAATCCAAGGTAAAGTAATGAGCAGTGTCTAACAAATGTTGGTGCATGGGGCCAGCCAAATAGCTCAGCAGACGAATGTGCCTTCTTAGGCAGAGTGCAGTGGCTAGGGTTTGATCTCCAGGCTGCCATGCTGGTCCTGCCCTGGGACACACTGAACTGGCAACCGAGACTGGATGTGGTGGTGCACGCCTGTAATCCCAACACTTGGGAGGTAGAAAACAGAAGAGTCACTAGGAACCTGATCTGTGTAGTGAGACCCTGTAGACACTGTACTAACTACATTAAAAAAAAAAGGGTTGGTCCCATCCAATGTCCTTAAGAACCATAAGGAAAGGCTGAGCAACTCAACTGGACTTTCTTGGGTTTGGTTTCTTTGTTAAAAGTAACACATAACCAAGACTGGGCCATGTGAGTGCCCTGCTTATACCTGGATTGCACAAGCAGAGGATTTTCCAAAGAAGAATTTTCTGTGATTTTTAGAATGCTAGAGTATCTGGGCCATAATGCCCAAGCAGATGGCATGGCAAAACAGCCACACTATGGTTGAGGGACCAGCAGACAAGAGAAGCCATTTCTGTTTGTAGGAGTAGGAGGAAAGAAAAAAAAGCCATGGCGATGACAGGCAGTTCTGTGCCACTGGGATGAGGCAGCGGACATTGCCCTATGTCTAGGACTTCATGCTGCTTCTGGTTCTTGAGTCGTTAGAACACATTTCCCTTTGGCTGGGAGTTTCAGTGTTGATGTGTAATGTCTTTCATTGTATTTTTGTTTGTCTTTGTAGCTTGCCTGAAGGCTTAGAGTCCAAGAGCCTTGCCCAAGTTCACATAGAAGTTGACCATCTTGCAGTTGGTTAAAGAATCAGAAATTGTCTAGGCCCTCTTCATCTATACTCAATAGTGACTAGATGGTCTATGAAACTCCTAGGATCCCTGCTAAGGCAGGACAGCCTTTCCAAGTCCCTCACTCCACCAAGGAAGATGCAGCCACTGCAGTTATAGTGTAGTCGAGATGGGCACTTACTGGGTGAGTAGTACACCCTCTTCACCTTCTGACAGACCAATGTTGCATTCTTCAGAAACCATGAGTAGTATTCCAGACAGTACCTAAAGATTTAAATCAGAGTGGGAAACAGTCCTGTGTATCTACTAGGAGATGCAATCTAAAAAGTATTACATTAATTTGAAGTTATGGCCAACTATCCACAGCAAAGACACTGTTCATCTTTCTTTTTTTAGGTTAAAGAGGAAAATAAGAAAAGATAGCAATAAACAGAGTTTCAAAACAGGCTACTAGGACAGTAACAATAATTGCATATCGTGTATTGCTGTCTTCATAGTAGTTATTCAAAATAAAAGGTATAAGCATGAAATATTGTCCAAACAATGTTAGCACAAACCTTTCTTTTCAATGAAGTAAGACAAACTAGCTATATTACTATCTTAACTAATATATATATATATATATATATATATATATATATATATATAAAATGAAAGAGTATATATATATATATATATACTTTCTTTGTTTTCTTTATCACAGTTTCACCTCTTCCTTCCTTTCTTCCTTCCTTTGTTTGTTTGTTTGTTTCTTTCATACTGGGGATTGAACTCTGGACATTGTGCTTGCCAGGCAGGTGTCTATGCTGCTAAGCTATGTCCCCAGCCCTCACTCTTTTTTTTAAGAGAAGAAAAAGAATAATAATAATAATAATAATAATAATAAGAAGAAGAAGAAGAAGAAGAATTAGAAGAAGAAGAAGTAGAAGAAGAAGAAAGAGAAGAAGAAAGAAAAGAAGAAGTAGAAGAAGAAAAAAGTTTCAAATCATGTTAATAGAATAATAATAATAATTAGTACATTGCTCATTATTATCTTTATAGCATTTACTCAGATATAAAAGTGTGGATTTTTTTTTACATAACTGAGTACTTCTCAGCTATACAGCATACACTGGGGACCTTTATAGGGAAATGATGGATCTGGAGACCACACTCTTGGGTTGGAAAAATCTGGCCCACACCTGCGAACATTGCATTGTCTTCCTAGTTTGAGAGACGACTAAACCAATAAAAAAGATCCAAAATGTATAACAGATATTGTGCATTGGGAAGACACTGTTTAAAAGAAATGAAAAACTAAAGTGAGAAAGGGGAAAGGAAGAGAAAAGGAGAAAATATATACACAGGATAGCTATACAGCTAGTTTCTCTTAATTGAAAAGAAAAAATTGTGCTAAGATTGTCTATATATTATTGCCTCATCACTCTGTTCCTCTTTGTAGGGTGTGAGAAGGAAGGTAAGGAAGGAGGCTGGATGGAAAGAGCTCAAACTCTGGGGTCAGAAGATATGATTTTAGTCCTAGCTCTACTGTGTATTAAAATATGGGCATTCAGCTGAGTACTTAATTTCTGAGCCTTAGTTTCTCCATGTAAAAGTGAAAGACAATAATGAAACCAATACTTATAGTTTGTTTAAATATTAAATAAGATAAATATGTTAGTTTGTGAATAGTACTCAGCATGCACTGGAGTAAGTGATTAATTAATGGTAGTGATTGCTTTTGTGGGAACTGGAGCATTGTCTTGCTTCTGGTCGAGGGCAGTAGGAGTTGCTTTGAAGGGCTACAATGAAGAGGTCTCTGATGTGGTATTAGGAAGAAAACTACCATGCAGGCCATGTTGCTAGCCCACTGTATGACTGGGAATCTGCATCCTTTTTGAATCCTTTCAGCTTGAGGAAACCATCTTAACAAGCTTTAATTTCTCTGCTATCTCTCTAATTCTGTGATTTTTAACATGTTCTAGGCAGATGTACAGCTGACTGATAAGGTCTTCCAGAGGCTGTTGCCCCCAGTTTATAAGAAATTGTACAACTGAGTAGACTGAGGCACAAAGATTAATGGACTTATCCAAGGATGTGCTGCTTTCAAGTGCTGGGCTGGATTTTAAACATAATGCCAGTATTTGAATCAGGACCCTGGCAAGACCCCAGCTGGCTATGGTATAGAGCTGAGAAGGCAGAGCAGGGACCGTGTCTGAGAGAGGACAGGTATGATGAACACAACCAGGGCTCCTTTTCATGTGAGTCAGGACCCACATACTCATTACAGGAATTCAGTAATAAAAGGGCCAGCAAAGCTGACAGAACAAAAGGAAGGAAGGGAAGGAAACCCTATGTCAGCATCTATGCAGAGAGAAGGGGAATCTTGGGGCTGAGCACAGAAGGAACCTGCATGTGGTGGCAGGTGGAGCCACAGAGGAGAAAGAGCCTTTACTGGAAACACTGCTCACATACCGTTCAATACTGCTCTACTGTGCTCTAGTGTCCTGCCATTCTCTTCTATTGTATCAATTAACAGGAAGTTGGTTGCTATGCATTCTGGGTAATGCAGTTTCCAGGAGTCAGATGCTATAGTATAGAGTAGAATGGGCAGTACATGGGCTGTGACTGAGAGAGATATATGATGAACACAACCAGGGCTTCTTTTTATGTGAGTCAGAACCAGCATACTTAAGATGACATTTCAAAAGCAGAAGAGATAGCAGGCAGAGGCCTGTTCAACTCAACAGCTGACATGGTCACTAACACATAGCTGCCACAACTGAGATGGGACTCATAACACCATGGAAATGGAAAAGAGAGCAATGTATGACAGCAACCAGCACAGAGCCTTCATCCGTAACTCCCAAGTGCAGCTCTCTGGTGTGCTAGTTGTGTTAGGCCAACTAGACATGTGGTTCTATTCCATTTTATTGTCATGCCACTGTCAGGCTAGGCAAGGACATTGTTACCCTTCTCCATGAAGAGCACTTCTGAAGTTGTACAGCATGTGTCCTGAGATGCAGGCAGGATTTGACACACTTTTCAGATAAACTGAGATACAGAGAGAATAAATGAGTGGCCCAAGACAACCCAGCTTCTAAGTGGTAGAACCAATAAAACCTGAGCCCTTCTGTCCAGCACATGAAACCACCTTCTAACTTTGGAGACCTTAACTGTGTGGTCTAATATCCTTTCTCCTCAGCTAGTTTGACAGAGTGCAGGGTGTGTTTTCCAATAACACCAAGATCTTTCAGAAAGTTTCCAACACACTGAGAATATCAGAATATGCTGGGGAATGCTGTGCCTCAGACAATGATGCTGTCAGTGGGCACACATTGTGCCAGCTGAGATCCCCGTGAATCTTCATGCCATGAGCTCAGGACACTTTACAGTAACCATGGAAACATGGCCCACTCTGGCAAAAGCTACAAAGCTGTTGTTTGGGGCCTTAAGTAACTTTGGCAGAGTATGTAGTGTGTAGGAACATACAATGCCGGACTTAATAAAAAATCTCATGAGTAGAGTTTGAAAATCACATTAAATGTCTGAGCACTGGCCTCCAGAGGACAGGAATAGGAAACTTTGTCTTTTGGTTCTGAGTTTCCAACCAAGAATAAATCTCAGAAGTTAGGATAGTATATCACTATAGAAGGACAGAAAAGTGCCCATGTTTAGACATTTTTCAAAATGTTTTCCTTGTAATTTTATTTCTACAAGCATCCCATTTAACTTCCTGGTGACTGTTAGGGATTTATGAGAACTGTAATTTAAGTAGACATGTGCTTTGGCGAGTCTGCCATAGACAATATCACCAGGCTAAGGTCATCGGGATTCAAGCACCATTCAAAGTCCTGGTTAGTAATTTTACTTGCTACAATGCAATTCATGTGAACTCTACTCAGTTCAACCCATTTCACCACAACCCCACTGAACACAGTTAAGTTCATCTCAGCTCAGTTGAACTCAGCTATACCCAGCTCAATGTAATTCAACTCAGTTCATCTCCAGTCTACTCAACTCAACTCATTTCAGCTCAAATGCACTTAATGGATCAGGCCTTTTACTTGGTTCCAGGAGCCAAGAAATGAATAAGGTCTCATTGTAGCTGTCAAGGAAGTGACAGCTTAGTGTAGGGCTCACTGGAGAGTCTACCACTAGAAGTAGCTTCTGTCACCTGTTTGTGAATAGTTTGATTCCTGCCTACCCTGTAACCCACAGAGAAGCCTTACTGAACAAGAAGCCTATAAGTGTTGGAAGTGAAAAGAAGCAAATAACAGTTTACCTCATGGTCTCTGTCATGGGGTTCCTCCTCTGACTCCCACAGAGGCATTGATGGAAAAAGCGACACAGCTCCATCAGGCATGGGTTGAACTTCTGGATGGCCAGGGTAATGGGAGCCACTGTCACGGTCCCTTCTTTGAGGAGCGACTGAGGACACCCTAAAAGATATAAACTTGAAGGAGTCAAATCAAGGAGAATTTGGTGAACATCTTTCCTTGGTGAGGGCCTGTGCCAGGTCAAGATAGCCTTGCATGTCCTCAATGGACCCTGAGACAGATAATAAATATCACTGCTATTTTGAGTTGTAAGACATAGGTAGAGCACAGGTAGGGATCAGCTTCCCAGAGGAAATCGGAGATGGTTTCCCCAAGAAGCATATTTTAGACAAGAGGCCACTTTTGGTGTAAGGGACTGAGTTTATGATGGTTTAGCACTATGTGAGGGACAGCTTCTTAAGGGGAAATGGAGACTGCTCTGAGCCTGAGGGTATGGTGTGTGTGTGTGTGTGTGTGTGTGTGTGTGTGTGTGTGTGCGTGCGCACATGAGCTCGAGTGTGTGCATGGAAGAGGGAGGGAAAGTGTCAGTGAAAGATAAAACTGACAAGCCTAGTCATTGGAGAGCTGCACTTGAGTTGTTGAAGATTAGCTACATTGCAGTGAACTAGAGTTTCACTGCTGTTGGAGATATGAACTTTAGGAGAAAAGCCAAAGTAATGAAAGGAATTTTTTTAAATTGTATCTCTTTGAGCTCTCCCAAAATGGGAACAGCTTCTTTTGAAAACACCTGTGCTTCTCTACATGAGAATTAAATAGACTCATGCTTATCGTACAGGGTGACAGGGACGTTTGAGTGACTCTACTTGCATAAAGCACAGTGCATACATAGCTCTTGCCTGGAAATGATCAATAAATAATGCTATTATTATTCTTTAATAGAAATGTAATGAGCACACACTCTTTGTCATGCCCTGATAATAGACAGAAGAGATGCATAATGAACAAGAAGGAAGACAGCCTTCCTCTCATAGTGCTTTCCATAGTCTAGTGACTAAAATATTATATTAGTATATGAATAATAATCGGGGCACCATCACTATAAGAAAATTGAACCATCTTAGAACAGGAAAAAATGAATATTGGTGTCCTTTTACTGCAGTTTTGATTATTTCCAGCAGACTCCTACAAATAATTTGGTTGCACAGATAATTTGGTTATGCACCTTTGATTGATATTCTAAGAAAAAAGATTACAACTCTCAAGCGTGAGGATAACTGACAGCCATTGTTCTTGTATGAAAGCAATGTAAATAGTTCCTGTTTACACCGATATAAAAAAAGTTTGTGTGACAAATGTACAGTTGTTATAGTAACAAGTTATGGGATATCCATGAATAAATTGATCTCAGATTTCCTTTAAAATATCCCTGTTTAGAGAACTTTTTTTTTTCATTTTTGTTTTGTTTTGTTTTTTGTTTATGTATTTGGTACAGGGTATCATTGTGCAGCTTGGACTCATAGTGATCTTCCTGTTTCAGCTTCCTCACCACTGGGATTATAGGTGACACCACCACACCAGGACTGGTGTGCTGGCTCAGCGCACCCGGGAGTCAGGGCCAGTGTGGCATGTGCAAGCAGAAATCAAACTCTGCTACCCGCTCTTGCCAAAGCAGCCTCTTAGTCCACTGGTCAAACTTTATATTTGGCCATTGTTAACATCTTCCTGATTTCTTATTTAATTAGTGAGTTGAACCATATCTTTGAGTTGTTGATGTATTTTTGATATATTTATGTCCTTTTTACAGCTTAAAAATTATAATTTAACAGTAATGTATTTATTAAGTGGAAAAGGAGCTCATAATGTTAAGAGTCTCATGCTCTGAGCTAGCCGGGCACCTGAGCTCATAATGTTAGAGAAAATCTTCACAAAAACATTTTCTCCTGAGTCAAGTAGAATATCATGCTTTCCAGGATATTGCCTAATTTCCATCAGTGGATCAAGATGTTTTTCTCTGACACTTACTGAGCACCTGTTATGGGCCCGGCACCTTCCTAAGATCTTCCTATTTATTATCTCATAGAATTCTTGTGAAAGCTCAAGATGTTGACATCTGAAGTACTATTTCAACAGACAAGGATGCTGAAGGCCCAAGTGACTGCATTTGAATCACTTGTATAGCAGGAAGTGAGTCCGACAAGCCCAGGTGCTGGGGCCATGGGCTGACCACCATATTCCACTGTATTAACATAGTTACCATCTTCAAACTTGATTTCCATTCCCCTTCCCAACCCTGCCTGCACTGTTCCAACTCAAGAATAATGCTTAAGAAATCCACTCAGTCATGTCCACCTGGCTCTGATCTTCAGATTCCTCCTGATGTTCACTCCAATGTCATCACATCCTCTTGACCTGGTGTCATAAACACCACCTACATCACTCTATCTACACAGTCAGTTCTGAGCTCCAGTCCATTTTCACTGGCTACCCTTGGTACAAATACTTGTTCATTTATTTTTGTGCTTTCAGCTTCTCCCCTCTGGAGCCACAGAAACCCTTCTGCAGCACACACCCAGCCCCACAGCTGTCTGCTACCTCTGACCATGTTCTTTGTGATGTGACCAGTTTTGGTGACTCTACTCTAGCCAATCTCTCCTGGCTCAAGCCACACAGCCCTCACCTCCAGTCATCATAGTTCTAGCCAGAGAGGCCTTTTTTGTCTCAGGAAACATCAGAGCTTCAGACCACTGTACCACTGCTAGGCTAAGCCTCTATGAGGGTGTGCTTGAAGGGAGGTTCATTCAGAGGGCTCTTTCTCAGGCAGGATCCAGGATGATCCCTCCCACCAGAAGCCTCTTCTCTGAATGCATATGTTTACCTTTCATGGAGGCTCACATTCTTCCTTTCACTGCAATTTTTGTGCCTAGGCCACATCTTGGGATAGGTGACATGAGAGGAAGAAACAAATGCAGGTTTTAGAACCAGACACATTTGAGCTTAAGACTCAGTCTGACTTGAGATGGTAGCAAGCCTGCCTTGTGTACAAAAGGCCCTGGGCACAATGTTTAGTACCATGAACCAACACAAAAGCTCTTTTTATCTGTAAGACTCATTAGCATTGTTCAGTGAAGATAATGTTCAAGATTTTTCAGAATTATTAGGTAGAGAAAGTCAAAGTAATTCCACCACCATGTCTGACACACAGTGCTTGGAAAATATTCCTTAAAGGGAGGAGCGAGTGATGAAAAATGACTGTGGAATGAGAAGAATAATTTACTTAAAGACAATGAACTCTTTCATAATTGCATCTCTCAGTAGATAGATGATGAATTATGGAGGACCACCTGAGTAGCTCTCCTTGAAAGAAGAGTGATGGTCTCTATTTTGACTGAGCCTGACCTTATTTCCTCATATTGATATGTACAATATCAGTACGAAGAGCTGGCTAGGACTTCTCTTCATCCTTTCAATTGGCCTTCATCAATGTATATTGGTCTAGCTAAAGTGCTTGTGATAGTCTTTGAAGGTGGCATGTGTGTTTCCCTGGTAACCTATGGTCTGCTCCTTCTTAATGTGAGCCAGGTAGAGAGACAGGACAAAGAGCCATTGCTCCACGCTGTCAGCTTTGATGGAGCCTTGAGATAGAACCTATAACTTCCTGGGGCTTGAAAGATTACATCAGAACTGAAGCACTGGGCCCCTGAAACTTTAGATATTATCTCATTATAATGCCGATTACTTTCTCTTCATTTCCCCTCTGCATATGGCAGAGGCAAATGTAGGCCACCCACTTAGCTCAGATCACAGTACTCACCTATTTACCACAATTCTCAGTCATTGTTCCTCAAGCCACTCATCCACTAAAGAAAACCCAGGTAAGGCCCTGGGTCAGCCTCTTTGCTTCAGATCGCCATCTTCGTGGCTGGATTTAGGGCCCATTGGTTCCCCAATAATTATAAATATGTTTTAGTATCTTTACTTTTGGCATGAGTTGCACTGGAAGTGGTAGATTAGAATTAGCTTAGTGGAATTCCAATAATGTATCTTTGGGATTACAAATATTCACTTTTTGGACCAAGACAAGAATTTGGAGGGGACTTCTACAATGGATGAGGGAAAACAGATGGATATGGATGGAGATTAGATAGAGAGATGGATAAATAGACAGATAGATAAGTAAGACATATTTATGATGCAGATAACAGATCATGGATGAATGGATAAGTAGATGAATAAATACAAAGAGAAAGGTGAACATGAATGTATACATAGATTATGGACATGTAAATGTAGATATAAATACAGATATAGATATAGATACATTCAGACTGTTTTCTAGAACTCAGTCAGATGCCAGCCCTGTCAGCCCCACAATTGCTCTCGCTTAGAACTGCCGGGGAAAGGACTACGATTTCCTTTGGCAGCATAATCATGCCTTTGTGTCTGAAAGGCCCTTCATTATTCACCATCTGCTGAGGGACCTAGGGAGACCTGAAGTGATAAGAACTAGCAGATGGTGCAGACTTCAGCAACTTAATAACATTTGCTGACATATGGTAGAACAGTCTGGAACATTCAGGAAACTGCTGTACAAAGGCATCCAGCAGTGGGAGGAGCCTGAGGACCTAAACAGCTTTGAAGCACTCTTTGTATCAACGTTTTTTCTTCCTTCCATCTTTCCTTCCTTCCTTCCTTCCTTCCTTCCTTCCTTCCTTCCTTCCTTCCTTCCTTCCTTCCTTCCTTCCTTCCTTCCTTCCCTCCCTCCCTCCATCCCTCTCTCCCTCCTGCCCTCCCTCCTTTCTTCCTTCTTTCCTTCCTTTGTATTTTTGAGACAGGATTTGTTATGTGGCTCAGGCTGGCATTGTGTTGTTCACTTGGCCTGAAACTCATAGCAATCCTCCTGCCTCAGAATCCTGAATGCTGGGATTACAGGCATGTGTCACCACACCTGGCTTATATCAAGTTCTTTCTTACAGAAACCAACCAGCAGAAAAGAGGACAGTGAGACATATGAGAAAGCTGAAGAAACAGCAAAACCCAAAGAAACTCAAGTTTCTGAGAGTACTGAAGCCCCAGCTACAGGGTCAGTGTTTTTTTCCTTAGATCTATAAAAATTAAGCAGCCAGGGATGGGATGAGCAGAATGACATTTAGAGGAAAACCACAGTGAATCCCACCTAGCGAATGGGGCTTGGGCTTGGAGTTGTGTTGTTTCTGTCCTCCTCACCAGCAGCCACCATATGCAACATACCTAGCAGCTTCTCCATAGATACCCAACCAATAAAAGCTGCAAATCACACAGAGCTGCACAAACCCAAACCCATATAAGCACATTATCTTTCTTAATACAAAACCATGTGGAAGTGAAAAAAGCAAAAACAAAAAACACCAGATGCTTCTAGTACTCACACCATTGAAACTTCTTGCTTTACAGTTGTAGATTCACAATAAGAGGTGGAGCTAGGACTTGAATCCTAGCTGACTCTGAATTTATCAAACAAACCTCCCCTTGTTACACTGCCCAACCTTCTTCAAAATAGACATGAATGAAATCAGGGGAGGGCTGCTACTGCTACTCACTTGAGGCTTGGTGGGGAGCTGGGGCCAGGTCTTCCTCTTTCCCAGGGCTGAACGGCTGCTCTGCAGGGTCATCACCTGCACAGTCAAGAATAGCCTTCTCCGAATCAAAGTGAGATGACAAAACCAGGGACCCACAACAGCTTTAGAATATGTAATTCTTGAAATCAGAGCCAAAGGGAGGAGATTTATTTACATTAGCAAGGTGCTTTAGCAGCACAAAAAAGCTTGCAAAGCATTCCTGCCTCTTACCCTAAGGTCAGGAATGGGCTTCCCTTGTGCACTGACACCCCATCCCATGGTGTTCCTGTCTCTACACTGTGCATTCCCCCTGTGGGACTGGGTTGCTTCTTCTAGCAGTGTACTCTTACCTGTTTGCAGATCCTTAGGGGGTGGGGCCTTGGTTGGACTCAGAGTCTGTGTGCTGGAAGTGACTGTTCCTGGGGGGAAAACAAAGAAATGTGAGCCTGTAGCACTCTAAGAGGGCTGATCTAGGGACCATGCCTCCTGCTGCCCATCTTGTGCCAACCCGATCAGCCATGCTCATTAAACCAGGCATCAAGCATGGAGTTAAGGATGCAGAGCCCACAGTGGAGGAGTAGACAAATTCATTAGCAGCTGGGACAGTGTGAGGAGTGGACCAGCTGGTGTCAGGAAGATGCATGGGACAGTGATGGCACTAGAGGTGTGGAATAGTGGGCTGGGGATATAGCTCAGCCACAGAGTGCCTGCTCTGCAAATATGAGTCCTGAGTTCAAATCCCAGTACTAAATGAAGAAAAGAGAGCTCAACAGGAAGTGTGCAGGCTGAGGGCTTCTGGGAAAAGGGAAGGTGGTAAGCTTCTCCCACACCGGAATCTTGGTATGCACACAGACCTACTCCCCAGCTGAATAATTTCCCAATTGGTTATTGTCATGATAGAGAATGAGGTCAGTTTTACCTTACGGAGCCCATAGTAGCTCCCAGAGATCTGTTATTTAGAGAGAGCTGGGGCATAGCTTCAGGTGGTGGAGGGAAACAGAGACACACTTACTCATGTGAGTGCCTGGAGGGAACAGCAGTGAGACACAGCCAAGGGAGGAAGTGGTGAATAGCATCTTACCCAGGGCTGGCAGGGTGAGTGAAGCAGGACTCCATGTCACCATGGCCCTGGGAGGGAGAGGGTCCGTGTGCCCGGTCAACTCTCTCACTGAAAGAACAGTTGTCTTTCTCCAGAAGGGCGTAGTCAGAGCAGACACTGGGTGTGTGGGGTGTGTCATTGGGAGCGTTTGCTGGGTGCGGGTTATGGGCTCTGAAGTCCTGGCAGTTTTCCTGGTAGCTGCACCTGCATGGAGATGGCCAGTGGCAGTTTTGGGTGCTGTGCTACTTTGGACAGCAAGAGAGGCTGAATTGCCAGAGACTATGGGACAACTGGCACACAGAATGCGGAGATTCCAGGGTCATCCTGAGCAGTGCCTGAAGTCACCAAGAGACTTGTTGCTTCTTGAATAACCAATGAAACGAAAATATCTGCCTTCAAAAATGCTGTGTGATGAATCGCTGTGAACAGAAGGTAGAGTCACTGATGTAAAAAGTGCTACATTGTATTGTGTTCTGACCAGAGCCTGAGCCCAGTCAACATCCTTCTGCCTCTTCAGAGCCCTCTGTTCATAGCCCTCTGGGCACCTCTGGGCACCAGTTCTTGTCTCTAGAAGAGGAACTATGATAGCGCCATGTGCCCTGAAGGTAGAACAGGAACCTGAGGTAGAATTAGGCAGGGATCAAGGCAGACAGTACTTGAAAGAGTGCCCCATAAAGACAGAAGTGGGATTTTAGAGAGAAATATAACCAAATGCTGGTGTTTGTTGCATGAAGAAAACAGAAAAGCTTGGATGTTATTTTTACCTTGACCCTTCCCCAGGGGCAATTGAAGTGAAGGCGAGGTGTGGAACATGGACATGAGGAGGACAGGCTCTCCCTAACCTACAGAATCCCTTCTTCTTGCTGGACAAAGATTGGCCTGCAGCGTAGGTTGGAATTCCATCCCCCCTTGTCCTTTGTCAGAGACAGGAGGTGGCATGCAGCTAGCTAGGTGGTGGCTGGTAGCTCAGTGCCTCTCTGCTGCCTTTGGGCCCCTCACATGCATGGGCCTTTACCTAGCTCCCAGAATAGTTGGCCCAGGGCTAAGTGTGTTCCAAACTGTCACCCATCCAGATAATTAATAGTGTCAATCTGTAAGTGCATTCTCCCTTCCCAGGCATTTGCCCTGATTAAAGGAGCACCAAATAAAGGATGGAATTAGAATTAGGAGTGGGAAGTTCACAGGGAGACTTTCTGAATGAGACTGGCTTGACTTCAGATCTGTCTCCAGGGCTGGCAGAAAGGGCAGTCTACTATATGCCCACTTGATCTTCTTTTCGGTCAACCTTGTCTCATATAAAATCAGATCCCTTTCACAGTATAACCAAGAAACACCCTACAATAAGCAAAAATCAAAGTGGCCCACTGAAACAGAACCTGGCATTTGCTGTGTGCCACATTTCACTCAAAGAGATGGCAATAAAAACCCTACTATGTACCAGAGATGGTGTGAGGCACCAAGGGAGAATCACACTGATTTCCATGTCCAAGTACAATTTATCTAGCAGGCTCACACAAGTGAGCTGTGATACAAACTGGAGCAAGACAG
This sequence comes from Ctenomys sociabilis, assembly GCA_004027165.1. Classification (NCBI taxonomy): domain Eukaryota; kingdom Metazoa; phylum Chordata; class Mammalia; order Rodentia; family Ctenomyidae; genus Ctenomys; species Ctenomys sociabilis. The sequence continues at coordinate 100,801 of PVKA01000291.1, read as the reverse complement.
CATCCAAAATTGGTACAATGACTATTTTTTGGAGGAATATGCTCAGAAAGCGATTATGATTGGGTGAACTTCAAGAAAGAAGATGGGTTCTGAGGTGGCAGCTGACAGCAAACAGTGTTCTGCTGCATGGAAACTTAAGAAGAAGCTCCAGACAGTGACAGTCATCTGAGAAAAGTCTCATGGAAGGCTCAAAGATGTTTGCTATCCACAAGAAGGGTAGAGATGTCAATGTAGATACAGCAAAGAGCTCAAGGAAAAAGGGACAGGGCACAGGGGGCTTGTGCGCTCAAGGCAGAAAACTGTGTACTACAGGCTAAGGACTTTGACCCTTTGCTACTGACATGGGTGTTCTGGACAGTGAAGGGACATTACCCAAGTGGCATTTAAAGGCCATAGCTTTTGTGGTAGTGCACAGATATTCTAGAGAAATATGACAGTATGACAGCAGACATTTTGTCAGAGGATGGTATGGCTTAAGGTAAATAATAAAGGACTTGACTAACATCCTCACAGCTAAGTAACAGCAGGACCCCAAAACTTTATTCAGTTAAGGTGCCAGCTTAGAGGAACAAGAGAACTTAAAGATGGGCCCAGAAACGCTAGGTAGTGACAGAGAAAAGACAAGAAGATGGACAGGAATAAGTGTGGGGTAGGTAGAGGATGGCTGAGTAGCTACTGGGTATTATAGAGTTGTGATGCCTCTAGAACAGAGTAAAAGTAAAAGCATCCAGTATACACAGGAGACACAAGAAAACAAGGAGATGGGGGCAGAGCGGTCTTTGAAAAATTGGATAAATGTGTCCCTTCTAAATAGAGAAAAGGACACAAAAGTTGTTTAGCTTCAGTTGCTTGTTCCCACAGGGAAGACAATCCAGTGCTGCCATGCCTTTGCAAAAAACTCCAGACATTCATATTTTTTTCAAACTGTGAAATCCCGTGATCCTTAACACAATATAACTAAATCCATGTAAAATACCTGAAGGGTACAGTGGGATTTGGGAGGGTTGCACTCACCCAGAACATCAGATGCGCTGCTTGTGAATGTGTAGTTGATGACGGGGGATTTCTCTGCCATGTCCCAGAAGTCTGAAAGATTCCTTCCTGCAAAAATCACACCAACAGGAAGGACTCCTGTGCTCCCGTGCTCAGCGGTCACCCCAGAGCTCCTGGCAAGGACGCTGCAGCTCACCTGCTTTCCCAGCCATCACGCAAATGAAGATGCAGTCGGATTCATCAGTCTGACTAACTGCAGGATGAATGAGGACACGGCAGGCCTCAGCAGTGGGTCTGTAACTACACAACTTTGGCCAAAATGCAAACACAGCTGGAAGTACCTACGTCAAGAGTACACCGGAAAGCAAGACTCACTCCTTCCTCCAGAGGCAGCTCTGTGTTTCTGATTTCTTTCTTTATTTGGCAGGGTGAAGGAAGAGGAAGATGGTGCAGTATAGTGTGGCTAAGAGCACAACCTCTGGGGTCAGTTTCCAGGGTTGCCACATCGACTCTGCCCCCTCCCAGCTGTGCACCACAAGTGAGTGAGCTGCTTGATATCTCTAGGACTCCATGTACCCGTCACTAAAATGGTCAAAATCTAAATTCCATAATCCTTTCTTTGCAAGTCCCAATTTCCCAGACTTCTGTAACTGGAAAGTTTATATGTTTGGTACCAACATTCATTGGCAGTAAAATCTGCTCAGCCAGACATGTGGCTAATAAAGCCTTCATCTACTCCACCTAGTGGCTCATCCATTGTGTGAAATGAAGGGCCATGTGTTTCCTGACAGCAGGCTTCCCTGGGTGTTGCTGAAGTATCATCTCAACGTAGTGTAGATACGCTAGTAGACATTTCAACACTGAACACTTCTGAACTGTTAAGCAGGTTAATACCTGAGGATGCTGCTTAACTGGCTGTGAACCTGCAGCTGCAGCTTCCTCATGGGATGACTCTGAGGCTATGAGATAATATGAGAAAACTCTGTGAAGTGTTGACAGAGGCAGCGCCTGATAAGTGGTCATAATACCAATCATTGAGGAGACTGTGTGATATTTATACATGTGGGTCTGGTTTATTTCACTTATGAATATATCTCCAAGTGGCATCCACTTAAATATAAATGCTTTGAGTTTATCATTCTTTATAGCTGAGTAATATTTCATTGTATAAAAATACCACATCTATCTTGGTCTTAACCATCCAGCAGAATAATATAAAAACAAGGTATAAAAAGTAAAGCCATATTAATATGCTGAGTGGTAAAAGGCTCAAGTCAATAGCTTCTGACATTGCCAGTCTTACAGAGAACCCACTACTGTTATGGACTACTGGACTATACTGGATTATTTTGCTGAATTCATGCACCTACAATATTTAAGTGGCAATGGAATACCCATCTCTGAAAAAACTAAACAAAAAAGGGGATATAAATGAATTTCCATTTTGTATCTGTATATACAAAATATTAGGATAGATATACAGCTGTTTTCTCTTAATTCAATGAGAAGAAAAATTTGTACTAGTAGTGTTTGGATAGGATATCATGTCTGCATCTTGCACCACGAATAACTACTATGAAGACATCAATATGCCATGTATTAATTATTGTAACTGTACTACTAACCTGCTTTGAAACTAATTGCTATTTGTCTTTCAGTAATATTAATGAGAAAAAATACCAATCACTATTATTGTTCATGTGATGTTATCAGTACAATGCCCAAAGCGAGAGCCAGATTGCTTGGGTTAGAATTCTGTCTCTGCAGCATAATCTTGGGCAGATTACTTACTTTCCTGTGTTGTGGAAATAAATGCAGTATCCATATCTGTAACAGTAGTGGGACTCTAATGAGGGAATTCACTGGCAGTGCTTAGGAGATCCTTGCATTCTAATGGCATCTCTTGAGCTTTTGGTCCTTGCTCTCTTTCTGGTTTATGCACACATAGCTGTTCCGTAGTATAAAACATCATCTTCCTGTTGAGATCAACTTTGGGATGTTGTCTGCATGTGTGTTTTTCAACACATTTGTATATATTATAGAATAATATTTACTATATTTTTTATCAACAGGAACTTTTTCTACTGCCCACTTTATTAAGAGGGATGGTAGAAAAGTCTGGGAAATAATTGTACCACTTCAGGTGAGGAAGTATGACTCACCTCGGACTTTGCAGAAGTCCTTTGTAAACAAGGCACATGTTTAAAGACTGTACTTTGGGGCTGGGTAAATAGTTCAGTGATCTAAAGCACCTGCTTAGGCAAGCTTAGGCAAGAACAGGGACCATGGTTCTATCTCTGTCACCACATGCCACACCAGCCTTGCCCCCAGAGTGGGTTGAGTTTGCCACAAAAATAAGTTTAAAAGCTGAACTTCAAGGGCCAGGGAGATGGCTCAGTGGAATAAGTGCTTTCCTGGAGAGCTCAAGGGCCTGAGTTCAATCCCTGGTTCTGCCAAAAACAAACAAACAAACAAACAAACAAACAAAAAACTTAAAAGCTGTACTTCAAGGAGAACTTTAGGTTCCATAGAGATCTGAGCAAAACAATTATCTTCCTTGAAGCTCATTTTGCTTATCTTTCAGAGGAGAAGCTGGCTCTCCAGCAGAATCTGCTTCCTGAGTCTGCCTTTATTCTTCTAACTCCAGGGTTGGATTTGCCCTCCCATTTCCTGGATCCCCAGAGTAGCTCAGACTGAAGTTCACCCCTTCAAGCACTGTGCTAGAAGCTGGAGAACCTTGGCCCATTGTCTAAGCGGAGCCTACAGAACAGCTCCCCTGCAGGGGCTGGCAGGGGTGACTCTTTCACAGGCAGCTTCCAGTCAGCTTACCTGAGAGAAGAGAGGTGGATCTGAAAACCTCTGTGAGGGAGCCAGTGGAGTTTCCAATGACATCTACCAGGAGGGCTGTGAAATCTGCAAAACAAATGGGGGAGGTCCTGACTTATGATTCACAGGCTTAGAGGAAAAGGGTTGCATTGGAGTTTTCCAGAATGTGTTTTACAAGTCTGATTTTGTTCAGTGTATTCAGCAATATCAATAATCATATCAAGAAAACTTACCAATTCTGAAACAAAAATAAAAGGTCAATTTGAGGCAGGCATGAAACTTTGGGATCCCCTGTTAACATCATTTTTTTCCCATTGTTCTCCCCCCTTTCCCCTTCTCTGCTAACACCACAATGGTACAAATGGTTGCAATATTGAATTGTGGATTTGCTCCATTATTTCATCAATTTGTTTCAGAATACTAAATTCATATGATAGAAAACAGAAACACATATATGTAAATATAAACATTGGAATTTTAAAGTGCAATGTCAAATTTAGTGGTAGGTTACACACTGTAAACTACCAAAAGGGCTAAATGTTTTTAAAATATCACCAGGAACTTCTTCTGTCCACTTTGTTAAGAGGGATGATAGGAATGTCTGGGACATTTTTGTAACATTTCAGGTTGTAGAATGTTCAAGAACTTTCTCTCTGAACAAGGTTTGGCTAGGACCATTGTCCACCATGGTGAGTGCCACTGACCAATAGCCAGGGAAACTTCCCAATCTTCAGTTTAGTCAATCAACTGCCACTTCCTTCTCTACTCATTTGCAGCTTTCTATGTCCAAATACATTCTTGTCTTTCACAATAAGGGAGGTATAATTGTAAGAAAGCCTCATGCAGTATTTCTGAAGACGTTCTCCTGGATGATTTCTTGTCATGCCTTGTATAAGTCCATGTGCTTCTTTTACAAATTGATATGATCCTGAATTTGGGCTTGTATATACTGACTTGAAAACACAGAACTCAGATAGACAGGGAAGGTCATATGACAATCAATGGTATGCACAGCGGCATAATTGACAGGCTGTAGACATTAGCATGTGTGAGCCAGAATGCTAATGTGATTTTGTCACATCTTCAGGGACATATGTTAATTTCCTGGAAGCAGAAGTACCTATACAGCTCTGCAGATGCAGACACCTGTCCATGTAGAAAGTTGAAAGATTGGACATCCTCTTTTCTGTGTCAGATGGGTGAAACTGAAATGAGGTAGTACTGCATAGAATCACTTCTTCCATCTACATTCCTTATATTTCTCAAACATCTCATTTGCTTATTAATTAATTTTTCTAATAAATATTTATTTTTTCAGAGTCTCAGACACCTACTAGCAACTGTAGGGCTTAGTAAAATATACAAAGGATGCTAGAGTTATTGAGAAGCAGCTTCATAAGCAGGCCAGTGAATCTGCTACTGATTTTTTTTTTTTTTTACACCAAGGCTTAGGAGCCAGACACCAACAATGGGGCCAGGTCCAGGGATGAGAGAGCTTGGATGGATTCACTAGTATTCTGCGGAGCTGGGATGTTAACTAGGTCTGCCTTGGGCCAAAGCACCAATCCTCCTTGCCGCCCCATCCATACTCTGAGCATGAACCCACCCGCTGTGCACTTTCTTTTTTTATTTTATAAGGAGAGTATAAAATATTATAAAAACAGAAAAATTACAAGTGATACAGAATTTCACTTAACACATCCTGTCTGGTTAAGGTTAGCTGTCAGTTGTTAGGTAACCTAGTGTTGTGTGTTATTAACTTCACAAAACTATAAATGAAAAACCATTCTGTTGTGAAAAAAATATATATGTGTACACAAGAGAGTTAGGATAGATATACAGCTACTTTATCTTAGTTCATTGAGAATAAAAGTTTGTACTAATATTGTTTAGACAAGATATTACATCTGCATCTTGTCCTCTGAGTAACTACTACAAAGACAATATGCAATGTATTAATTGCTACAACCATCCTATTAACCTGATTTGAAACTGTTTCATTGCTATTTTATCTTTCTTTTCTCATTAAAATGAATAAGAAAAATATAAAAAAGAATTTCACTCAACAAAGTAATACGAATTTCACAGCATGTGTTGTAATGCATAGTGTTGTCTTCCAACCAATTGTTCATATTATCAGCTATATAAAATTAAAAAAAAAAGAAAAAAGAAACAAATGTGTAAGAAATTAAGAGAAGAAAAAGGAGAAACAACTGAAAAAAAGACAAAACAAATTAAGCATTATCTGTTTCTTTCCATAGACCAGCAGAAATACACAGTGAAGCTATCCAAACCATTCTGCTTACATATATACATAAATAAATCTCTTTCCCCCACTCCCTCTCCTCAACTCATTAACTCTTTTGAGTAAGTTCATTCCCACATCTCAGTATCTGTTGTACCCTTCAGATCCTATTTTCTCTTTCAGGTTCTCATACTAAGGAGACAAAACAATGTTTGCACATGTGGGTCTGATTTATTTCATGTAAGAGTATGGTCTCTAGTTGCATTCATTTACCCACAAAAGTCTCAAATTTATCCTGTTTTATAGCTCAATAATACTCCATTATGTGAAATTGTCACAACTTCTTTACCTCTTTTCTCTTGGATGCTGCTCTCCCACCTGTCCATTAGGCTTGGGAGCAAACCAATCATCAAGACTTCAAAGATATTCTTTGTTTTGATGAGCCTATCTAATATACTACCAATGCACATAGATGACTTATTTCTGATCATCTTCATGAGGTAATGGAAGCAATGGAATACTGTTTTATTTTTTGAATCCAGTTGGTGATGATGTAATACTGTCTCTTAACACTCAGTGTTGGCAACAGTGTGGGAAAATAGGTACATTTAAATTTCGTTGATAAAAGTGTAAATTTGTGAATGATTCCTAGAAGCAATTTTAGCAGTTTGAATCACCACAAATGCTTTGCCTATCTGCCAACAATTCATTTTCGAGGGCTTTATCCTAATGAGATAATTAGGCAGGCATGACAAGTGACTTTGCTCACAGGTGCTCCTCGCATTGTTTATAAATATAAAAATATCATGAATAAGCTACAGTATCATCACTGGGAGACAAAGAAGAGTAATAACCTCTTCTAATACTGTCATATATTCATATAAAAGCTGAGGCATATTTATACATATTAGAATGGATCATTTTTATGACAGACCCTCCCACATTTGCTCTACTAGAGAACAAATATTGGACACTTGTGGCTTAATGTAATAACTACATATCCAAACTTGCTTTGCTGGTGTGTGTGCCCATGGTACTGAGTTCTAGGCAAGGGGATCTGAAAGGAAACATTCCTCACCACCTTATTTCTTTTTTCCCTTTCCTCCTGCTTCTTGGCTCATGGTCAGGTGAGAGTACCTGTGTCCTTGCAGTTTACTTTCTAACTTTCAACCCTTCTTCCAGAATCTCAGTTCTGTGTCTGAGTTAGTTGCTTAGAGCAAGATTCTGCATGTGCTCAATGACGAGCTGGTGAATGGATGAATTCTGGTTTAGACAGTAATTTTTATTTCTACTTTTTAGGATGTTCTAAATATAAGGAACATGTGATAATTTTAATTTTTTTTGGCAGAACTTGGGATTGAACTCAGGCCCTCGCACTTGCCAAGGAAGTGCTTATTCCACTGAGCCATCTCCCTGGCCCCCTAAAATTTTCTTTTTTTGCACAACAGGGGTTGAACTCAGGCTCTTGCACTTGCCAGGGAAATGCTTATTCCACTGAGCCATCTCCTGGCCCCTGATACTTTTAACTGTACAAGCAACACATTAATTTACTCTTACTGAAAAAAAATTCCTGATATACAAGTGTCCTTTGATCCACAGTCTTCCACTAAAAAATATGAGCCCTACTTTTCCCAAAGTCAAAATGACCCTAAAAGATAAAGATTTCAAATAGATTCAGGACATTTTGGCAGTGTAACATCACAGCTAAAGATTCTGATGAAAGAGGACGTCTCTAGCTGCTGCAGAAAGCAATAGCCATGTGGGATAAGTGTGTTCAAAGCAAGGGGAAGTGCTTTGAGGGGAATTAATGGCAACGTGTCTTTTATTTAAAAATTTTCTAAAAAGTTACATATTTCCTGTATACTTTGGTCACTCTTCAGTTAGTGGACTGTTTTCCCATTGGCGGATATTTAGCTCGTTGCTGATGTCACAATGAAAAAATGCTGCATGAGTATTTTTTCTTGTCTTTTGTTCTCAGAAAACTATTTTGCTATGATAAATTCAAGCCAAAGAACTCTGTGGGACAATGACATACTCATATTTATTTATTTATTTATTTATTTATTTATTTTTTTGTCTTTTTGAGACGGGGTCTCACTATGCAGTTCAGTCTGGCCTTAAGCTCACTTTGTAGCTCAGGCTGGTCTCGAACTCACAACAATCCTCCTGCCTCAGCCTCCCGAGTGCTGGGATTACAGGCATGCGCCACCATGCCTGGCTGACATACTCATATTTAAGCATCGTAGACATCACTATATTTTCCTATCTTTCTATGAAAACAAATTATGTATATAAAAGGGCACAAGCTTAGCTGGAAACACTGCAAGGCTTATAGCTGGCTGCACCCACCTGATAAGTCATTGGTCCGATTATTGAGACAGTAGCAGAATCTTGTAGGGAATCTGGCTGAGTCCACTGTCTTCAGGTTAGAGACTGTGAAGAAGGGAGTTTCTCAGCAACTTTTATATCTCAGTTGCCCTGCAATCCCTCCCCAACCACTGTCACCATGAGGAAGTGACAGCCTCTACTCACTGTTGTAGATGGCCAGGGAGACTTTGTGGAAGGCGAAGGAACTGTAGGAGGTAATGCTCAGCAGGGAGAAGAACCGCCTGCTATCTGCAAAGGGAGGAAAGGAAATCGACACCAGACACCTGCTAACAAGGCAGCAAAGAAACCAGACTACAGTCAAGTGAACTGGATCATAAACAAGGGACAACACTAAACATTCAAATGACAAAAGTTACAAATAAGAAAAGTAAAACCAATATAAGAAACAAAAGCAAACCAAGCAGAATGTCTCACTTGGCCAGATGTTCTATCCAGAGCTAGGGACACATTCTTCCTTTTTTTTAAAATTAATTTTACTGAGAAACAAATATCATTGAGACAGTTTCAAAACAGGCTAGTAGGACAGTTACAATAAATAATACATTGCATATTGTTGTCTTGGTAGTGGTTATTCATAGTACAAGATGCAGACATGACATCCTGTCCAAACACTATTAGTACAAATCTTTCTTCTCATTGAACTAAGAGAAAGTAGTTGTATATCTATCCTAAATAAGAAAGTATCTTGGTTTCCTGAAGTTGTTGTAACAAATTTCCACAAAGTTTGTGGCTCAAAGGACAGAAACATTTTTTTTTTTTTTTTTTTGGTGTAACTGGGGATTGAACTCAGGCCCTTGTGCTTGCCAGGTAAGAGCTTATTCGACGGAGCTATCTCTCCAGCCTCTTTTACAGCTTTGGAGGCTGTCAGGAGTGCTAATGCAGGACAGTAGAAATGCTCAGGTGTCTGAGTTGTAATGCACATCTCTAGTGATTTTTATTTGGATAAGTATGTGTCTTTTGGAGACAGGTCTACAGTGGCTGGATCTTTGGGTTTTGGTGCGTACATGTCACCAACGGAGCCTGTTCTGCCTCAGCTTTCTGGGAATAACTTCACAGAGAACTTGATGCCATACATGGGGTAGAGCCTCAGCTCTGTGCTCATTAAGGTTTTTAGGAGAATGGGGTATGCACCAAAGCTTGAGTAGCCACTACTCAGTTTGTTCGTGTTTCTCAGGCGTCATCATTGCCACTTTGTAAAAATGCACATTTGGGCCCCAGCTAAGACCAACTGAACCTGAATCTGCAGATGCTTCTGACTGTGCACCAAAGTTTGGGAAACTTTGGGTATATCAAGGGCTTACACTAAACTGAATTCCAGTCTGAATCATGTTGAGAATGCTTCATTTTCTACATCAGAGATGTGCCACCTCCTGGGAACGTTTTCAGATTAAATAAGTGCTGACAGAGCTTGTGCTCCTTGAAGGTAGGAGCCATGACTCTTTTTTTTTTTCTTTCGGGTTAAACATTGTGTTTATTTGTAGATTAAATATTGTATTTGTGTGTCATATTGTCAAGGACTGGAATGCAGCAGTTAAACTGGATTGTCAATTTGATTGGGGTGAGAGCTGCACAGGGAATGATAAACTCCCATGAGCTTTTATCCCTCCCTGGTCCTGTCTCTGTAGCAGGTGCATTGTTTTGCCGCATTTATTGTCTGTCTTCTTCTAGCTGATGAGTGGTTTCAAGACAGGGATACATCTCATCTAATCTCTGTAAACCTTCTGTATTAAGCACACAAAATATTCAATAAATATTTTTACATGAATCCATGAGGCAGGTCCTATTGTTACCCTATTTTATGGATAAGGAAATTGACATCCAGAAGGTCAAATGAATTAGCCATTGTGTGGTTAGATCTTCCTAATTCCAGGGTCAGAGCACAGTAGTTTCTTATAGCTTTCGCAGCCAAGAGTCACAGTGAGCCACAGACCCAAACTACAGCTGTTCCCAGTGCTCAAAAATGAAGACTCAAGTTTTGGTTTCCAGCTTGTAGAAATCCAGTTAGGAGCCATGACTCTGTCCCATTCTACAGCACCTGATGAAGAGCTTTGCACAGGACAGGACAGGGTTAACAGGAGCACTGGAGTGCTGCCAGAAGGCCTGGTGAGGCCTCTGTCTGTCCCCAGTCCTCACAGTAACTCATCACTCCCAGGAATCACAAGACTCCACAGGCAGCCCCAGTGATGGCAGCTCCCCAGGAGCAGTGAAAGCAGGGCTTGTATCTTTAAGACTATATCTGGAAGCACTGAGACAGAGAGAGGCGCAGTGAACAGGTGTGGACCCACCACAGAGAGGTGTGCAGATTGTCTGTTGCACATCCTAGGAAGAGCTGCTTACGTAGGCCTTGATGTTGAATCAGTGTACCTTATTATGCTTATTTTTATTACTTTTCCACATGTTGGAATTTGAGCTCTCCTCAGGCAGGGACTTTTGTCAGGATTATTCACTGTTTTATGCTCATACCAATATAATGCCTGGCACATGATAAATATTGAGCTCTAAAAATGTATTGGACAAAGTGGGATATAAATAATGCAGGAAATAAGGGATGCACACTGGAGATCCTTCTTGCTTTGCAGTTAATTTTGGAAAGGTCTGCTTCTAAGTATCTATCTTTTGACTTGGTTAGAATATATTCACATACTCACATCCACTATTTGCCATAAGAAATTGTTTTACTACAGATGCTAAAAGAACACAGAAGGTTGGAATGGTATTGAAAGCATTTGGTAGGACTCCATCTTCTAAAAAAGGATAGAAAGTCTGGATAAGAGTGAGTTAATGAGGATAATTATTGTTTATGGCAATAGACTTGTGATTACATCACTGCCAGTAGATCACGTTTGGAGTGTGGTTTGCTTTGGGGATGCCTCTAGATTTCCTACTTCACGCTGATGCTTTTCATCTCATGGATTAGGTAGGAGAATGTACTCTCTACCTTCATCTCCAGGAGAATGAGACACAGAGGAGAAAGCCATCCTGCCTGGGGTTGCAGACAGGCCCAGCAGAGAGGCTGGTGCAGGAGAAGGCACAGGTCTGTATTGTATGGTGTGGCACAGGCAGTTACCTTTCAAGGCTCTGCTCAGCATCCTGTTTACAACCTCCGTCAGGTTAAGTGCAGACAGATCAACAGACCTTGCGGGCAACTCTGAAAGAGATCCAAGGACATGGTTGGTAGCAGGCTTTTCATAGCAGCAGAGCTTCTTGTTTCCAAACTCCAGGTGCATAAACTTCCTTCTCAGGCATGTGTGGAACACACACCAAGTGTCAGACACAAGGGCTCCAAGACAAGAGGCAGTACCTGTCAGGAACTCAGGAGGCAACAGCCAAGGACATGCAGAGTGACAAAGACAGTACTCATTTCAGTGATTGTTTTATCTCTGCATTTGGGGAGAATGAAGATTGTTTGGTAGGAAACCGCAGACATCACAGGGGTTCTCCACAGCTCTGAAAGTAGAAGCTAATACCGTGGCTATGTATGGATGTCCACTGGGAAAGAGGTCTTTAAAAATTCCACAGCTTCAGGGCTTGGGCTCCATTTTCTGAGAGATCCCTGTTTAGCAGGCCTGGGCTCTGACCTAATGTCAGGTGGGAAACAAAATCTCTCAAAGCATTGAAGACCCCTTCTCTGGCAGCTTCTCCTCAAGGATCTAGAAACAACATGAGACCATCTGGAAATAGCATTTGTGTTCCTCTCTATCTTTACAAGCATTATAGACTTCCACTTTTGTTCAGACAATAATTTGAGAGATAGTATCACTTACACTGAGGGGTTGGGGAATGGATGCCCAGGACAAGGGGAGAATTTGCTTAGCAGCCCATTGCTATGGTGGGAGCAGATAATAAACCAGAGACTCACCTGTGGAATCAAGAAATGCCAAGCCTTCCTCCTTCCACTCTTCTTCAAGGACAGACCCTGTGGAGGGAGAAGTTTCTGTGAGGGAAATGCAAGTTCTCATCTGGACTCTGGGAGCTGAGAAAGCTTTGGAAGCTCTGAGGCTCGGCAGTGTAGCATCACTAGGGGACACCAAGGAAGGTGGGTTCCCAGGATCCCTTTGCACTCAGGCCTCATCTGCTAATGCTGATCTTCTTGGATTCGGTGTAGCCTAACTACACACACCATAATAGCTATGAAAGCTATTACCTAGTCTATCTCTAATCTATCTAACCCCTTGACTTGGTTGGGAAACAAAGGCTCAGGCTAAATAAGCAATTCATGTAACCTTCTATAACTTTATAGTGGTAAGCCTAGTATCAGAACCTGTATTCTGGCAATACAGAGAAACAACTCTTCCTGATCCTCAGGCCTCCAACTACCATAGTTGGTCAATTTAAAGCTATCAAATAAGAAAATGCCAAAAGCAACTTTCAACTATCAAAAGCATTCCATTCACTCATAAATCCATCCATCCATCCATTCATCCATCCATCCATCCATCCATCCATCCATCCATCCATCCATCCATCCATCCATCCACTCAACAAATACTCACTGAGGAGCTAATGATATGCTAGTTGTTAGATATGAAAAGCTTAACAAGAAATGGCCTATTCTCCACACAATGCTTCCTGTTTTGTGATGTCAGCAGGAGGAGATTTCGTGGAGAGTGACAGGTGAGGAGCATCAACATGGAGAAGAACAGGTGATATAGTCACTTGTATCAGGGCAGTCACCTGGCCTAGAGGGGGACAAGGCCTCCTTCTGGGATCAGTTATCTCTAAATGGAGGATGCACATGCACATCGCACCTGCAGCCATCCTTCTGCAGTGACTGCGCAGGTGCATTCAGGAGAAGAGAGGGGCTTCTGTGGGAGGAAGCTCCAAGGTACAGAGAAGGAAGGAAGGAAGGAAGGAAGGAAGGAAGGAAGGAAGGAAGGAAGGGAAGGAATGAGGGAGGGAGGGAGGGAGGAAGGAAGGAAGGAGGGAAGAAAGGAAGGAAGGAAGGATGGAAGGATGCTGCAAGGAGCATCCCAGAGTATGTCAGAGTTTAGGGCTGGATGACTTACTTGTTGGACCAAGGACAGCACCATCCTTTTCCTTCTTAACACTTCTAATTCCAGACACTGTAATAAAAGTCCCATCAGTCAAGTGAAGCCCAGGAAGTGTAGCTCACACAGCTCACAACATTCTTAAAATTCATCTTAGCCAGTGCTCCTTTGAAGGCAGAGAGAACTAGGGCTCAGAAAATCAAGAGGTGTGCCTAAATCTTGCCTCTCGCTAGCGGCTGAGGGAAAACTGAAACACAGCCATCACCACTCTTCTCTTGTTTCTTTCTCCTGCTTTCACTGCATTTCCTGTCATGTAAGAACACTTGTAAGTTCTACCATAACATAGTACTCTTAATTACAGGCACCACGCTGTATAGCACATCTCTAGAACTTATTCTTTTAGCAAAACCAAATGTATACCTGGTGAATGCCTTTGCACTCTGTGTACCTTGACCCACTTAGATGCCTCACATGCCTCATTGAGATCACACACTATTTGGCTGGCAGTGCTGAGCTTCTTGCACCTAGCATGTTGTCCTCCATGTTCTTGCAAAAGATAGAATTTTCTTTTTTCTAAAGCTGAATCTTATTCTATCCTGCGCATGTAATATGTATTGCATTTTCTTTATCTGTTTGTCTACTGATTGACACTTAGTCTGTCCCCTCTACTTCTTAAGAACACTTTTGAAATTGGGGCCAAGTCAACTATTGCTTACTTAATTCAACTTGATCCTTCAGAAGTTGTCAAGGTTCTTGGTTAAATGTCAGAGATTCTGTGATTTTAGGTAGATGGGTGCTATCACTTCCCTAACCCACAATAAGGCTGCTGAGGCAGAGAGGTTGTATTACAACAGGAGGCAGTTTGAAACTGATATGAATTGTAGAACTGGTCTAAATCTGTCAAACAACCCGTTCTGTAGCTCAGGAGAGTCCAGCCATATCCTGGCATGGTGAGTGACTATAGCTCTCCATCCTATAGCAGCTGCTCTGAGAGCTGAGGAAAAATCATTGGCCATGGTGGCTACTTGTCCTTTCTATACGTGACATTCAGGCTGACCTATATTGCAGCCTCTAGCTGCAGGGTGCCTGGCTCGTGGGATTCTCATACTTTCCAGCTGCAATGGTGGACACAAGTTGGTCTTTCTCAATGATCATCATCCTTGAACAATCATCCTTTTACCAAAGAAAAACTCTTTCTATCACCCCCTTTTTAGCATTGCACATCCTCCGGTGGACTTGGCAACAATCTTTGAAGTGCAAGCTAAATATTTCTGCGCCAGGGAGATGGCTCAATGGAATAAGTGCTTCCCTGGAAAGCTCAAGGGCCTGAGTTCAATCCCTGGTTCCGCAAAAAAAAAAAAAAAAAAAAAAAAAAAAAGAAAAAAAAAAAGAAAAAGAAAAAAGAAAGCTAACTATTTCTTAAACACATACTTCTCAATAAGATACTACAGGGGAACCTTCTTTATGGATATAAAGACCCTTATAATAGAAGGAACCTGACCTTCTTCATACTTCTCCATGGTTAGTATTTTACCACCTTTTATTCTTTATCATTGCCGGTTCAGGAATTGGCTTCATTCAAAGGGAAGAAAATTGGAATCTCAGAGTAATGATTTATGGAAAGCTATCCTACTTACAAATTTGGTGCAATTGGTGTTCTCAAGAAGAGGAAAATAGGGACTGGGGAGATGGCTCAGTAGAATAAGCAATTTCCTGGCAAGCGCAAGGGCCTGAGTTCAATCCCTGCTTCCGAAAATAAATAAATAAATAAATAAATAAATAAATAAATAAATAAATAAATAAAAATAAGGAAATGGTTGGCCAGGGTGAGTCTTGCTTACTTTATACGTTCTCATACCTTTTTTTATTTGAATAATGTGACTACTCCAATTAATTAAAAATAAAATGTAGACAATAAAGATCAACTTCTATGCTCACCCCCTCCTAAAAGAAGCACATTAAAGCATCATCCTCCTTGCTTATCCAAAAGTACACGAGCAAAACATAAGTACGGTCCCTGACTCCTCTGTTCTTTGTGTTGCAAGATGTCTCACAGCACAGCTGATCTCATACCATCAACAAAGGAAGAATGGAGAAAGATGAGATTGCCACGAAGGTGATGACGGCAAAAACAATGCTTCCCACTGTAAAATCTTCTAACACTGGCAGATGGTCACAGCCTAAGTGGATTTGATAAGATGCCGAAAATACAAATATTCAATGAACTAATAAATAAGTATCCCATAAAACTGTTCCTGTGAAGGTTAGAGTGTTGGACAGGGTTCTACTGTGGCTAGGGAAGTCAAGGACTTTGCCCAAGAATAGAGCTAGCTATGGGAGAGCTCTCCCCCTTTACCTGTTATGCCAGCAGACAGGAAGCTCATCCCCTTGTGTTTCTTAGCTTCTCCTTTGGCAGCCACTAAAGTAAAATAGGTTTCATCAAAGAAGTTATAACCCAAACATAAAATCAGACAGAATTTTATCCACATTACCTTTCACCGATGAGAAAATTATGATCAGCGATTCTGACGTGATTGAAAATTCCCTTCCAGCTTGCTGCTTCATTTCACCATTCGTCATTTAGAACTTAATGAAGAACTATAGTAGCAGCAGTGATTGGTAGTGCCACTGAGCCCCATAATTGGCTAGGTGTTGTGTGTTGAGGAGGCAGACTTAAAATAGTAGAGGAAGGACAAAATAAGGACGATGCTCACTGCTTGTATAACAGGTATGTGACTGCGAAGAGCCTGATCTCATCTTGGCAGTTTGGAAGCCTTCCATGGAAGGGGCTGCTGTAATGTAACTGGTGTTTATATATACATATATTTTGTGGAACTGGGGATTGAACTCAGGTCCCTGTGCTTGTCAGGGAAGCATTTATTCCACTGAGCCATTGAAGTGTAATTGGAAGGATGAACAGAATTTGGGAGGGATGTAACTAGCTAAGAGATATTTGATGTGTAGAGACCAGCATGTGCCCAAGACCTGTGTTCATGTTACATTAAGAAAATGGCAGAAGGCCAGCAAAGAAGGGAAAGAGTGAACATTCATAGGCACTTGTGAAGGTAAGGAAACAGAAACATGTGGAGCAGGTAAAGTACTCAGGAACTTATCCCAAAAGAAGTAAGTAGTGACTGAGTTAACTATGGGAGGTTGGGGAGAAATGTATGCAAAATGCAATGAAGTAAGATAAGGAGGAAAGGTGAGTGGAATGTGAGCAAAGGAGAAACAGGAAGGAGAGAAGGGTGGCTGGAGCAAGCTTGGAAATGGTGGAAATACACTGAATTCTGTCGCACAATTGAAACTCCACCGCAGAAAGTCAGGAGATGAAACCAGACATGGAATTTATGATTTCCATTGTGATCAAACTCATTTCAGGTTCGGAATTGAATTGCTGGCTAGTGAAATTCTTAGAAACAGTGAATACCCAGACTTATAGAAGCAGGAGAGAGACTTACAGAACTGACCAGACCCACCTGTGCTCCAGAGGGACAGGACACACACTAGGGCCATGCACAGCCTCCATGGAGGATTGCTAAGCAGGAAGCTTAGCATGTTGTGACACTCCCGTCACCTGGAAGCGCACAGGCAAGCAAACCGAAGAAAAGGCTCGATTATTAAGCACATTGATGAAGAATAGCTCTTGTGAACACCACACAGGAAACCCTTAAATCATGAGGTATATAAAAACACAGTGAATGTTCATTTCTTTTTTAAGGCATTATAGTATAAGATATATTGCAATTAAGGCTGCTCCACTCCTCCCTCACTTTGAACACATCTGTACCCACATTCTTGCCAATTTCTGAAGCAGTTCTGGAAGCCCCCTTCATGAGTGTCTTTAGTTGCACTATCCTGGCTGCTTTATGTCCTGAATTAATTCCCCACACTTATCTCTTGTGGGGGACCACCTGAGCAGCTCTCCTTGAAAGAAGAGTGACTTTCTCCATTTTGATTGAGTCTGATCCTATTTCCTCATATTATTATGTACATAGCTAGCTAGGACTTCTGTTTATCCTTCAATTGGCCTTAAGCAATGTGTATTGGTCTAGCTGAGGTGCTAGTGATAGTCTTTCAAGGTGGCATGTGTGTTTCCCTGATAGGCCTGCTGCTCCTTAATGTGAGCTGCGTGGAGACAGGATGGTAGAGCTAATGCTGCACACCACCAGCTGGGAATGAGACAGAGGCTATGGCTTTCTGGGGTTTGAAAGATTACATCAAAGCTGAAGCACTAGACTTCCCAAAACATTAAATACTATATAGTGCAGATTACTCTCTCTGCATATCCTCTCTGCATGTGGCAGAGGTAAATATAGGCCACCCACCTAGCTCAGCTCACAGTAGTCACCTACTTCCCACAATTCTCAGTCAATCCTGAAGCCATTCCTTCACTGAATAAAACTTGGTGAGGCCCTGGGTTGCTCTCTTCGTTCCAGGAAGCCATGTCATGGCAGGACTTAGAGCCCCTTGACTCCCTGATGATTAAAAATATAATTTAGTGTCTTCATTTTCACCATGGGTTGCATGGAAAGTGGTAGATTGGAATCAACTTGATGGGATTCCAATAACGTAACTTTGGGATTACAAATATTGGTTTCTTGGACTGAGATGAGGACCTGGAAGAAAAACCAGAAGTCACATGGAGCTGGATCCAGTAAACAAGATAGACAAGGGCAGACTACAATTTTTTTTTTTCTGTTGCTGTTGTTTTGTTCCTTTGGCAGAATTGGGGATTGAATTCAGGTCCTTGCACTTGCCAGGGAAGTGCTTATTCTACTGAGCATCTCGCTGGCCCCCAGACTGTAATATTTGTACATGGCTGCCTTTCAGCTGGATGGCATTCCACGGTAGCATTTTGATCACACCTGGTGAAGACAATAATGAAGATTTCCAGCACTGCTTCAGAGAGTGGCAAGGATTGTGGGATAAGACTATTTGAAGTGATAGGAAGTATTTTGAAGGTGATAAGTAGTAATAAGTCTATTCATATAAGCAGGATTTTTAAAAACAATTATGCATTCACTGTATATTTTGATCACCCTTTGTATAATCTGAAGCTAATATAATTAGTTTAATTAGTACAATATGTACTAATTAAAATAGATTAGCTTATGCCAAGTTTCTAGATTAACCTCATGGTCCCATTACCTTAGTGCAGCAACAAAGTTTTTCTTGTATATTGACTGTAAAACTCTGCCCCACACAGTCATGGCAGAGCTGTACCATCTGGCATATCTCCATCCTGTAGGCCAATAACTGTGTGACCTATTAGATATGAGTTACTGTGGCACAGGAAAGGAGAGAGGTAGAGTCTAAAGCACACACTCTTAAGTGCTTTGGTGGGAAGTGACACGTCTTCTCCTAGAGTCAATGCCAGAACAACATCTTGGTCCTGAGTGATTAGATGGAGCAAAGGAACCAGGGAGAGGGTTTGCATGCATGTGCTGGGAACATTAGTGTCTCTTCCTAGGGTTTTCTCACTGGAGGGACAATATCCTCCAAAAGCAGTGTCACAAGGCTCATAGAGAAGTAAGTCCTTAACATGAGAATATGGGTGAGTGCCTGGAAGCTTTTCTAACTGTGCAATTCTGCATGCCAGCAATTCCCATTGGCATTTGCTATGCAGAACCAGCATGGTAATCCAAACTACAGAGCTGAGACTAATGAGAATAGGGTGAACGTTTACTGAACACATTTATGAAACACAGAATGCTGTCCAATGTGAATTATCACTTGCTAACTATGCTTTCTCTCCATGTAGGTGTTTGTGTAATATTCATTTAGCATGCTGGGAGTTCAGACTTGATTGGAAAGAACAGAAATTTACCTTTGGCAGATTACAAAATAAATCTTGAAAGTGACTTGGGAGGGAGAGGAAAAAGAAGAGAATGTGCACTAGGGCTTGGGGATGTATTTTAGGAATTTTGCATCTGCATGGAAAACTGCATTTGGAGAAGTTTTGCCTCATTAGGAATGGAAACCCCCATGGGGTTTTCTTGAAATAACTCAACCATTTTAATAGATTTTTAATGATTGGTATGTACCTCACTGGTGTTTGTTCTAAACACCACCCTCGAAAAAAATAAGCCTCACAAAGAAGCAAAAGAAGAGTTTTTTTTTTTTTTATTCTTATTAATCTATTCACTCTCAATCTCAGTTTTTATTATCTGTGAAGTGGTGATAAGAGAACTTAACTCACAAGGTCTTAGTGAAGATTTAACATAGTGACTGCATGGCACGTAACCCTTGTCTGGTGCACTGTAATCCTCAGTTCTCATACTAGGCACCCTCATCGGCTTTGTAAGCTCTAACAGATTCCCATTGACTGAATGCTCTTTGCAGAGCATGCATTTATTTCTCACATTCTGGGAGCCTAGACATTCTAAGATCACAGTGCTGGCATCTGGCCTGCGCCTTCTTACTGCACGCTCACAGAGCGGAAGGCAGCAAGGCAGGAGGGTCAGGCCTATTCCCAGTTCAGACAGGCTTTCATCTAGTCGTTGAAGCAGGGCCCTCATGGCCTATACTCCTGCCAGCACTCTCCCCAGTGTCCTGCAAGGTTGCTACTGCCCTGGCATTCAGTTTCCAACACATGAATTTTGAGGCGCACATTCGACCCAGAGAAGGAGGGATCATTGTGAGGTCGGCGAAGCAGGAATGGCCCCTCATGGACTTTCCACTTCCATTTCCCAGTAATTTGAAAGAGAAAGATGCACGGCCAGCTCACCCTTACAGAAAAGTGGGGACTGGAGAAAGAGAGAGAAAGAGAGAGAGTCTCATGAGTCCAGGATTTGGATTCTCCTCAGCAGAGGGTTGGTGATTGGGTACACTGTCAGGGAATGTAAGGTCCCTTCCCTTGGTACCTTAATCCCAGTGGAAGCACCAGCTCCCTTTTCTGCTCCTTGAGGGTAGAATGGATAAGCATCACTACCTTGAAGCTGTTTCCTGAAGTTCAAATAAGGTCATGAAGTACCACCATGTAGTCTCTGGAACACAGTAAGTACTCAGGAAACTTAAATCCTTTCTAATTCTCTTATTTTTTTTCCTCCTCTTCTCCTTCCTCTTCTGTGTCCTTTGTAGGACCCAGCACCATAGCAGAGGCCTAGGGCAAGAACTAATGTAAATTGTAGTAGAAAAGAATTTATTGCTTTTTTTTTTTGTATCTTAGGGAAGGGTCTACAGGGTGTTCAGGGTCTCATTACTAGATGGACCCATAGTGATCCTCCTGTTTACAGCTCCTCAAGAGCTGAGATTAAAGGTGCGTGCTACCACGGTCAATCTCAATTGCTGTCTCAGTGTGCCCCAGGGCCAGGACTTGCATAGTATATCGCTGTCTTTACAATAGATAGAAATTCCTGCCTCAATACCTGTTTAATTACATTAAATGTGTTCTGAAATATTATTCTGAGACTACGATTTCTACTGATTTTGTTTGTAGGGAAAAAAAGTCTTCATTTCCATGCAGTTCAGGTTTTAATTCTTTGCCAGGGGTTGAAACTATATGTCTGGCATAAGCTCAACAGATTTAGCAAATACAAGCAAAAGGCACTCAGTTCAATGTTAACTTAAGACAGATGATAGATAATACTTTAATGTGTTTCATTGGAAACAACCCTTGTCTGGAGAGTCAGAGAATTTTGTTGAAGAATTTCGCAGCACACACAAACAGACTGACTTAGGCTGGGCCTCATGAGGGCTGAGGAGCTCTGGTCTACCTTGCTTTTCCCTCTTGCAACCCTGGAGCACTGGGATCCAGGCTAGAGAACGGCCATCAGTAGACCTGATGTTGGCCCCTGTGATCTGCATCTCAATGGATCTTCATTCACTCGAAGAATAATAATTTGAGATATGCAGCGCTGTAGGACCTATGGCATAATTGTTGCAAGCATTGTCTCTGGGTTTGCTTAGAGGGTGTGCTGAGTGGCTCTGGCATTAGCTAGCGATCTAGGTTATTAAAGCTCTGTGCCTTGCTGTCCTTATTTGAGGCTGTCATAAGGACTAAGGTGTGTTGGATGTGTAAAATGCAATAGCTAGTGTCTGGTACAGAGAAAGATCTATGTGACTATCCAACAAACAAATGAAAGGGATAGTACTTAATAAAAGATGGCATTTTAGGGGACTGGGGAGATAGCTCAGTAGAATAAGTGCTTGCTTGGCAAGTGCAGGGTCCTGAGTTCAATCCCCAGTACCACAAACAAACAAACAAACAAACAATCAAACCCTTTGTGTCTGGGGTGGCCAAACAACTCAGTAGAATAAAGCAGGGGCCAGGAGTTCTAACCCAGGGCCTGCTGTGCCGGACTTGCCCCCAAGGTGTGTCCTGAGATGGCAATTGAGACTGCCTGTGGTGGTCTGCGCCTGTAATCCCAGCTCTTAGGAGACTGGATCACTATGAGTCCAATCTAGTAGTGAGACCCTGAACACCCTGTAGACCCTTCCCTAAAATCCAAAAAAAAAGATGGCATTCTAGTAGGCAAGCCAGATAATGTCCATGTGAGGGAACTGCACTCCTGAAAGTTATATTTTATGAAGACTAGGTCAGCTGTTCAAAAATTTCCCTAAAACTGAGTTGTTATTTCACTGTATCCCCATGGCTATTGCTGATATTTATAAAACATTGCCAATGTAGTTTCTCCAAGGCCGCTTACAGAGAAGTTTGTCATATAACACTAATAAGTGTAATGGATAGAACAATCAGAAAAAGCCACCTCAAAACCCAATACTTTGGGGCAGGATCATTTTGAGCTGAAAGCCACAGATACAGAAATAAGCCTTTTGAGGTTCCCTTGCATACATAAATTTCTAATAAATGAAGACTTTCATTAATCCTTTCTCCCCTGTGAGTCTAATAGCCTCAAAGAAGACAGAAAGTTGTCACCATACTGGGCTCAGACAAGTGAATCTGCATGAAGTTCTTCTTATCTTTGGATCCCTTCCTCATATATTGACCTTCCCACAGCGTACCACCTGCAGAGGCTCAGAACCTTTGCCCACAAATTTCTTGACCTTTAGTTAAAATGATACATAAGCCTCTGGATCTGATTGCCTCTTTAGGATTTTCATTTCATTTTCTTGAGGTCTCCCATAAGTATATAAAATGAACTTTTTACTCCTGGGAATCTATCTTGTTAGTTTAATTTGCAGGGCCTCCATGGAGTGAACCTAAGAGGAGCAGAGAAATAGGCATGTTCCCCCTCCCCAACAGTACGATGTGTTGATCTTCCATTCTGGGGCATGGTGTCTATTATTTCACCTGCAACAGCTTCCTATTAGACAGAGATGCAGGTAAATCATGTTACACAGAAAATGTCCTGAGGAACAGAAAAGAAATCCATCAGCTTATGGCCTCATGGTTCCTAAGTGGAAAGCTGGGATTTGAACTGTGGTCCCTCAGACACTAAAATAAAGTCTGTATCCCCTGTTATCTTCTTCTAGTCTATAAAATATAACTCTAAGTGGAACTGAAGGACCTGATATTGAAAAAAGTGGGTTATTGCAGAACATCGCAATGGTCATAATGGGTTAGACCTCCAGTCACACTCCCAGGAAAAGGGCTGAGAAGAGCAGTAGTATGGATGAGCCAAGAATCTGCCCAAGAAAGAGCCTTGGGGAGATTAATTCATGTGTTGTGTTTTATCAGCATGAGCTTCAGAGCTGGGGACAAGCATGGTTGGGACTAAATCTCTGGAATCTTAATTAAACTTTGTGTTAATTCCAATTAACAAAGACCATAAATCAGTTGACAGTTCAACCTGACAAGTAAGCCTGCCTTTCACATGGCTCTTTGCAGCTGACAGATGCCCATCGGATGCAGAATAACGACAGTGTGCAGTGGGGAGGACAAACTCACACCTGGTCCCCACAGCCCCAGTGAGTGCTGGATCTCTCCACAAACTTCCCCTTGTCCATTCACTCTGCAGCCTTTCAGGTCAGCATCCTGAAAATGAGCCAGAACCTTGGAAGCCTAGGTAGTTTCTGGCTTGTGGGGTAGCCTTGGATCTTAAACTTAAGGAGGCAGCTCCAAAATCTGAATGAACACTGAAAATTGACGGTCTGTATTTTCTTAAAAATATGCAGCAAAGGACTAGGGATATAGCGTAGCAGCACGAGGACCTGCCTGGAAAGCACAAGGTCCTGAGTTTGATTCCTGGTGCAAGAAAACCATCAGCAAAGCAAAAGAAATAATGGATAGAATCCATTATTAATTGACTATCTGATATGCCTTGAGTAGTATATACAGTAACTCAAGAGTTCACAGTGTGACCTGCTCTTTAGGGAACCAGGGTTCAGAGGCTTGGATGGCTACGAGATGTGCAGCCAGCAGCTCATCTGTTTGCAGCCAAAGAGCACGGCAGTCTCTAGGTGAACTACTAGGTGATGGAGATTTTTAGTGCTTGCCTCCCTACCATCCACATTTAGAACATTCTTTTATTCTTGTTCCAACTCTTTGGATTAAAGTCTGTGTTTTCTTTATCACAGATGTGAGGACAAGCCAACTTCCCAGCTGATGACTGCATTAAGATCCTAATCAATAGCCTAAAGGGAAAAATGGAAAGCAATAGACTGTGATCAAAGTCTTCACTCAGCTCAGCATAGATACCGGGTGACAGAATCTGTTCTCATATCCCTTAGCATCCCAGAGAGCTTGGGAGTCACAGCAGATGGAACCCTCAGCTGCCAGGAAGGACAGGAAAGCTTAAAATATCTACAGTATGTGACTTACCTTTCTTCTGAGTGGGCTGAATGACTTCAAAGAATTTAAAGAGCCTGCAAGATTAGCAGCTAGGTCAGAGCTGTGGGGTTTATATGAGTTCTTAGTGAAAGATACAGGCCTGGGGGTGGGGTGGAGAGCCTTGATAACTTTGCTTTAAATCCTCTTGGGGGGGAAAATGGGATAATAATCCTACCCAAAACTCTGAGCAGTGAAAGAGGATCAGGTCTATCAGTGAAAAATGCCTGTGAGATAAACTGAATGAAATTTATGAGCAGAATGATAATGCTGCGATTCAGCAGGGGATGGGAAAGCTTTCCCAGCAGTAATTACTGTATTGAAGGAGCAGCGCGGGTGTGAGCAGGTGTTGACTGTCCCTTCCTGTCCTGCACGTCTGCGGGCCCAGCACTGCCTGGAGTCGGCCAGCAGAGCTCTTCTAAGGGACTAGAGCTGGGGCAGTGTTTGCAGCTTTCTGGAACAGGAAGCCCAGGCCAAGTCCTCTGTCTGTGCCTATGCAACCTGCCAGCTCCAGAGGGTTCTATAGTTTTAAACAGTTGTAATAGATGAAAGAAGAGTGTTTGGCTGACCTGTGAACATTACATGAACAGATTTCTGCATCTACCAATAAAGTTTCCTTGAAATGCAGCCATGGTCATCCCCTGATTTGTTGTTTGTGGCTGTGGCACTGGCAACACACCTGCAGAGCTCGGTAGTCGCAACAGGCTATGTGGTCCCCCAAGCCTACAGAATTTGCGAGCTGACCCTTTCCAGGAAAACGCTGCCAATCACTTGCTGAGATGAGGCCGCAATCAGGTTTCTTCTACATCTGTGGCCCAAGTTTAAATCTGACCACTCACCTGGCCTGTGCAGGTTCTTAATGCTGCCCTTCCTCTCTGGTCTATTTTTAAGCAACTTGAGTGAGGTATGATTGGCATACTATTAAACTTACTTGTTTTAAGTGCTTCAATTTTTTTATTTTTAGTTTTACTTTTTGCGGTACTGGGGATTGAACTCAGGACTGTGTGCTTGCCAGGCAAGCACTTATTTTATTGAGCTATCTCCCCAGCCCCAGTGTTTTTTTTTTTTTTTTTTTTAGCAGAACCAGGGATTGAACTCAGGCTCTTGCACTTGCCAGGGAAGTGCTTATATTACTGAATCATCCCCCCCCCCCATTTTTAAAAAAAATGTATTTGGTACAGGGTCTTGCTATGCAGCTTGGACTTACAGTGATCTTCCTGTTTTAAGCCTCTCTAGCACTGGGATTACAGGCATGCAACACAATGCCTAGACTCAGTGCCCTGCTCAATGCAGCTGGGGGCGGGGCCTGTGAGGTACATAGTGCCTGAGATCAAACCCCAGTCCCTGAGCTTGCCTAAGCAGGTGCTTAGTCTGCTGCCAGCCCTCTTCAGTGGTTTTAATAAATGAACCAAGTTGTGCATTCTGGTTCTCGAACATTTGTAAGATTCTTCTTGCACATTCATGGTTCATCCACACCTACCTCCACTCAGCAGCCTCGGGAACAACTCAGCTACTTTTGATCTTTGTAGATTTGCCTTTGTTAAATACTTCATACAAATGGAATCATATAATATGTGGTCAAATAAAGCTGGAATCAAACTGTGCAACGACTTTCCTTAAAATCCTTCCATGGTTTCCTTTGGGCCTCGGCTAAAATGGGGTGACCCACAAGGGCTCACATAGCTGCTGTATTTATAAGGCCTTAGCCACCCTTCCACATGAATGCAGCTTTCTAGTGACAGCTCCAGGACTTTGGCTTTGACTGTTACTTCTGATTGGAATGTTCCTCCTAAGTGGTCTCAAATGATGCCTTATCATCCCTCAGCTACCAGTATCAATGTCACCTACGGTGGAGCACCTCACCTATGGTGGAGCACCTCGCCTACAGTGCAGCACCTCACCAAAGGAAGATCTTGTATTTATGCTGTGAACTCTGTATTTATTAATTGGGTTGCTTCACTAAGATCTGTTTCTTTGCCAAAAACATCAGAATGTGCAATCACTGTGCCCATTTTATGATATCCAAGCTTGACATTTTGTTGAATGAACAAATGGATGAAGGACTGATTATTCAGCTGTGCCTTTGATAAAACCTTCTAGGACTTCTGTTTTATATTCCTTGAACCAGTGCCACTGGAGAGAAATGTAAGCCTTAGGTGCAATTTTAAATCTTCTGGTAACCATATTTAAAAAGGAAAAATGAAAGGGCTGGCCAAATAGCTCAGTGGATTAAAGTGCCTGAAAGCAGGCATGGGGGCTGGGTGTTCGATCCCTGGGCCTCCCATGCTGACCCCACCCCTGGGACGTGCTGAGGTGGTGATTGAAACTCGGTGTGGTGGTGTGTACTTGTAATCCCAGTTCTTGGGTGTCTGTAAATAGGAGGATCACTACTAGTCCAACCTAGTAGTGAGACCCTGAACATTCTATAGACCCTTTCCTAAAATACAAATAAATAAATAAGAAAAATGAGAGAAACAGGGAAAATTAATCTTAAAATATATTTTATTGAACATAATATATATAATATTATTCAACATGTAATTCATATTGAAAATTATTGATTCTTTTCTTTCTTTGTTCCAGGACCTCTAAAGCTGCTGTGTAGGTTACACTTAATGACACATCTCAATAAGTTCTAGCCAAGTTGCTGTAACCCCACCTTGCTATTGGTTGTCATATTGAATGGCATCCTGTGTAAGATCAGAGTGATTGTCCCAGACTATGAAACTGACTGGACATGCAGGTGAGGGCCCGAGCCCTCCACACTGTGCATTTCCATCTGGGGAGATTGCTACTTACCTCTAAGTTAGCTTTACTGTCTGCAAGGTAGAGGTCACCACAGCAGACATCGTATGAGGCTGTCATGGGGGCTTAGTGGTCACTATAAGGTCTGACTTATGGCACCTGCTGACAGTGGTCACCACTGCCTGGGTAGTCTACATTTCTGAACTTGTGGCTGTAGCTTCTGTAGCTCCACGGCTGTGTGTAATGATGGGTTGTTATCTCTGATCCTGATTTTCTTTATATTTGGAAAAGTAGTAATTATTCCTCACAGTGATAGCATTAACTTTCAATTTGCAAATAATGTAGAATTTTAAAGTGTTATCAGTATATCAGCTTTTAGTACTCTGAAAGTCTCTTAATCCCACTGAGACTCCAGTCCATGCTCCTAGCTGACCACCTTTTCTGGTTCTTGTCCCTAAATCTGTGTCCCAAGGTCCCTGGGAATATCATGCCTTTTCTGGTGCATGCTCATCTCTTTTCTAATTTCTCATACAGGTTTAAATTATTTTATATTTTTTTTTTAGAACCAGGGATTGCTCATACAGGTTTACACTTTGTTATTTGTAGTTCTGAAATAAAAAAGAGGAAATCTAATGCTATCTTCGTCGTTCATTGATGCACTTTATTGGCCCTGAGCTCCCCAGCTGCAATGGACACTTGGCTATTTATTTACTACTTATCCTTCTTAGTGTGACTGCTGCTATGTTTTGTTGCAGAATGTTACCTTTTGTCCATGAGGAGTGACCTCAGAGCCTAATTGGTCCATCATGTGGATATAGTGTATGTACCACAGCACCTTGGTAAAATTGGAAAAGTTCAGATGTTTCATTCGGTTTCAGAAGGGGCCTTATGGCCCCGATTGCCCCAGGTAAAGCCCCACTCTGTCCGGCTTTGCCTCTCTGTCTGATGTTGCCAGCATCTTGGCTGAAGGGAGGTCTTTAACTGTGTGGTCTGAGCTCTGCTGAAAACCCCAAACCTAGCACCTCAGATGATTCATGCCTTCCAGGTTTCTACATTTGGTGCCTTAATACCTTGAGGACTTACTGACTGTGGCAGACTGCCCCTCTCAGTACTGGAACTAGTCCTGAAATTTGTCCAGGAGCAAGCTTTCATATGAAAATTGAACAATCTGCAGGCTACTCCCTCGACCAGTTCTCTATCACTCAGGGCCTCTGATATCAGAGCCACCATTCTCCTTCCCTAGCCATCCCTGGGTTGGCCACCAGACAACCAGTGAATATCTAGTTCAGTGGAACCTCCTAGATCAGTTGTTCCTACACAAAATCCCCAGTTTCTCCTTTTTCTCTTTCTCTCAAGCCACTCCCATCATAGGTGACACTAATACCCCATGAACACTACTTTGGCCACTGTCCCCAGGACTTCCATGTGGTTGACTCCTTCTCCTCTGGGGCCTTTCAGCAGCACTTGTTGTTTTGCCACTTCCTCTATGTCTTCTGAAGCTAGCATCCCAGAGCCACACTCCTTACCTTCTTCCTGCTTTATCTGCTCTTCCCACCCAGCCTCCTTTGCTCACCCCTTCTCTCCTCCTTGCCCTCATGATGTTGTGAGGCTGAGGCCATGGGTAGCTCTTTCTCTCTCCACTCTTGTTCAGTAGAACTTACCCATCTCATGGTTTTAAATAAGAACTTGTGTTGGTATATACAGGTATAAATGTAGATGCTACAAATGCTACAGATGCCAGAGTAAATGCATCATCATTCTGAACAGTCTCCTGAACTCTATTCTGCCAGGCACATCCACCAAATATCTTATATGCATTTCATATTTTGTGGAACAAACCCAAGCTCACAGTCTCCTTGCCAAAACTGTCCCTTCCCAGGGCCGGTGAGATAGCTCAGTGGACCACATGCCATGCCAGCCCTGCCCCTCAGGTGCACTGAATCTGGCCATAGTGGTGCATGCCTGTAATCCCAGCACTGGGGAGGCTGAAAGCAGGAGGATCACTATGAGTCTGAGCTATATTGTGAGATCCTGTACAAAATACATTAGAAAGCAAAACAACAAAAAACATATGTGCAAAACTGTCCCCTAATCTAGCAAAGCTTCACTTATTCAAATAAAAATTCAACTAAAAATTCTTTACATGAGCCTAAATTTTTCTTCTCTCATGATTCTTATCTTTTCCATCAGAAAATTCTGTCATTTTTGTTCTTCAGTGTATCTAGATTTCAAATTCCACCACCTCCACTGCCCCTGTTCAAGTCTCTGACTCTCATGTGGATCATGCCCAATGAGATACTGCCCCTGCCTTATTTCTCTGCTTCTTTTTATCTTTATCTTGCTTAGTGCTTTACCAATACAGCATCTAGAAAAACATTTTTTTTTCTCATAAATAAGACATTTCACACTACTCAAATCCCCACAGTGTTTTCATTTCTGATTCAGAATAAAACAAAATATCCTTCCCAGGGCCTATGAGGCCCTTTAAACATGGTCCTTATGAATTCTCTAACTTCTTCTCTACTCCTCTTTCCTCTGCTAACTGTCCTTAACCTGCCCTGGCCTGAGACTGACCTGTCCAGAATCAGAAGAGAGAGTGCTGGGAATGTTTGCACATCTGCTGTGGGGATAGGACCCAGGATAATTGGACTTTTCTCAGGGGAGACACCTTACACGTCCTCAGAGTAAAGAAGCTGCTAAGTTCTTGGTTAACCTGATGCCCGCACGTATTGTGGGAAGATGACATTATTAGGAACAATAACTGAGTCCCAGGAGTATCTGGGATATGAGGTTATGAATGGGCTTTTGCTCCATTTGTGCAGATGAAAAGTGATTTTTCTCAGGGATATAATCTTTGGTTCTGTCTCTGTGTTATGCAGGTACATGAGACTTGGGTTGTCTAAGTTTTGCTGGGGGAAGGATATATATATCTGTAAACTGTGTTATGTTTCTTTAACTGCAAAGTCAGTTGTAGCACTTGGCAATGACAGTGGTAGCCCTTGCCATTGGGTGATTGCCTTCTGGTAAAGCAGCAGGGGTTTTCTGCCCAGGTTCCAAAAGGCTCTGGGCACTGTCTCACAGTGTGTCACACCCATGGGCAAGATCCTCAGCTTATCCAGTGTTGGCCAGCTTTGTCCTCTGATTCACAGAATGAGACATGATAAGTTGCTAGGGCTTTTGTTTATTTACCTCTGTACATATAGGATTTCATGCGGTCTTTTGTTTTCTTCTGCTACTGGGAGAATTGAACTCAGGACCTTGTGCTTGTCAGGCAGGTTCTATGCCACTGAGCTATGCCCCCAGCCTATGTTTAGGATTTCAAAAGGGGCTTATGTTACCATATGCTGATCATCCCTGGCTCAGATCTTCTGCCCATCTTTGAGCCACGCGCCACCATAGTGGACAGTTCTCATGTGGGAAGCTCTACTTCCCCTGCCCTTGTCTCTGCTTCTCAGCTGAAGGGCTTTCACATCTTGGAGGTTGCTCAATTGTAATATGAGGAAACCTGACAATATTGGGGATCCAGACTTCATGGGCCACTGATACAGAACAGATGTCAGTGGACAAATGACAAATGCCCCAGGTTCTTGTTTCCAGTTGGAGTGACTCTTGGTGCATTTTACACATATTCTCAGACCTCTCAGTAGCCTTGAGCCCATTGTTTCTTAGGACTTGTTGAGTTCTGGCCCTGCAGGGCTGGGTGTGTTAAAGGCTGTGTGCTTTCACAGCTTTGGCGAACTAACTCCTTGTTATAGGGAAGTTCCTTTAGAAGCAGCTCACCAGTTAACTTATTCCAGGTCCTTCTTGTCTCAAAGAAAGAATTGCATGACTCAAGACAAAAACAGTGCCAAAAGCTTGTTTGGTGGTGGGACACACACACACACACACACACACACACACACACACACACACTATAATCCCAACTCCTAGAAGGCTGAGGCAGGAGGATTGTTGTGAGTTTGAGGTCAGCCTGAGCTTCATAATGAATTCAAGACAGCCTGAACTGCATAGCAAGAACTTGTCTTTAAGAAGATGAAAGAAAAGACAAAGGAAAAAAGTGAGAAGTGAAGGGTAAGGGAGAAATTGGTTCATGGAAGTGTTGTACATGGTATCCTGGGATTACTTGGTGTGATCCCAGGACCCTGCAATTAAGAAGTCCTACTTATTTTCTCTGCCAACTTTGCCACATCCTACTTCCTATTTTACCCTCTGCAGTTGATTCACCTAAACCTGAGCTAATCCTTTGTAAGAAATCTGTGTATGGACATCTCCTCAGTATCTCCAGGGTCTGTATGACCAATTTTCTTGCTTTTTCTGACTAATACAGTCATGCACCACACAGCTGGAGAAGTATATGTGGAAGAAGCTGAGTGAGTGGACTTAATTAAATTAACTGTACATGTATCAGGGCCCCTTCCTAGCTAAAAGGCACCCGTATTCAAAAACCAAAGTTCTTAAGGGTCAGCCAGACACCTCAGGGGACTAAAGTGCCTGCTTAGGCAGAGTGTAGGGACCAGGATTTGATCCCTGGCACCACAAGCCATGCCAGCACTACCCCCTGGGCATATTAAGATGTTGATTGAGACTGGGCATGGTAGCACATGCCTTAATCCCAGCACTAGGGAGGCTGAAAACAGAAGGATCATTATGAGTCTGATCTATGTAGTGAGACCTTGTAGACTCTGTACTAAATACATTAACAATAACAACAACAACGAAAAGCTCTTAATGAATTAGTAGTTAAGAATCAAGACTCTGGAATCAGATTCCTTGAGTAAGGATTAGGGTTCTAACACTTTATAGCCACTTCTACCACTTGCTAGTTGTATGACTTTGGACTGAGAAGCTTCATCTCTGGACCCAAACACTCTCCTCCAAGATAAATTCTTCTGGACGTAAGAATAATAACTAATGTTTGTATAGAGTAGACAGTTTCCTGAATTGTCTTAGCACAACTTCACAATAAGACAAGTTTGGAAATCTGTTTAGCCTATTTTACAGATGGGTACATTGAGACTTAGAGAAGTTTGTCTGGAGTCACATTCAGGATTTAAGCTAGTAGCTGGATTAAATGCTGAAGTATGATAGTTGGGTTTCTTTTTGTAAGACCCTTGCACCACAGTGCTGTAGTGATGGACTGGAATGGAAAAGACCAGAATCAGAGAGCCCAGTAGAGAAACCAGGAAGGAACAGCAGTTGTGGCAAGAAGAGGACCTTGGAGAAAGCAACATGGTAGAAACATGGGCTGTGGGTCATGGAAGTGATGGAGGGTCCAGGGCTGAAGCTAGTGACTTGGGAGTCTGGATGGAAAGGGAACTGTGTGCTAAAGGTGTAAGCAGGAGGACATGGGAGGGCTCCTGGGACAAGGGCATTCCTTACCAAGATGGACAGAGGTACAAATCTTTAGGCGAGTGAGAGGAACTGAGACCAGGGGCTGAGAGAATCTTGTCAGGCTGTAACTAGGAGGGGGTGCTTTGTTCTTCTGCTGGTAAAATTCCAAAAGTGTATCCTGACCATGAAGGTGGGAATGGGAGGCAGAGGCCAGAAGGGAGAGTGCAATTTCAGACTATCACCTCCATAAGAGACTCCTCACTGATTTTACTGACTTTATTTCTTAAGCAACTACACTTTATTAGAACTTGTCATCACTCTGTATTGATAAGAATTATGTAGGATCAATCATAATATCCCCGTGGAGATAAGTCATGTATGTTCAATACATCTAAAACACTCATGAAGACTGCATTTCCCAACATCCTTTGCAAGTTTTCTGTACCAAGTGACTCAGTTTGGCCAATGAGAGTACTAATCACTTTGAATCCAAGAAATTAAAACTGCTATGGCTTTTATGTATTCTCCTTCCTCATCTGACTGTGGCTACAAGTGGAGAATCCCAGCACACCACAGACCATGACAGAAGTAGCCCAAATCCAAGCATCACTCTGGCACTTGGTTAATCTGCACTGTTCTATGATGTGAGCAAGAAATCTGTCCTCATGTGTTAAATCACTGACATTTGTAAGTTTTCTTTTGCAGCAGACAGCATCATTTATTCTAAAGAATATAATTTTATAAACCTGTTTTAAAGCAAAGAAAATTCCTCCAGATAATCATTGAAACATGTATTTATTAATAAGTGGTGCAGTATTTTATTTAAGATAGAACATAAAAAATCAGGTAAGAATTGTTTGCATAATATATATGGAAATCAACCTGTTAAAGTTGTTCAAATATTGGACAGAGCCAGAATATAAATTACACATACAGTTTAAAAATTACAGGAAATCATATTATAAAGAGCACTAAAGGCCACTTGTGGAATAGTTGTGTTCCTGTGTAAGCCAGAATGTGAAGAAAGCCTACTCTTAGCATGGAGACAAATCCAGGGAGCAAGGCACCAGAATTCTATGCCATAAAAAGGGGTTAAAGAAAATGCAACCCAAAATCAAATACGACAGGCTCACATCACTGAAAACCTCGATTTGTTTTTCAGTAGTTTGCATTTTCCATCATTGCTACATTAGAAAAAGGGGGAAAGATAGTTCTATCCCATCTGACAAAAGTTGGAAATACTATTTCTCTTAAAAACAGGGAAGGATTGACAAATGGATGAATGTCATCTGTCTTTGATTTTCAAGGATATGGTCAGGCCTACTTTACCTCTCCATCAGAAAAATGTGTGCTGCTGGACAGAAGGGTGGCTGCACACCTTGGGCTGCCCAGCACTGCCTCAACTACCAGAGGAACACAGGCTAGCAAAGCCTATCTCTGTCCCTTGGAAATATATTCAGAAGAGTAAGGAACTGATGTGTTACCAGACCTGGTTGGCTTCCATTAATCTTTTAATATTGAGAAAGAGACACAATGATTCTGGGGCTTTGGTTTCCCAAAGAACGCTTGGGAAGACTAAACTCTTTCTGTAGCATTTCAAAGCCCTGAAATGAATACTCAGTGTAGAGACAAAAGACCACGATCACTAGAGACTTGGAGATAATTCAACTGGTTTGTTTAAAAGCAATGACAGGATCCTTAGGGATAAAGAGTGAGAGAGAAAGAAGAAAATAAAAGCACAGTTGTGGGATTGTTTACAACCACTAAACTCCAAGAGCTAATGGATTCCAACATGAACCAAGTGAATAATTTATGTGACATTGTTTTGTGTGATTGGCAGCTAGACTGTGAATCCACTCCTTTAGTAGCCTAGTGGAAAAGTCAGCAGACCTGGAAATCCTTCTTCCCTGAAATTTTGAAGTCTGTGATCATTTTATTTTAAAGCTAACTGGATAGAGGAAGCATTGTGTTAAACACAGGGTATGGTTTTGGGATGTCTATTGACCTGGGAGGCTTGGGGTACACAAAAAGTTTTTGGGCACAAAGGTCAAAAACCTTGCCCTTCTTCTTATAATATGTAACTTTTTCTCTTTCATGTCTGACATATGATTTTTTTTTTTTTGGTGGAACCTGGGATTGAACTCATGCTCTTGCACTTGCCAGCCAAGCACTTATTTTACTGAGTCATCTCCCCAGCCCCTTTCATGTCTGAGATGCAGATGATAATGTCTTCTTCATGGGTTTGCAAAGAAGATGGAAAAGTCAAAAAAGAACAATAGAATGTTATGTGCTACTCATCGAGAGAGACTAGGGTAAGTTTCTCTCCCCTCCCCTGACCCCCATCTTGTAGACTGAGGAAGAGAATGAAACACTGAAATGAAACAAAATATACTGTCAGTTTTCATTACTCTCAGGTTTCCCAGTCCAGCCCATATGACAATATAAGAATAATAATGAATATATTCCTAAGCATTTGCTAGGCTCTTGACTAATTATAAACCTTTCTCAGGCTACTTTTATATAGACCTCATTGTTTCTCCTTGAAATTTATTTCAATTGCAGAACAGTGCTACTTGAAGGAGGAAGACAGGTGAGGAATGATAACTTCTAAAATAACTGGGTCAGCTATTACCTTCTAAGAACTTAATCATCTTTCTTTTGGACTCTCTTAGGGGCTTTTGGTTGAGACTGATCCAGGTCAGCTAAATATGCTACGACCAGATTAACAAGGGCTACAAGGGAATCCTGCTAATTTCTGGCAAATTTATGTTCAGCAAACCACAAGTAGAAATCATTTATGGAGAGCCAAAGAGGCCCTCTGCTTCCCAAACTAATACCCTGCTTACAAAAACATGAGATGTTTGAAGTTGCATCTTGCTTCCCTCTTTGTAGGTTTTGGAGAAGGGTCTAGAGCAATTAGATAGCTTGAGGATTCTTTGGAACAAAGTGAGAGAGACCAGTTTATGTTCAGGTGAGACCCAGAAATCTAGTGCTAAGGGACATTTTTGGTAGGACTTGCAAATAATACTGCATTTTACTAAATAAAACTTATAGGGGAATCCTGTTCAGTTGGTGTAGAGTTAAGCATACAACCTGTGGGATGATCCTGGAGCTGACTGGCTGGCCTTCAGAATGAGGAAAAAGTGAACCAGTCCAAGTGTGGCAGGACAAGGAAGAGACAATGTACGGGTGGCCAGAGGAGTGGGGCTTGAGAGTGTCCATGGTCAAGAGGTCATCTTCTCATTTATTATCTCAAATGCATCCAGCGTCTGAAGGTTTCTGTTAGGGCTTTTGAAAGTGTCAATAGTTTGAAAGTGTCAATAGTTTGGGAGAAAGAACATTATCATGTTTCATGATGTAGCAGTATCACTCATATTTCCAAGATGAGAAGATGCTTCAAATCAACCCTGGCTTAGTAGTTTCTTAAGCAGTCTGGAAAGGTTTTGCTTTTCATTTTCTGAGCTCAGTCATAGTATTTATATTGCATGTCTGGACCAAGAAATCTGGGCTCTGAATTCACCCTATTGGTCAGATGCTTATTTCATCACTGAGAAACAGATATAATTCCCTGAACTCTGGGCCTCTGCTTTCTGATTTAAAAGCAGAAGTGGTCCTTCAGGACTGTCAAGGTGTCTTCCTGCTCTGAGCATCTCAGAATCCATGAAATTATGGCTCCTTCCTACATAATAACAAATCAGATTACTAGTCAAGACTTTTCTACAGGGATGTTCAAGCCTCTTAATGGACAGAAGCATGTTACCCTAGAGAGAATATGAGCAAGATTTGATTTCCTTTGTGCAAACAGGAGTCCTTCCCTGTTTCATCACTCTGTTTTGGCTTTGTCACCTATAAATCCTCCTTGGGGGGAACAGAGTAATGTGTGGTTCTCGATGTCCCATGGAATGTCCACAGCTCCTCTGCAGGGCTCCAACCTTCCTGCTTTCTTCATCACACTATTCCTGCTATTCTGTATTTTGATGGGAAAAAATAATTTTTAGATGTGGAAGTGCTTGATTTTTTCATGTAATAATTGGGTTCCTATCGCAATTATCTCTTTTTTTCTGAAA
The DNA here is from genome assembly GCA_004027165.1 of Ctenomys sociabilis. NCBI lineage: Eukaryota > Metazoa > Chordata > Mammalia > Rodentia > Ctenomyidae > Ctenomys > Ctenomys sociabilis. Next base: position 64,489 of record PVKA01000291.1, on the reverse strand, counting down.
AATATTTTTTGGTATAAGTCTAGAGTTAATGAGTAGTATGAAAAACTGGCAGTTGACCCATGCTATATATAAAACAGGAACATGAAAAACAGTCCCAAGTATGATGTAGTGGCTACACTTGGGACTTTGTACATATCTTGTTTCATGTGAAATTCAAAACAGGCCCTAAAGGTCAAGTTCATGTAAGTGTCCCCAAATGCAAAATTTTGTCTAGATCATCTCTGTATCCTTCCTATCTCTTTGATGCTACCATGCTGGTTTCTACAAACCACAAAAGATACTTGGATAGACTGACCCCTAACCTGTTCATCTGGAGCAACTGTGAGGAGCCAGCTGCTACTTTGTTGAGACAGTTAGCTTGGATTTAAAAGATGTACTGTCAATTATCCAAGCACAGTGAGTTGAGTTGCATGCTAATATTTAGTATTTGAAGAAGTTCATCCTGAAATGAGCAAGCTTTCAAGGATGAGTGTAAGCAAATTCCTAATTATGTCCCAAGGACTGAGAAAATGAAAATCCTTATAGGCCTAGGTGCTTTGGACACTAATGAAAGCTGAAGAGAAGCTCTGTGACACTTTCCAGGTGGCAAAGATTTGCGGGTCCAGGGTGTTTGGCAAGCACTGTTGGGAGTTCAGTTGGCTTCTAAGACTTTGAACAAATTTCTTCTCTTTCCCCTAAAGAATTTGATCTAGGTTCTCATAGGGAGAGTGACTTTTTCCTTTGCAAAAAAGATGTCATGACATGACCTTTGCCATAGCTTCTCTTGGTAAGTATGTTGAAGTAGAACTGTCTGTGGTCTTCATCTTAGCAGCAATTTAGAGAGGACAAAGCAGATTTGTCTAAGGACCTCTTTCACATACTGCTTTCTTGTACAGGAACTATAAGATCCAGCACATGGAAGACCAACACACAATGCTCCTTTAACCCACACAGCCTCCCCTGGGGTAATGGGATCATTATGTTTCTGATGCAAAATTTTTATTCTCACTTTCTTCAGTGTTGAACCCTCAGCTGCTTCCAGGTTGTAGAGCTGCCCATGGGATGAAATAAGATATTTCTCATCCTCATTGACATAGGGCAGAAACCTTTGGCATGTGCGGGACCTCAAACAGGAGGTGTCTAGTTTTCTTGTGGCAGAATCTATGCTTTTCTAATCACTAAATTTCTTTTGTATAGTTCCTGGATATGATGGAGCTTAATAAATTTTGTCAAATGAAATTTTATTTATTACAATATCACTAGAGTACCATAGAATTATGAAAATGGTGTTGGCAAGTTTTAAGTAAATCCTGTAATATTTGTTTTTTTCTTTGCCTACAAGTAATTATTCTCTTATAGTGCCTGAAACTGCCTTGCACAAGATAGACAGAGGATGAATGATTGCTGATTAATTAGTTCATTTTGACCTATATACTTTGGAGTTTTCTAGTTATATTTTCTTGAAAACTAAAACCCCGTAAAACCAGTGTCATGTCTAATAAGTCTGGTTTCTCAGTTCTAATAACGAGCATAGAACTTTCTTAATTTGCTGTACATTGTATTTCTTTTCATCTAACATTCCCTTAATAACATATTTTATTTTTGAGACAGGGTCTGGCTATGTAGTTCTGGCTGGTTTTGAACTCACTGCAGCCCGGGTTGGCCTTGAACTGGTGGTGACCTTCTTGCCTCGGTCTCCTGAGTGCTGAGATGATAGGTGTTCACCATCATAGCCAGATCTCCAACATTTCCTAAACTGTGGTGCTTACTGTGTCCTGGTATTTGATGATTAAAACTCAGATTTAATCTCAAATTGTTTTCTCAGTCCACAAGATGACCATTAGCCTACCATTAAGAAGTGTTGGTTTATATCATTCATTTTAGTCTTGTTTTAAAATATGACTTCTGAATTTGCAAGTGGACTTGGGGAATAAAACCTAGTACCCTGAAAGTACTCTTCCACTGAGCTATATCCTGGGGCCCAAGTTAACTTGATTTATTATTTTTTGTGGTACTGAGGATGGAACCCATGCAATTTTTCTACACTGAGCTACATCCTTGCCCCATCTCTTTAATGTTTCATGTCACGTAACATGCAAAACCCAGATATATACCAGTATAAATGCCTAAGAAAATTATTCCTAGAGAGCTAAATTGGTCAGTATTTCAGTGGGTTTGGGCTCCAACTGCAATGATATCATGGGAAAGCTGTGGAACCACCAGTATGGACTATGATTGTGGGTTATAATGTTGGATTCTGTTCTGTTTGGACTCATCCATCATGTTTTTTTTTTTTTTTTTTTTTTTTGTCTGAAAAGAAAAAATCTGTAGAAGCACAAATGTATCCCCCATGCTCATGGTAAATCTCAGAACCCAAACTTGTGCTTCTTTAGTTCCAGTCATGTTGGTCAGCAGGCAGCAAAGTATGTTTGCTTTTGTTTTCCTAGAATGTAGTTACAGAGAAAGAAATAAATGTTAAAGCACAATTATTCTGAAAGATCCCATTTTTCTTTTTGTTTTCTTAGATGCAAAAAAACAGTTCCTAGGGTTCTCATTCCTTCATGGGCTAAACATTTTGTCTGTGTCTACATTGATGAAGACGAGTTACTAGATGATGGGAATCAGCACAAACCCAATTCCTGCTGGGCCTGACCTTGTACTCAGTAGGGAAGCTTGACTTCCCACCGATAGTTTGAGAAATGTTTCAAGCTCCCATTCTTGGCAGGTTATTAATAGAATCCAAGGTGGTTTATCTAATTTTGGTTTAAAGCAAACACTTAGGCATAGGGGTAATAAAATCTCACTCTTGAGCAAGAATTTCACCAAAGACTGAAATATGGACCTATTTATAAAACACAAATGATACTGGATTCCACAAGAATATTAATATGTTAGAAAGAATAATTGGTATATATGTAACAGATTTTGATTTGTTTTCCCTTTTTGTTTCCAATAATTTGAATACATAAAGAATAACATGGGGATATATAAAATAGATAGATAGCACAGTGCTTTCTGGTTAAAGAGCCCAGGAAGATCAGAGCCAAGACCTAAGCTCCTAAGAAAAGACATACAATTTCTTGAGACATAGCCCCAATGGCAATAAGGAAGTCATAGTGAGGGGAGTGGTAGATGAAGACCAAATGGTTCATGCCCTGTGTCTTTCCATTGATGAAAAGTCACATGGAAAACCATAGGGGATGGGTTTGTTGCCCAATGTGTGAAACCACTGTTGTACATTTCCTACCTCAGACTTCAGGGTGAATACCCATCCATTCATGGAGCCCTTCATGGAAAACACTTTTCTAGCATTTACAATGCCAGCCCTGGGTTAGACTTCAGCATTTTCTAAAGTCAAGGCCCAAGCCTTCAATGAGTACTATATTATTAGATTTTGGTAGAAGACCCACTGGTGTGGTACTTATAAAGACCCAATCTATGAGTAATCTCTGTTGAATACAAGGCAGGACACTGATGAAACCATCAACTAGATGTTTACCACAGTGACAAAACTGTGAGGGAGAGCTTTGATTATAGTAGCATGTAAATATTTGATTAGGCCACTTGGAACATCCAGATGGTCACCATGGCAACTATCGGCAACCTTTGCTTTGGATGATGGAAGGAGTATGAGAGTAACGGTATGATGTTGTCATGTAGTAACTGTAGCCCAAGCCTCTCAGAAACCTTTCTCATGAGTTTCCAGAGAATAGCCACTTCTCCTAAGACTGCCATGAGCCCTGTGCTTAATACTGACACTGCTAGAGGACAGTGCTCTCCTCATGTCTGTTTACACTTCAGAAACTCTTACAAGTATATGTAATGTCAGTGCATCCATTGGCAAAATCTAGCAGAGTAATAATGGTGGTTTTGGAAATTTTGCCTATTTGCATATTCATGGATATGTCTTGTTTGTATTATTATTCTTTTCTTTTTTCTTTTCTTTTCTTTTCTTTCTTTTTTTTTTTTTTTTTTTTTTTTTTTTTTTTTTTTTTTTTTTTTTTTTTTTTTTTTTTTTTTTTTTTTTTTTTTTTTTTTTTTTTTTTTTTTTGTCTTTTTGAGATAGGGTCTCACTATGCAGTTCAGGCTGGCCTTAAGCTCACTTTGTAGCTCAGGCTGGTCTCAAACTCACAACAATCCTCCTGCCTCAGCCTCCTGAGTGCTGGGATTACAGGCACCTGCCACCACACCCGGCTTGTATTATTATTCTTCTGTGTCCCAAAATAATGCGTCAAGGACATGTGCTTTGCAATAACAACAGACTTGCTCCCCCTGCAGGATAAACTGTGAGGATTTCTTCCCACACAACTCAGAGTACTAGTATTGTGGCTTGACTTTGGTCCCAGGGCACACATGACAGAGTAGTGTAGTGACAGGTGGCCAGGACAGGAAGGCAGCAGGTCAAGCTTTGAGTCCTGGTTTTCCGTGGTGCTACGGTGTGTCCCCAGGCATGACACTGGACCTGGGGCTAAAAGTTCTCATACTGAAGAATGAGAACTTGAAGAAGATAATGCTTGCATGCCTTCTTGATCCTAATCTTTGCTTTATGTGGATATTTTGCATTTAAATTACAAGAGGAGCAGTATAAGCTGGAACCTCATTTTGAAGACACTGAGCTTGGCTCCTGCACTGCAAACCACTTTCACATGGTAAGTTTCACTATAATTGGTTACATACATTGGGAACTCTTAATGTTTGTTTGTGTCTGTGGGACATGTGTGTGTGTGTGTGTGTGTGTGTGTGTGTGTGTGTGTGTGTGTTATCCCCACCAAATCATAATATATGTGAAATGCTACAATAGGGATTATTGAGACCTTTTACAGATGGGGAACTGAGACACGGTACTGGACAATGGCAGAGCATGTGAATCCCTTTGAGAATTTTAAAATGGCTTTGTTGGCTCTTCCTTAAGAAAATAATTTTTAAATTCTTGTTGGAGTTCTAATGGCTACCTTGTTCTTTGTCTCATGTTTGCTCTGTAGGCAGCCTCATTGGTATGCAATGTGTTCTTGTTGAGAAAATTATTTCTTTGCTTTAGAAAATAGTTAATTCCTAATGTATTTTACACAAAGGGGCAGTGATCCTAGAAATAACTTAAGCTACATTCTTTTCTTACCAAACCAAAACCCCAACCAGTCAACCAAACAAATAAATAGCACGGTTCATCAATAATCTCTCCCTGTACTGGTCCAATTATGATTGAAAGCAAGAACAGTAGATTAATGTGTATCCTAGAAGAGGCTAGTGGGGCCACTTATAAAGTGTCAAGTCATGCAAACCATGCTGAAAACGAAGCGGCTTCATTGTGATGACTCGGGGTGGAAGAAGGCTGAGAGCCCCTGCTGGCCGGGGCCACTGCGCACATGCATGCATCCGATGCAGCTACTGGTGTCCTCACAGTATGCGTTGGGTGTGAGATTCAGGGAGCTATACACAGTCTGTACACATTACAAGGAGTCAGCCAGTGACCCCTGCTAAGTGGGCTTATTAGAAGGGGTCCATATGGAATCCGAAATCCCATCCCCTGTGGATGACAGAGGCATGGACCCACTGGGAGTGAAGGGGTCTGTGTCGGTGTCTGTCTCACCCTCAGCAAGGTATCGCTTCTCCCTCATCCAGCTGGATCCACCACTGGGACCAAATGCATAATCGTCTCTATCCTGTGAGATGCTGAAGCCGCTTGGAGACCGCTCCAGCTCTTCGTGGTTAACCGACATCAGGGACAGAGGCGTGTCACTGTCCCGCGTGAGGCTGCGTCTCTGCTGGGGTGAGATGTGGTCAGTGCATGGGCTGTGAAGTTCAGCTTGGGAGTGGAAGCTCACTCGGGAGTCCAGAAGAGTCAAGATAGGCAAGACGGTGGGTCTTTCTACATAGGAGCTTGCAGGGGAAGGAAGGGTGGCCTGGACCTTGGCAGAACTGGGTCCCCCTCTGGGCAAGTTCACGGGGTCATGTGCAAAGAATCCGTAGGGGCCAACCTTGTCGATGGGCACCTGATGGAAGTTGTAGGGAGCATCAGGGAGCCCTGTTTCAGAATAGTTGCAGATGATGGTTTTCAAGTCTGAATATCTGCTGTCTTCCTTCTTCTCCCCGGCAGCTGGTGAGCACGTCCCCTTGGCGGGGTAGCACTCCGTGACCTGCACCTGCAGCCGCTCCATGTGCTGCATGTGCATGTCCACCAAGAAGTCCAACTTCTTCCCCATGTCATGCACCTGGAAGAGATAAGGTCCTGGGAATCACTGCTTCCTTGTGAGGTGGAGAGTGCTAGTACTAGTTACTAGGAAATACTATAGTTCTCTATTTTTCAGAACAGAGGAGAAGCTTCAAAGTTCTTAACAATAATTATGACAGTGTCTAATAATTCGTTTTTTGCCTTCTACTAACAAGCCCTGTAAACATAAAGAGTAATAAAAAAATACAATGAATGTTTCAATTTTTAAAACACAATTGGTTATAGTAAAACACACGATGTCATTCATCACCCTCAGAATACTCCTTTCACTTTGGACCCTCTTAGCTTCTCTTTCTTGCCACTTTCTCAAGCGGTTCTGGCAGTCCTCTTTCATGAGTATCTTTAGTCATGTCACTCACTGCAGCTGCCTTAATGTTCTGAACTGACTCAAAAATGTTACCTTCCACTGTTACTTTGGGTTTGGGGCAGAGCCAGAAGGTTGCATGGTGCCAGATATGGTGAGTAAGGTGAGCGAGGAGCCACTACAGTGCTTTCATGAGCCTGCCTTTCCCCTGGATGGTGCACGACAGCAGTGTCCACTGTACTAGCAATCACAGCTCAGGACGCATGCCAAGGAGGACCCTGAGAATTGCTTCAGAGAGTGCAAAATAGGGAACAAGTGTGTCAGTACCAAGGGGACATATCAAGGGTGAATAAGGGCAAGGCGTCTCTTATTGGAATACACTGCTCGAAATTAAGATATTCACTGTATTTTAGCCACTCCTATGTATTACTTTCAATCACTCTAAGCAACCTACACAAGAACTTTCTGGGCTGGCATCAGAGATGGTTATGGTAAGTGTTACAGGTCTTCTGTGTCCACTGGTGCGGGAGTGGCCTAGGTGGCAGTGCTCCACTCAGGGAACGGGAGTTCTGGATTTGCCATGGTTTTAGAAGCATATGGATTCTTAGGGTGTTTTTCCTACATGGTGACATTAGCCTTGGAGATAAAAGGCCAGGGTGACCAGACAAGGGCTTCTGGAAATGGGAGGTCCTGCTCATATCCATGGGCAATGACAGAAGCTGCGTGGACCTTGACTGAAGGGACACAGTGAACAGTCAACAAATGGCCACCAGTACAATCATATTCCCCGTGATGGTCCCTTAAAACGTGATAGCTCACTGCCTGCCCTTTCCTGTTTTCTTAGTCCTCCATTCCTATAGTAAGTGATATCCAGAAAACAGTTGGGAAGCTTCTCACTCTGCTATGCAGCCTGATGGCTCATGATTTTCACCACCCTAGAAGGCAGACACTGTCATCGTCTTTGTGTCACAGGGGAACAAACAGTGGCACAGAGAGGGGAAGTAACTTGTCGAATGGTCACAGAGCTAGTAAGTGGAAGAACTGAGCTTATAAATTTAAAAAATTTAAAGAGACACAGTGTTCATAACATACTGAAATAGAACAATCATTCAAATGTTCTCTTATCTCTCCTGCATGGATCCATTTTTACTTTATGAATAAAATAAAAGGATTGATATGAATCCTAGAGGGGGTTGGTGTTGCCATTCATATGGTATAAAATCAGGCAAAAGATGCTGGAATACACCCTGCCTCATGGCGGCTGTAGGTGGTGAGCCCTGAGGGGGGCTGTGAGAACGGCTTGATCTCTCCACCTGGAATGAACTTCACCCATCACCGCACCCTTCCAGGCCAGCTCACAGAGGCCACCTGCTGACACAGAGGTACAGAGGAAAGGATGAAGGACGTATGAAGTAGGGGCTATGACCTAACACTTTTAAGGGACCACCATGGGGAATATGATACTGTGGTGTACATCTGTGGACTGTTCACTGTGCCAGTTAATATTCTAGGTAATTCACTTATACAAACTCACTTATTTTCACAACTTTATGAAGCATTAAAATCCCCATATTGCCGATGAAGAAAACTGAGTCTCATAACAATTAGCTTACCTGTGATCACTCAGGTGGTAAAGACTAACTTGGGGATTTAATGCCTATATGCATCTAGTACTGTCTTTATCTAAGAATAAATAGCACTTGGAAATAAATCTTGTGCATTTGCTTCCTAGCAAAAGAAAGAAAAGACCTACCTGTCGTTCCACTTTTACAAACTTTCCCATCATGCTTTGGTCTTCCATTTCTGCTGTGGATGCTCTGGCCACAAATGGTTCATTCCTAAGAAAAAGCCAACAACTGTATGAGCTCATTATAGCCTTTCTGCTTCCCAAGGTCATTCCGACTGGGTAGATGATGACCCATAGTCATGGCCCATACATCTGCCAAAGCTCATTATTCTCTAATAAATTCTGGAATTGACCTCCTCAAGGCTGGCCACAGGGAGGCAGGGCAAGCCACATCTGGGCTTCAGCACAGTACATTTCATGCTTAACTCCCCTGGAAGGTAATCTGATGCCAAATAGGAAGCTACAATTAAGGAGAGCATTTTAAAAATGCTTTCTACAAACAGGATCTCACTAAGTTGCCAGAGCTAAGTGGAACTGCTGCACAGGACCCTATAGCTGGGATGATAAGCAAGTGCTACTGTGCCTGCATAAGGAGACTTTGATTTCTATGAAAGGTAACAAAGCACCTAACAGTGTGAAGAGGGTTGAAATCTCTTAGATTTTAAATCTCTTTCTGACTGAAAGAGAACTGCAACCCTGAACTCTGAAATTTTCTTCAGTGACCATAGGTGTTTCTCATTTTGCTAACTATGGCAAAATTGTTGAATCTGGAAAGGATGCGGAGAACAATGTTTGTGAGAAGTGGAGTCAGATGAATGATGCATCTTCTCCTAGGCTAGGCATGGTTAATATCTGCCTCAATTCCAATTAGTTTGGCTATTTTTACATTCTATGCACTTGAGGGTTTTCAAGGGGTCTTGTCACTGCTCAAAACCATTCACAATGAGCACTGTCTTGGAGGCTGATTTGTCTATCTCTTTACCTACCATTCCTGCTACATCTCCTGTCTGTCTTTGGCTGCATGAACTTGAATTAACACAAATATCACAAAACTAGTGGTCCTGGGCCCGCCAAATAGCTCAATGGATTAAAATGCCTGCAAGCAGGCACAGGGTCCAGGGATTCGATCCTGGGCCTACCGTGCTGGCCCCAGCCACAGGGCACGCTGAGACTGCAATTGAGAGTGGTCATAGTGATCCGTGCTTGTAATCTCAGCACTTGGGACACTGTAAACAGGAAAATCACTAACAGTCTGATCTAGTAGTGAGACCCTGAACATCCTGTTGACTCTTCTCTAAAATACAGAAAAAAACAAAAGCAAAAACAAACAAAATAAGTCATGTTACTTCATCCTGCGTGGGTTATGAAAACACTCAACACACTATCTCAGAAACGAACAGGGGAACAAAATATCTGGATGTTGAGGTTTCCTAAACAATCAGACTATCTGGAAACCAAGGATGCTCCTCTGCAAAATACACTGGAACTGAGTAACAGCTCCATCCTTTATTTGGGGCTGTGGTTTCTAGGCTCCCTGGTCTCCTCAGTCCCTGTTCCATTCCTAAGGCTGAAGCTGAGTGCCAGAGACTTTTTATCCTTGTGCAAATACTTTTGCTTCTTTTTTAAGGGAGCAGCAGACATTGCTCCTTAAGCCTTATACTCTCACTTATTTATCTTGCTTAACTTAAAGATATTTGGGAATAAACAGGTATAAATGTGAACATCAGATTTTCCAAAGGACATTTCCTTGAGGGAGTATCCCTCAAGGAATTTTTACATTATTTGGAGGCAACAGCACTCTCTGGGTTGCAACAATGTCAGGCATCTGACCTCACCTTGCTTTCTCTGTATGCTGGCAGGGGTATCAGCCAACAAAACTAGCTGACCAGGAATGCCACATAGTCGGCTGACACAGCGTATTCTTCCTATTTCAACAAAACTCACAAGTCTCTTCTTGCTTTACAATAATAAAAATTCTATAATTTTTTTGTTTTCAAAAACCATCCTGTTCTAGGAAGATGGTAGAAAGTCTTTTGTACCTTTTAAAGGCCATGAAGTGAAGCCAGCTTCAAAACACTGGTGCCATTTGTGTGCAGGGACCCTCAATAGGCTTTGTGCTCTATGTGATCAGTCAGTTCCTGCTCACAAACCCTACCTGGGAGACTGCTGGGATGGGTAGGTGAATGCTGTCCCTTTCTGAGCCTTCTTGTGTTTTGGAGTAGATGGAGGTCCAGGGGTAAAAATCATATCTATTCTGAAAGAAACAAATGCAAGTAGTATTAAACTGTGTAAAATTTTCTAGCAGGAAAACAAATCCTTCTATACTCCCTTAGTTCAAATTCAGGATTGGAATACATACAAAAGGAAGATTGCAATACATAAAAGAGAAAGGAAGAGTCTCTCTCCCTCTCCCTTTCTCATATTATAAAGACAGATCGACAGTGAGAGAACTTATAAGGTCATGCAAGATTATTTTTCTGGTCTTATGGTACTGAGTGCATTTTCTCACCCCCAGGGAGAGAGGGGAAGGTAAACTGCTGAGATGGCATGAGATCTACGCACTGTTTTTTCTTACAGGAAATGTCATACATACACAGCAAGCCTATCTCATCTTCCATGTCTTTTATCCCTCCCCAAATCCTAAAATTAGGGAGTTTTACTGTCAGGTTCTCAGCTCCTTTTTCAGCTGCACAAGTCTCTGCTGCTTCCCAGGATCTCTACCCATGAGAAACATGGTCCAAGCCTAGATCTTGCTTTCTGATTCTGTTTCTGTGCAAGACTTCAGCTCACGCTATGTGCTGGAGTCTACAGAAAGAAATTCTCCTATTGCAGTGAGGGGTTGCAGAAGGTTGAAGGTGTCATCAGGGCCATTGGGACAATGCATCCAGAAACAGTCATAGTGGCTGTCTGCCCTCTGCAAACCTAGATCTGGCATGTCTATTGACATGGGATGCACCCTGCTAAATTGGCTGTGCCTGGCCCAGTGTAATGCAGAGTGAAGCAGGATTTGCAATTAGTCCCCCAGGCAGTCAAGCTGTGCTTACAATGCTTATAAACACACTTTCCTGATGAATATCAAAAGATGACAGTGTCAGAATCCATTCTACACTCATTGAATTGGCTGATACTTTTGGAGTCTTATCTGCCCCCTTCCTCTGTCTCTCAGCAAATTGTATTTGCAAAAATAACAGTATGCTGGACTAAACCTTCATTCATACATCTATTTATTATTGGGCAGTGAGCACTGGCTCCATGCCTGCCATCATGAGGAGCAAAATTGGCATCCAGGTGGGGCATGAGTAAGGCATTATAAGTATATCTCTAGTGGGCAGCATCTTTAATGTCCAACTCCTTTGCACTTCTCTTACTAACCCAGCAAGACCCTCCCTCCTTTGACTTAGGCTGAAACCCAGGAAGAACTCGAGTCAAATCTCATTGTGTCCATTCTGCTCCAGGTCTAGGTTCCCTATGTAGGGCAATGTATACATGTCATGTATATTTCTGAGGAAACAGTGGATAGAATTTTGTAATTATATTGCGGGCCAGGGAGATGGCTCAGTGGAATAGGCACTTCCCTGCCAAGTGCAAGGGCCTGAGTTCAATCCCCAGTTCTGCCAAAAAAAATAATATTGTAATTATAGCATATATTATAGGTATGTGTATTATATAGTATCATAGTAATGTCTCAAGGTCTAGGTAGAGCATATTCAATAGCTCTTATTGAGATTGTATAAGTATTGCATGCACACATACATATTGATATTGTACAGGCAATATATTATATTTGTACTTATATATTCTTGACCATAGTTAGCTGGGTAATTTGGGGCTAGTCTTTTGCCTTTGTAGTTTATTTTCTTTTCAGAACTGTGACACCTGTTATATATGAAGCATCCAATAGGGAGGTTCTTAGGGGCAAGATATGGACGTGCTAAGACTAAGTGACAATTAATTGGACACTGAAACTAATTTCACATTTTCACTATTATAGATAGCACTTAAATATTTTAAAATATGGAATAAAAAGTCATATTTAGAATTGGCCAGCTGGCCTCGGTTTAGTTGATCCCAGTCTACCTGGGCATGTCCAAAGTGTCGCTGTGGAGACCTGGAGGAGCACGGACCTTTTTTACACCATCAGGCACAATCGGAGGTTGCCCAGGGCCTCAGCCATGTCCCAGCGCATCCTCACACCCTGAGTGACTGAGTGATGGCCGTGACATCCTGAGTGCTCAAGGAACATTTTTACGTGTGAAGCTTCTCTATGCTTTGGATTATTTTTGACCATTTTCACCTTAAACTCTGCATTC